>CM072768.1:54749367-55106867 GCA_036936925.1 Cenchrus fungigraminus
GGATCTTACAATTTTGCATAGGCCCATTGCATCAGTGGCGATTCATTTCAGTTTTGAATTTTTTTTTACCAAAGCTCACAACCCACTCATTCATATGTGCTGCAGCTGTATCAATATACGTACTAGTAATTATTTTAGTATTTTTGTTGCAACTGGCCAATAACACCAGTGGCAATTCAATTCACTTTATTTTTTTATTTGAGCTCAACGCAAACATTATTCATATGAATGAGCGAGGTGTTGTTGTGTGCATTCTTTGCTGGCTGCAGCTATTGTGGAAGGACTACCGAATGGGCTCAGGCTGCTAGAGTGGAAGGACGAGTAGGCGTGTTCCGCATGGAGGCAGTCTAGCGCATGTACTCACTTGGAACTGATGGAATTCTATGCATTAGTTAAACAAAATTCCAATACTGACCGCATGTGTTGTAAATCAGTGGTAATACGTGACTTGTAGCAATAGCAACACATCTTGTGTTTCTTTATGACAGAATTATATGGTCTCTTCTGTAGATGTACGTTTTCACCTTGATTATAGATGATGAAAGCAAGCACAATGCATGTTTGTTTTTGTTTCAAGTCACAACATTAGTGTTCTCGTCCTGGTTGTAATTGGAGCTGCTATCTTCTCTATCTTAAAAAACTAGTGTCCAGTTGCAATGGAGATGTGTGCATGGCCTTCTAGCATACTTGTAACTAGATTATTATTCAACTTGTAACTGGAGGATGGGACAAGTTGCAATTGAATTTCTTTTTTGCAAAATTCACCCCATGCTTTTTTCTAGTAGTAGCGGCCAGCGGCTGCTGAGGATCCAGTCTGCAGATTGATGAATTGGACGAAAGAATTCCAAGCGCCAGAGTAGTTTCTCTCCACCAGTTTGAAGAAATTGGGTGTGGTGTTGCTGGCTTTGTAGATTTCCCCAAGTTGTAGATCGATTAATGTATCATTTTGGCTTTTCTTGACAAGTTGCAACCAGTGTATCATTACAACTGGAACCAGTGTATCATTGCAGTTGCAACCAAGTAAATTGGCTTAAAACAGTACGGAAAGAGTTCCCCTACAATGTGCCCATATGTAGTATAAATTGGTTTAGATTTATTGTTGCAACTGACTCATTGCACAAGTGGTAATTCAGTTCACTTTGATTTTTTTATTATTATCGGAACTCAACCTAGACATTCATGTGCGTTGCAACTATGGCCATACACACAGTAGTAATCGGTTTAGATTTATTGTTGCAACTGGTCCATGGCACAAGTTGCAACTATATAATTTGTCTTTTTTTATGGGAGCTCAACCCACACATTTATTTCCGTTGCAATTGTGCCCATATACACAATAGTAATCGGTTTATATTTATTGTTGCAACTAGCGTGTGGCACAATCTGCAATTTGATTAATTTTGACTTTTTAATCAGAGCTTAGTCCACACTTCACATGTATTTTAAGAGTTTTATTGCAACTGGCTCATGACACCTGTGCAATCCAGTTCACTTTGAATTTTTTTATTATAGAAATTCAAGCCCATATGCGGTAGAAATTGGTTTAGATTTATTGTTCAACTGACTCATGGCACAAGTGGTAATTTGGTTCACTTTGATTTTTTTATTACTACCGGAACTCAACCTAGATATACATTTGCGGTGCAATTGTGACCATATTCACAGTAGTAATTGATTTAGATTTATTGTTGCAACCGGTCCATGGCACAAGTTGCAATTGTATAATTTGTCTTTCTTATCAGATCTCAACACATACATTCATTTGGGTTGCAATTGTGCTGCACACACACAGTAGTAATTGATTTTTATCAATTTTTTATGAGTGTACCACATGCTTTGAGCCTTCGACGTAATTGTAACTATTGAAGATCTTGACTTGTCGCCCACATGGTTTGGATTTACGTAAATGTAAAAAGGTAAAAAGCATGAGTCTAGTGGCCCAAACCGTTCACTAGCCTGAATTACATGCGGCCCAAAAAGCCATCAGCCTTTCTCTCTCTTTACTCCTCCCTCTCTGCTGCTGAGCTCTCACGCGCAGTAAGGCACTGGCCGGCCAGCTTTGACCGACCATAGCTCGCCTCCGGCGGTGTTCTAGCGAGGGGGAGTGTTACGGGAATGCTCCGAGTGGCAAGGGGCATCCATCTAGCTAATTAAGGCAGCGGGATTTTGGCTCCACAGGACCAGCGCTGAGCAGATCACAACAGCAGACGGCCCATGGCGGCTTGGGAAACTGAAATCCAGGGCCCTCCAGCACCCCAGTACGTCGATGGAGGAGTTGGGGATAGAGCTCAGGTGGTGAGGAAGCTTTGGATGATGGCGATTTGATTTTTGTTGAGGCAAGACGAAGTATTTGGCCGGCGACCTATTGGTGGTAAGCAGGGCTCACGACGGCGAGCCTTGGACGTGGCCGCGGTGAGCAGCGTCCGCCCCACCCCTACCCGCCACAAACCAAGCCATTGGGGCCGCCACGCCCAAGTGCTCGCCCGGGTCTTCCTCGCGCGCGGAGCGGTCTTCCTCGCGCTCGTCGCTCGCGGCGCTCCGCGCGCTCACGACTTGCGCTCGCGGTGAGGAAAGGTTGGTGGACCGGTGGTTCGTTGGTTCGCATAGGAGGGTCTGTGCAATCCATGTATAAAATGCACCTTGTTACATTTTAGCCTCACCGTATATATATATATATTGCATTAAAGAGAACGTCTTAGATAGAATTATTACTCTTGAAACAGATCTTGAAGGTCTTGGTAACCTATGGGGTTTTTTCTTAATGAATCCCACACCATGACGCTGCTATTGTCAACTTGAATTATCATAAGAATCCAGTGGAAACTGTATTTACATGGTCATAATACTCATATAAATTAGAACTAAATAGAAGTAGCAAGGACAATTAGATGGCAATCGCACATACTTGCAGCTGTAAGGTAGTAGTATGAGATCCTTGTCATGAAACTTAGACAATGTCCAATAGATTGTCACGATTATTGTGTCTCGTTGATGCTTGACCTCAAACTGGTTAACTTTTGATGGGTCCATGAAACCAATTCTGTCGGCATTACTCTTTTTTTGCATCTCTTGTTTTTGCAGGCTACCAAAAATGAAATACGAAGTTAATTAGTAGATCCACATACGTAATAAATTTATTAATAAACATAAAAAAATACGCCACTTACAAACACCAAGCGACGATAAGATCGGTATTCAGGGCATCTAGATGGTAAGCTTCATAAATATCTTTGAATTACAGCCAGACCACCTTGTCGTCTTTACTGGCAAAATCTTCCGGTCTAGCAAGCTACTACAAGGTTTTGGGTCAAATTCAACGCCGAAAAAGTGTAGCAAAAGACCCAAAAATGGTAGCAATAGTACTTTTGCTACCTTTTATTTTTGGTTAAATATCGTTTCACTTGTGACTGTAGCAATAGCATAATACAACGGGTTACGTTTTAGTTGCGACACACAACCCATCTATTGCAACACTTTTGATGCTTTTGCAACACTTGGTGAGTGTTGCAACAAAAGCAATTGCAACCACTATGAGTGTGGTAATAGTATCAATTGCAACGAACTAGACGTTGCTAGTGACATGTATGGCAACACGCTGGTTGTGTAGCAACACAATGCAGTCGCAACGTAACATATGTGTTGCAAAAGTGGTTATTGCTACGCGGTGAAAGCATTGCAATAGAGCTTCTCTATTGCCACGTCACCTAAATGGTTGTTATAGGTGGTTTAGGTTATCGCAACGTCTTCGTAGGTTGGTTGCTACAGAGAGGTCCTCTATTGCCACGTTACTTACTGGTTGCTATAGGTAGATTCCTCTATTGTCACCGTCATCTTTTTTGTAGTTGCAAGAGATAATTTTTCTATTGCCACGATTATCGCACCTATTGCGACGACTAAATGTGGTTGTTCAATTTGGTTTGATTCATGTATTGCAACGACAAATTAATATATTAATAATTCATGTTGTGCCGCTTTGTTTGGTAGCTTAAATGAATAATCACAAAACGATAAATACATAATGAATGAAGCATCACATCCATTAAAATGAAATATACTTTGTTCGTACAAAACTTTAAAGAAACACACCCAATGTCAAACTAAACTCGGACACGACCATTGGTATAACACATAATGTATCTAGCGCACAGTTTGAACTCGTTTGAATTATATGACCTATGTCTACTGCAGCAGCAAAGGTTGCCTTCATGTTCACCGTCGTCCACCATGCGCATGCTCATCCTCAAACTGAGTATTTGCTACAAATATACAAATATCCTCAAACTCAAACTTCCTCCTGAAATGACATGCTTTAGATGCCAAGATTTGTACTGAACATCTCAAATAGAAATGATAGCTAATATAAATTAAATTTGTAGTTGATGTGCTCCAAATAGGGTCATCTCAAGGGTCATATACTACATCACCGAAACAAAGAGGTTAGTTTCTGACAGCTAAAAAAAGTAATGCATATTTGTAGCAAATACTCAGTTCATAAGCATTCAAACAATTACACGGAACACGAAACTGAGAGGCAAGGACTCTAAATTAAACAGGAAATAGATCGAACATGAATCACCAGGAACTCAAGAGGCAAGAACCCTAGACCTTTATCTGGTAAAGTGATTTGTGCCGTGTAGAAATCAGGAACTCCAACAATTTTTTTTGTCAAGAAACCATTTTATACTCCAGAAACAGTTTCTGTTGCCAAACTGTGGCAAACAATGTTATAGTTCAACTTAATAAAAATCTTCACCCGACCAAAAAAAAGGTGGTAAAAGATGTATCCAGCACCTTCTTTATATTCTTAGCACCTTCTTTATATTCTTAAATGAATCGATGACACGTAATATATCATCAGGGGCAAATACTTTCTTTAGAACCATGTCTCTATTTTGTACCATTCGGAGTCCAATTTTGTTTTCATGACAAAAGATGATTTTTAATACAGGTGGCGAATCTATGTTGGTATATACTCATCAACTAAAAACTGTCAATACTTTCCAGAACATTTTGTGAGAACAGTAATACCAATATATGTGTGAGTTCTTTTCCACATGCCAGATCATACCCTTTTGCATTGATCGAACAACAGAGATGGTTCCTAAAAAATAAAAGGTTCCAAACTAAAGAAAAAGCATGCCTCTCTTTAGTCTTTACCCAAGCTACTTGCTGCAGCAGGAGCTGGCCTCCAACCCATGAGCTCATGGTTGCTCTTAACAGTCCAAGAGGCAAGACGGAATTTGGTATATGCTCCAAAATGACTCAACAGAAGCTATAAGCGACTAACTTGAACAAGCATTAGGGTCTATATATACATAGAGCCCTACTAAGATTGCAGGCTTGACAATGATATAAGCTGAAGATGGGTAAAAACAGAATTGCAAACAGAATTGCGCATTGATTTAAGCTGAAGATGGGTAAAAACTCACCACTGAGATTTTCATGGAGCCATTTGGTGTTCTTGGAGCTGATATGACAGATCCACACAACCATGAGTACTGCCTTGATTGCATCCAAATTAGAGTGCTTCTCATAGCTTAATGATATTGTAAAAGTTCCAGTTCCCTGTGAAACAACAAATAAGTAAAAGAACTCAAAATTGTACTTCACAAGAATACTAAGATAATACTGAGATTGCACCCAGTGGTGGAGCTCCAAATAAAAATGGGGGATATTAGTGCAAATTTTTTTGTGGAAGAGATAATACTGAGATTGCACTCTATGGCACTCTATACCACTTCCTCCTTCTACGGCAACAGAGAAAGACAACCAGCAAGATTGATGGCTCGGCAATCCAGCTACAAGGAGCACTGACATTGCCATGTCATAGTCATAGTCATAGTCATAGTCATATATAGACTCATATTCATAGTCATAGCTGTCAAAAAATCAAACCAACAGACTGGAGCGAGCGAATTAGGCACAGAATGAGGTTTGTTTACTTAATTGGCCTAGTGAATTCTAAGTGCCCCGGGGCAGAGAATACTCATACTGTTCAGTTCGGCCAATTAAATTGGCATTAATATATATATAAATGTTATGGATAGAAGAAGAAGCAACAGAAATGTACAGACCATATCCTCACATGGTGCACATTCTTATTATAATTAACTGATAGTGATCTTCGACAACCACAAAATATTCTGAGTTAAGTAAATTTCTAATACAAAATTTTTGAATCTGCATACCCTGAACTTTGCATCTTTACCAATATTGTGAATCTGGGATCCAAGATTTATTTTAAAGATAAAAGCCTAAACCTTGAAGCTTTTAAACCTGAATTCCTCACATCTGAAGATACTACCAAGTGGAAGACTCCATCATATTCAATCATCCAAAGAAAACAAATTATCAAAATATCACCGTCACACTTCACAATTATCATTCTTATATGCATTAATGTATGTATACCTCGAGTCTAGAAGCAGAGGATTCCAGGTTCAGGCAACCCAACCTGATGAAATAAGGTTAACTTCAGTCCCTTGTTGCCCCTTAAATCTCAATGCCTATCAAAGTAATCCTTGGAATTAATTAGTTCCCGAGCAAGCAATATGGAAAGACAACAAAATGAGTTTCAGAACAGAAAAAGATGTACATGCAACTAATTATTTGTCAGCTCATCGGTACTTCAATTTGTGCTTGCCTGATTGACATATATTTGGCAACAAGAATAATATAGTTCCATATTGCCTGTCGACAAGATAAGAAAGGTCAGTACAAATAGAGCTCACAAGTTCCGGAGGAGAGGGTCACCTGTGCTATGGCGGTTATTGAAAAAGGGGTGACAAAACAGCCGGATGGAGGGAACCTGGTGTCAACTTGGCGGTCAGGCGATGACTCAGGAGGAATTGGCGGCTGCGCCGCAGGAGGTCGTCGGCACCTTCAATTTCCTTCTGGCGTGATTTCGACCAGCAAAATCATTGGATCCTCGATGGCGGGGGCCCTAGGAGCGGGCAGCGTGCGGACAGATTCATCGGGTGGAACTCAAGAGGCAAGAACCCTGAACGCTGGCCGTTCCTGGAAGCGAGGGCCGGCCGGCCGGGCGTCGTTCCTGAAGGCTGTGTGGAGGAAGGAGATCGTCCGGTGTGGAGGAAGGAGATGGCGGCGGTGCGGCCTGGATCTGCTGCTTGCCCTGGATCGGCGGCGCGGATGACGGGCGGAGGAGGCGAGGATGGATGTGGCCGGTGGTGCGATCTGGATCGGCGGCGCGGCCCGGTTTGGCGCCGCGGACGACGGACGGAGGAGGGCTTCGAGGCCGGACGACGGAGCTCCTGCTTGACGACAGGAAGTCCCTGCACGACCCATGGCGGAGGGGAGCGAGGGCGCCACAGAGGCGAGCGTGGATTCCGGTGGCTGCTGTACCGGGCAGCGGCAGCCCTACCGTGGCTGCGTCGAGCAGCACGATGGTCCTGCCGGCGGTGGTGGACGGTGCGGGAGTGGACCGGCAAAAGGGAAGGAGGGCATCGAGAGGGAAGGAGGGGCGGAGGGCGGCGAGGATGGGGATTGGGAAGGAGGAGGCGGCGCGATGCGGGTGATGACGGTGGCGGTAGGGTTCCGTGGAAAAAAAATGGAAGGAGCGGGGTGGGCACGGTGGAGAGCACACCCACGCGAGGGGTGAACGCGCGTGCGGGGTGAACGTACGTTCCGGGGGGGGCAAAGTTCAACAGGAAAAATTCACATTTTCATACTTTTTAGTAAGGAAGTGAGTATAATATCAAAATAATATAGAGATATAGAAGTAGAGATAGAGGTAGAGAAAATAAAAATACTAGTATATATTTTCGGTACCAGCTGAACTCCACTGGCTAGAGTTTCAGAATGACGTGCTTCCCGTGTAATAAGAAACTAGACTCCTGTCAAACTGTCATCCTTTTCTTTTCCCAGGCATGGCTTCAAAGCTTCCCCTGTTATGTAATGATGGCGCTGTAAACTCTTTAGAATGATCTTTATATAAGTAAGACTGGGGCATGACCCTAAAACTCTAAAAAAATATATTTTAAATTATAAATCAAATGTAAAATCGAGATTATGCTAAAACTTTTCCAAAAAAACAAACCTATAATTTGTACAGTAAATAATTTTAGATAAAAAATATACGTGAATATTCAAGTGTACATAAGTGAGATGTTCCTAGTTGTGAAAGATGTATAGTATCACTTTGTCAAAATCGTTTGAAACTTTTATAAATGGTTATAGATCCAAAATATGTTGTTATGTGAATCTATGGAATTTTGTGATCATGTTTTGTTATTACTATAATTATTTATTGAATTACTAAGGAATAAATGTTAAAATATCATAAAGTGGCTAGAAAAATCTAAAAAGTTGCATAGGCACATGATTTTGGAGTATAAGCATCATCTAAAAATTCCAAGTGATTTCGATAAATAGTTGATGCATATCCCTCACAAAGGCATATATGACTCACATAGTTCTACGTAGGTGAGTGAGACGTTCATACTTGTGAAAGATGTATAGTATCACTTTATCGAAATAGCTTAAAACTTTTATGAGATGGTTATGGAGCCAAAACATGTTGTTGTGAAATTTTTTGATTAAGTTTTGCTATTACTGTAATTATTTATTTAATTGCTAAGGAATAAATGTGAAAATATCATAAAGTGGCTAGAAAAATCTAAAAAGTTACGTAACCACATAATTTCAGTGTATGAGTGTCATATAAAAAATTCAAGTGATTTCGATAAAGAGTTGTTGAATATCCCTCACAAAGACATATTGGCTCACATAGTCCTACGTAGCTAAATGAGATATGTTCCTAGCTGTGAAAGATGTATAGTATCACTTTGTTGAAACCGTTTGAAACTTTTATAGGATGGTTATGGAGCCAAAATATGTTTTTGTGTGAATCTATGAAATTTTCTGTTCAAGTTTTGCTATTACTATAATTATTTATTGAATTACTAAGGAATAAATGTGAAAATATTATAAAGTGGGTAGAATAATCTAAAAAGTTACGTTGCCACATTATTTTGGTGTATGAGAGTCACATAAAAAATTGAAGTTATTTCAATAAAGAGTTGCTGAATATCCCTCACAAAGACATATATAGCTCACATAGTCCTATGTAGCTAAGTGAGATATGTTCCTAGTTGTGAAAGATGTGTAGTATCACTTTGTCCAAATCGTTTGAAAGTTTTATGGGATGGTTATGGAGCCAAAATGTATTGTATAGCCACATATTTTTCAAATTTGTTTTAAAAGACTTATTATAGTTCAATTAATAAAAAGAAATAAAACACCCTAATACAACATAAACTAATGCTTATCCTAGTGGTTCGCACATGTCACTTCTGTTCCAAAGGTCTCAGGTTCGATCCCCAAGCAAGTATTTTTTTTGCCAATTAAATTCTTGGCATTGTGTCTATTGCAACCATTTTTGGTTTATTGTAACACTTTTTCAGTGTTGCATTAGACAGAAAACAAAAATTTTACATCACACGCAAATGGTTTCATAAGTATAAGTGACATATGTAAATTTTGTGAACAATGATATTACCATTTTGTTGGATGAACAAATGACCAAAATAAGAGTTGTCCAATAAATCTTAATGAACTTAACGAGTAGATTGTGGGGGCTCGGCCAGCCACGACCTTGGTGCAGCCAGGGCGCAGCCAGCCACGGCCTTGGTGCAGCCGACCGCGGCCAGGGCGCAACCAACCACGGCCTTGCTGCAGCTACGGCGCGGCTGGCTGCGGCCGGCCGGGGCTCGGCCGCTGCGTGGCGGGGGAGGCTGTGGCCGGCTGGGGCCGTGGCGTAGCCGGCCGTGGCTTAGCCGCGGCGTGGCACGACCGGTCGGGGCTCGGTCGAGCGCGGCCGCAGTTGGCCGGTGGTAAAACCAAGTACAAAAATGTTGAATGCAATAGAAAACACAAAATGTTACGTAGTTTAGTGGTAGAAGTGCTTTAGTTGAAGCAGGAGGTGCATAGTTCAAACCGTAATCCACACAATTTTTATTTTTTTCAATTTTTTTGCCTACGCATACATATTTAATTACTATTTTTTGAGGGGGCGTTGGTAGGACCGCATCACCACATCCTCAAGGTGGGAGCGCATCGACACATCCTCAAGGTGGGGCTGGGTGAAATGGCAATCGTGGCCGTTCAATTTAAAAATGTTTGGTTTCTTGGCGTTGTATCTATTGCAACCATTTTAGGCCTATTGCAACAGTTTTTCGGTGTTGCATTAGACAGAAAACAAAAATAATTTGAAACCATCTAGGGTTTTAAAAATTGATTTTTCTTTGTAAATTTTTGAAATTCAAATTTGAACATACCGAGTGCAACTAACTAATAGAATCATGTAAAGTAATACATAGAAACATGAAAAAGGGTTGAACGATGCTAGCTAACACTAACATTATAATGGTGTAGTGGTAAGTCATATACTAGTGTAGTATTGAGGTCCTTGGTTCAATTCCAAACCATGGCGCTTTTTTTAGTTTTTCTATTTTGTCTCTAATGACATATTGTTTCCCCACCAATTCAAACTTCTTTCTCAAAATTAATAATTAGAATAAAATCTAAATTTAAAATTAGCCAAGTTCTATTTTTACTATAAATTGTATTTTTTATAATATATCATATAAAAGGCCCAATCAAATCAACCTCGGCTACAAGTTCTCATTGCAATAAGCATGTAACAGTTGCAACTCCCAAAAAGCGTTGCAATTAAGAATCACTTTTGCTTTGCCCCTAGAGTCCTCGTTGCAATAAGTTGTAGCAGTTGCAACCCCAAAACAGCGTTGCAATTAAGAACCACTTTTGCTTCGCCTATCAAAGTTCTCGTTGCATTAAGCATCTAGCGTTTGCAATGCTTGTGAAATTTTATGCAACACAAAACAAACGTAGCAATAGGCACAACCAAATGCAACTAACGCAAATGTGGTTGCAGTACTACCACATAATTGCAACCAAAATCAATTCTACTGCAACCATTTTTCACCATTGCAATATCATCCACCAAATGCAACAATGGTTCGCAACGACTTGAAAACCGTTGTATTAAAGGCACGTATCGCCACCATTTTTTTAGAATGGTTGCAATACAACCATCTCTAGCAATCAAATTTTAGGCGTTGCAATCCGGAAGCGTTGCATTTGACCCAAACCCTTGTAGTGAAGTATACCTAAGGTATCTACGCCTTTCGGTGAGTGCCGCATGTACCACTCATGAAATTTGTACATCTTAGTTGAGAGCTTATATACAAGTTCTTGCCAGATAAGAGGTTTTCCTAGCTAAAAGGGCCATCTATGTACGAAACATGGATCCCGAGGTGGTTCTTCATGGTCGAGTGCAACACTTATAGGCATCCTTGATTGTTCCACAAAATCAATGACTTGCACTAATTTTTGTGTTGGCAATTCTGCTAGAGCTCGTTCATGTGCAGTGAGGCCGGAGGCAACGTAAGTCAGTCTGCTCATCGATGCATCTGTTTTCTGCTCCAGCTTCTTTGCACAGGTATCATTTTCTTGCTATTTTCTCTCATTAGTTTGAAAACCCCAAGTTTGCCCAGATCTACATTTTTGGTCTTCTCGAGTTCCCTCTGTTGCTATTTTGTATTCAGATTGTTGAAAAATTCATGAACATGTTGGGCACCGATCGTCGTTTTCCTTCTTCTTCTGTCGTCTCCCATGCTAGCTTCCTTTTGCTGATGGGCTCAACCATTTTCTTTATCATTGGTGGTTTTTCTGCTTTGGTGGTTGCACTACGTTGGAAGAATGTGCTCTGGCGGTTTTTTCGGTTGTGCTCTCGTGGCTTGGTGGTTTTCTCTGGTTTGGTAGTAGCACTGCGTTGGAAGACTGTGCTCTGGCAGTTTTCTCGGTTGTGCTTTCGTGGCTTGGTGGTTTTTCTGCAGTGCTTTTGCGGTTTTTTTCTGATGTGCTTTGGTGGCTGGGCGGTTTTTTCTGTGGTGCTTTGGTGGTTTTTTCTGATTTTGATGGCGCTTGCTTTGTCGCCATTGGTTTTTTCTGCTTTTTTGGAGGTGATTCGTGATGGATGTCATTATCGTGGCTGGAGCTCGCACCTCCGGAATTGAATAATGATTCTTGTGTAGATGGTGAGTGAGGTGATATTGAAGGTCATGAGGACGGCCTCGGAGATGACAATGGTGGCGGCTGCAGGGGATCTGTAGGAGGGATTGATCCCTCCGTCTAGGGGATTATAATGTAACGTTTGGGCCATAATATGATACCGTGAACCGCATCCTTGATTGTCCTTTCCCCGTCACCTCCTGGGATGTCTAGCTCTAGATCTTCAAATTGTGGCTGACAAATCTCCTCCAAAGCAACTGAGGCGTAGCCAGGTGGAATCTGCATGTCGTGGCTAGTCTGTCCAGAAAAATGTGCAAAAGCACTTCTGTACGCCACCTATATACATAGAGAAATAAGGAATTTATTACATTTCTAAGTGATGCATCAATAGTTGAGCTAATTGCATGTAATAATTATATTTATACCTGCATTGTGATTTTGCCAAATGGCTTGTGCAGCTCATATGGGGTGCACTGACAAAGAAAATCCACAGGGTATTGTTGGTTGTCGTCCAATGGAACTCCTTCGATTGCCCTCGGCTCTTCAGGGCCCTCTGTGCAAGCACTTGCTGCGACCTCTATGCAAGCACCTGTTGGGACCTCTGTAGAAGCACAACTGCTTTTGCAAGCGGAAGGGCTAATGACGGGATCCAGCGGTACTTTGGGCAGTGCTCCAAATTGGGCCATCTGAGTTATCGTTGCGGCCACTTGCCGTTCAATCTCTGCATGCATCCTTTCTTCTTGTTGTTTAAGTCTTCGCTCCATCATTTGTCACCAATGCTCCTCTTTGCGCTCTCTTCTTCTTTTGCAACTTTTATAGCTGTCGAGGTTTCCCTTGAAAGCATACTTCCACGGAACCACCTCGTAGCCCCTGCAACGTCCTGGGTGTTCTAGATTCCCGAGTGCCAAAGTAAGCTCATCCATTTCTCTATCAACCTTCAATCTACCAGCTCTGACATCTTCTATTTTTTTCATTATCTCAAGTGCCTTCTCGTAATGTGGGTGGGAATTCAAGAAACCATCATCTGGGTTCAATCTGCCTCCATGTGCATAATAACAATTCTTCGATCGATCGGGCCAGTCAAAGACCGCTGATATGATACCTTTGGCGATAAGGTCTTGTTCCATCTTCCACCACTTGGGAATTGCTATCGCATAACCACCTCGACCAATACGATGGTTGTACTCCCCTTTCTTACTGGCACTTTTCTTCCCTTGTGCACTTTTTTGGGAAAAAATATCAGTTTTCTTGTATTCAACAAAGGACTTCTAGTTATCTTTTATCTTCGGATATTCATCCCAATTTAGAGTTCGGTTCTTCTTGATAAAATCTCTAGTCAACTTCTTCTTGCAATTCTGAAATTGAGTTGCCATCTTCTGTAGAGTCCAACCCTTAACAAGGTTTGCGTCGACGCCTTCAGGAAGTGTGAAGTGTTTTAGCACATCATTCCACAGCTAGTCTTTTACTGAGTCCGGAACCACGTATGGATTACTTGGTTTTCCCTTCCATTCTCTATACTTGATGGGCACGTTGTCCCTTACAATGGCCCCGCATTGAGACACAAACTTGTCTTTGATATTTTTTGGAGCACATGGCTGGCCAAGCTCTGACACCTCCGTGATACGAAACATCACATCACCGACGATTAGTTGTGTACGACCTCTCTTAGACTTTTCGTCGTCGATCCAGAAGCCTACAAATAGCATATTCATTATTTATTTATGTAAGAAATGTGGTTAGCGAATTAATACTAATGAACTTAATGCATGATATATATACATTGTTGGAACCTTCTGCGTTAGCATCCTCAAGGTCCTCATTATTTTCTGAGTCGGCGACTATGTCGTCCTCGTTATTTTCCAAGTCCTCGGCGGTGATGCCTCCTTCCTCGATCATAGTTATGTTGAGGAACCCGTCTGCCTAGCTACACTCCTCGTCGGTGTAGGTTGCAACGACATTTGTACCACGAGCAATAATGTCCTCCATAATCCTTTCATCGTTGTCATTGTTATCATCCATCTAGAATAAACACGAATTTTCTATGAATTTGAAGAATAAACACTAATCTTCTATGAGTCGACACGAATTTACGAGAATATACAATAATTTATAATTATTTCTAGAACAAACAAGAATTTTCTATGAATTTGTATAATAAACACTAATTAATTTTCTATATGTATAGACACGAATTCTGAGAATATACAATACTTTCTATCTATTTCTAGAATAAACAAGAATAAACACTAATTTTCTATGAATCAACACGAATTTCTGAGAATATAGAATAATTCTAGAATAAACAAGAGTAAACACTGATTTTTCAGAATATACAGTAACTTCTATCTATTCCTAGAATAAACAAGAATAAACACTAATTTTCTATGAATAAACACGAATTTCTGAGAATATAAAATAACTTCTATCCATTACTATGAACTAGGGGAATCTCACCCGCGCGTTGCTGCGGGAATTAAGAAAAATGCAATGATCATAAGAGAGAATTTCAGCAACCTCGCGCGTCTGATCATAAGAGAGGAGTCATATACAATACAAAACAGAACGGCGTATATATATACACTGTTGCTTCGATTCTAGACTAACAAAATTTAGATATGCTTTAGATTCAGCTGAGAGATGTTCACGGCAAAGTACAGATTAAAGGACCAGAATCTTTTTCTCACAAATCGATTCAATAATGCAATGTACATTACGCCTCAGTGTTACATCCGATTCAAAAATCGATTCAATAAGAAATTCACAGTATGCCTCAGCATTATATGGTCTGCTCAGGACGAAGAATAGAGTAATAGACTGATCAGATCTTAAAATCGAAAAAGATCCGATCATTATGTTTCTGCTAGGACTATCTACGCTGCTATTCCTTTATATTCCTCAATTCCCTGCGCGTTGCCGCGAGTATGTAGGAGAAATCTATGAGTTAGAATATTACTATCACCCTCCTATTCTTTTTCTTTCTTCTTTTTCCTTTTCCTTTTCCTTTTTTCATTCTTTTTTTATTTTTCACTTTACTCTATACCAACTACCATCGATGGGGCCTATTTGTCATTTTATCAAAATATATATTCATATGGGATCTTGTTTCGAAGGATTTATTAAAAGGAATTCAATGGTGTAATCAGAATTTAATTTGGTTTTTTGATTTTTGAGTTATAACATTTTTTAGCTAGTTCAAACAATGGGGCCCACCACTGGATGTCATGGTCTTAGTGGGGCTGTTGAGGCGGCATACTTGCATGTTGAGAGAACTCCCTAGTGGGGAGCTCCTATATAGGAGTTATAGATATACAATAATTCCTATGAATGTCTATCAATTTCTAAAATAACCGCGATTTTTTATGAATTTCTATCAATTTCTAAAATAACCAACGTGAAACGTCTTTTTGTTACTGCAAGTAAGCAAAAATTGGCTGGCTGAGGCAGTGATACTGGCAGGTTTCACTGGACTGTGCGCTGGGGTGGATGAGGCTAGCTTGCCTAGGTACGAAAAGCAGCCTCTAAGAGCAACTCCAGCAGAGCTCCTACTTGAGCCCCAAATAAAAAATGAGAGGTTGAGAGAGATAATAACCCCAACAGAGCCCCAACTACAGCCCTACTACTGTTCACAGCCATACTTCCCCCTCCGGCCCCTTCTCCTACGGGTGGAGAGAGAAATCCCTACTCGCCGGTTGGGTTGTTGCTCCTCCCGTGTGCGCACGGACTCCCGAGCGCACGACCCCTTCTCCGTCTCCGTCGGGCTGCCTGCCTACCTCGCCGCCTACACAGAGTGTCGCAAGTGCCCCTCAAGATTCGTCGCCGCCACCACTGAAGCTCGAGCTCCTTGCCGCCGTGGCTCTCCCATCCCTGGATGCCAGGCGACGACCAAATCGAGCCAGTGGCGGCGCAAATCTCTATAGGAAGTTCAACTCTCGCACATACCTATGCAAATCGCCATGGGTAGCTTGGCTCCACTGCAGATTCCACCTCCCCTGCTCCCAAGCGCTGCCCTGCGCCGTCATCTACTCGCGTGGCCATTGCAGCAGAGGAGGGGCGGCCACTGCGTTGCGAGATCCGGTCGTGCGGGCCGCGCCGCCGCGCCGCACCGTCCTCCCTCCTCAGCGACGCTGGACAAGCCCACTGCACCGTCCTCCCTCCTCAGTGCCGCTGGACAAGCCCGCCTCGCTGTCCTCCCTCCTCCGCGCCGCCGGGCTAGCCCACCGCGGTACTCCTAATCCTACCGTGTTGTCTCAACCTCTTGCGCCGGATCTGCCCTAGGGAGCGGCGCTGTTGAATCCGTCGGAGGAGGAGGCGAACACTAGACCAAACACGATTTGTACTGGCACATGAAAAATAGATTGCTGGCACATGCAATTATCACCCGCTAGCATAGTGGTGGGGGCACTGTGTTGGCGGGCGCTTATGTCCACCCGCCAGCACAAATGGCACAGTGCTGGCGGGTGACATAAGGCACCCGCCAGCACAAATGGAAGCATTTGTGCTGGCGGGTGCCTTATCTCGCCTGCCAGCATTGTGCCATTGCAAAATCAACAATCCCTTTTTAGGTTGTAAACTACAAAGTTCCATAACTTCTCAAGATGTACAATTTTTATTCAGGTTGTTGCTTCATTTGACAAAGTGGTAGTAATTTTGCTCACAAAATCTTTATCTCTTATATAGTTTCAAGAAACCATGTGAGAGGTGTATAAGATTTGTGAAGAATGTTGCTACCACTATTCGGGATGTGCAAATGACCAAAATAAAAGTTGTTCATCTTCAAAAGTTATAGAACTTTGTAGTTGAACCATTTTTATTTCAATTACTTTTGTTAAAGTAAAGTAAAGTACGTCTGAATTTTTGAAATTTGAAAATTTGAATTTTTCAAACGACTTCAAATGGAGAAACTCTCAACATGAAAGTTGTACATCTTGAGAAGTTACGAAACTTTGTAGTTTACAACTTTTTTATTTGAAATCATATTGTCAATGAAATTCAAATTTGAATCACTCAAATTTGAAATTCAAATTTTGTAAACGACCTCAAATGGAAAAACTCCCAACATGGAAGTTGTAGATCTGAGAAAGTTATGAAAATTTGTAGTTGACAAGTTTTTAATTTGAATCCGTTTAGTGCCTCAAAAAAACAATTTACACTGGTGTAGTATAATATGAGTAGAATCAAGACTGCATATGGACTCGGTGTGTGGAGGAGGCTTCGCGCGAGGGGGAGGTCACAGGTTCGAACCACAGCAACCGCGGAGCATCGCGACTTTACGCGGAAAAATGCGCGAGGGGGAGGTCACAGGTTCGAACGGGTGGGTGGTTGGCTGGTGGGGTTCCTCCCCTAAAACATTTTTTTGCTATTTGTTTCGAGTCGATTTCGAAAATCCACATTACTGGTGGGCACCTATGTCGTCCGCCAGCACTGTGGTATCTTTGCTAGCGTGCAGGCACCCACCAGCAAAGATAGCTATTTCTCCTGGCACAAGACTGTTGGCGGGTGTTGCGCCCGCCAGCACAAAGGCGTTTTAGCCGCCAGGACAAATCGTTTTTGGCGTAGTGGAACTCCGCTGCCGTCCATGTCCAGGGTGGAAGGGGGTGTGTGTGGAGAGAAGAGGGGGCGGCGACGGAAGAGAAAAAGGCAGAGCTCTATGTTGCGAGAGAGAAGAGGTGCGGTTGGGAAAAAAAATTCTAACTCAATGACAAATTGGACCCACATGTCATATGGGAGTTAGGGGCTTGGGAAAAGGGGATATTGCTGGAGTTGGAGGTTAAATCTACAGCCTAAAAAATTGGGAGAGCCCTACTCAGTAAAGTAAGGACTTTGAATAAGGGCTATTACTGAAGTTGCTCTAATACAACTAATGTTGAGGGACAAATAGTTTGTTCCATATGTACATGTCAGCTGTTGTGATCCAGGAGCCCATGTCTCAAATCTGAGCAGCAGAGGGTGATGGCCTCCCGCTGCGGCCTTGTTTGGTTGGTGGAGGAAAAGGCAACCACTAGGTGTTGTGTTATGTGGAATCAACAATTTTCTTCTTTTAGCTGCATTATATTTTCAGATGAAGTATAACTTCCAACGTCCCTCTCCTCCATTTCGGGGTGCACACAACAATTAAACTCAAACATTAGAATTCTAGTGAGTGGAGCCATACACCCACTACTACACCATGTGACGTTATGTGCTTGTACCATTCTCATGTATCCGGATGCAGAGGCATCTGCAAAAAGTGACATTTATAAGACAACGTAACGTAGGAGATCCATTTGTCATGTCTTAGGTAATTTGTTAACCGTGTCCTTTGTTTCTTATAAATCTTAGGATTATGTGCTGAAAACACGCAACCACAGTGAGGGATGGAAGGACATTAAGAAGAACATTGTCAGGATTGAAGCTAACCGATAAATTTAGCTTAAACAGGTTCTTGGATTACCTTCTTCCTGTTTCTTCAACACATTAGTTTTTCTTGTCTAATGCAAACATTCTGTTGATCTGCAGGTGTTACTAAAGTAATCACTGATCCGGATCAGGGACGATAATGGTGCACTATTCATCGTTCTCGAATCCCATTACTTTTGTTGAAGAGCTGAAGAAAAATGTTGGCCAGGCGGTCGAGCGCTGCTGGATTGTTATTGATTGAGTGCCGCGGTAAATAATGGCTATAGAATTATGTGTCGCCACATCAGCAGTGGGATTATTACATTATCGTAGCTATCAATCTGGCCCTCCTTAATCTAAAAAAAAAAACAATCTGGCCCACAGTGGCGATCTTGCAGTGCCCATGCGCGTACTGTATATAACTGTTTCAGAGGTAAGGATCCAAACAGGAACCGACTGATGCAGTGACTCATCAGGTTTATATTGGCGAAGATGTTTCTACCCTGTACAATTGGCAGTTTCGGCAGGAACACAAAACACCAATAATTAGAGATATACATGACGCCATGACGGCTAAATTTTTTTGTAAGAAGCCTCACTTTCCGCTCCAGATCTTTTATTTAGCTTCTTTAATAAGACTTTTAATTTATAGCTCCCTAACTGAGAAAGTGAGGTACCATAATTTTGCATTGTGCTTGCAATTTTTTCTCCCAGCGTTGCAGTTCCATCCTTCCATGTCAGAATGGAGAAGTTTCGTGAGAATTATGTGCGTTGTAAAATTATCAGCCTATTTGAGGTTGATAGATCCTTGTGGTTTCCGGTTCTGTTAACTGTAAAAAAAACTATTCATTTTCATAGAAATGCTTAGCAATTGTGAAAGGAAAAGATATCCCACCTTCATGGAAGAAAAAAAAACTCGACCTGTGAGGGGTAAGACCACCCCCACGACATTGTATTCAGAAGAAGATCTTCTCACACAAATCGAGAAAAATCCTCAAACCTCTATCTAACCCATACACAGTGGCACCATCTGTGCGATTAGGCTGGCCTTACACCTGTGCTTTGGCGTGAACATAAGAGGGGTTTTTTTACAACAGCAGACTCCTGAAAAGTCCATAACGTCTGCTCAACCACCACACACAGGTGCGCCTACCGGGGAATAAATTCCCCTGCGACACAACAATCGATCCCAGGGAAATTAATGAAAATATTAATTCTCATTCTTTAGACATTTTTTACTTAAAAACGACCGCCACGCCCACGGCTGGTAGCGCTAGTTCCGGAGTAGGCGACGTCCGTGGCCGTTGGAACCGGCAGTAACGCTCCTTTTCACTATCGGGTGGTGACTAAATCCCACAGTGAAAATATCACCACCCTGTTTGGAACATCTTAAATCCTTCTTATGACCAAAATAAAAACTAGTAGCCAAACGATGTGAATTTTTTTTGCAGCTTCTCCTAGCCGCGCGTCTCCCCAAAGCTCTCATTTGTACTAAAATGCAGAAGGTAGACTAAATTTGCCGCTTATTTGAGAAGTGTTGTATGTCGGCACCGCTTTACAAAATAGGTTCATAGACTAGCGACGAAAAGGAATATCACTGCTGGCTTTAGTTATGAAGTGGTGAAGATATTGTTGCCCAGTACCCCCCCCCCACCCTTTGTGGCAATTTTCAACCAATTTCTCAAATTCCCAATTTTTTGAAGGATGCACATTAACATTTTATTGTAGGGTTGGTAACTAACAACCCTTAAATTTCATACCTTTTGTTTTTTGGCTAAGTTTTGCAATTTAGCCTGAATGTGATAGAGAGACCCTTTCTTTATTTTAGAGTAGAGGCCACACTTCTCCCCCAAATTTCCACTGACCCGGCTGAATTTTGAAGGTTGCACACCACTCACTTGCTTGAAGGTTAGTATCTAGCCACTCTACCATGTTTGTTTAGGTAGATTGTTCCAAATTTGAGAAGAATGTGTTGGAGACGCCCTTTCTTGATTATAGGCCATTTTTACCTAACTATCTGCTACCAATCTACCATTGATATTGCTTTGCACTAATTTGATTGGGTATGTGCCTCAACGAGAGTAAGCTTACTATTTATTGATTGGGTATTGCTTTGCACTAATTTGATTGGGTATGATATTGCTTTGCACTAATTTGCTTTGCACTAATCTTTTACCATCATGTCCTCGTTCATATCTGCCTCAACGAGAGTAAGCTTACTATTTATGACTAAAATAGGACCTAGACAAGTAAATAAAACAAATTATTCATTTACTTATATATTGGATTTTGTATGTTAGATTTGTTTCCTACTAATCTATTTACTTATTGATTAAATGTTCGAATGACCTCATATTGCCAAAGAACAGTACTGAACAATTACGAGACAGAAGCACAGGAATAATTCCATTGCTCATCATATATGACAATACTCAACACTTGTTGCGAAATACTCCCATGACATTGCTTAATAAGAAAAATTTCAACAATAACGTTTACAGATCTGTCAGCATGTTTAGACACTCCCGGGAATCAATGTTTGACAAGGAGCGCTATCACGCCAAAGAACACGACGATGACGACGACGACACTGATCACAACAAGGATCTGAACCAAATTTATTAGCTTGTCTATCTTTCTGTCATCAACCCAACTGGCAGATCTTATCTTCATGCCTCCAGCAACATGAAGCAAACTGCAAACACGGCCGCAATGGCCTCCTTTGTTGCTCTCTCCTGCTACCATGATGCATCCGCCACTTTACTGCTCTCTCCCAGCGCCGTGGGAACTTGACCTTTTGCAGTTGGGTGGCTGACATGTGAGCCTAGGCGGACCCCGAGCTTACATGTCAGCAGTGGTGGATCTAGCGGTGGGCAGGGTTTTTTTATGCGACCAGTACATTTAAACCGCCACCCGGCGGTAGCGGTTTACCCAGCGGTTTGAGCGGTTTACCGCTAAATACCGCTCGAGTTCAAATTTCAAACTAAAATGGCTTATACAAATGGTTTGTAACGGCTTACCGAGCGGTTTAAACGGTTTACCGCTGGGGTTTGAATTAAAACCGTTGACCAAAAAAAGGGTCTCCGGTATGAAATAAATGAAAATTTAGGCATGAAGTTGGCACATAGTAGTGTAAAATACCACACCAAAGCAATAATTTATAGTTATGCATAAAAAGACCACACCAAACACAATAATATTAAGTGTGCATACAAATACAATAGGTCCATAGTTCAAATACAAATAATTCGATACAACTCAATAAAAGTTCAATGGAAGAAAGGAAAGACCCCCATTTGGGACGCCGATTGGTACTCGGCGATGGACATGACATTCAAACCTCTCACCCTAAGCAGCTCAGCCTTGTACTGTTGCCAAGTTAGGCCCGTCCACGCCGATGTTGTCTGCCATTCACTAACTAACATGTTGTAAAAATGGGGGTCTTCCCTTTCGTACACCCATGTCGTCGGTGCCTGCGCGTTTATGTCAGGAATGGGATAAAAAGACTGCGACTGGGAGGTATCGCTGTAGGAGGAAGAAGAGTACGCCGGGTCGTATTGCGACGCTCCAACCGTTCTCCTCTGCGAAACCGGTGCTCCATGGTCGCGATCCTGAGTAGCATGTGTGAATTCAGTCTTCCCTACAGTCAACCATGAATCATAATTAGTACTTATAGTCAGAAACATCATACATGTGTGTAAATGTACGTGTGTATACCTGTGAAACGAATTCCACCACCACCATCATCACCACCACCACCGCTACCGGCACCAGCACCACCACCATCATCATCATCACTATCATCATCATCATCATCATCATCATCATCACCATCATCTTTAGCCGAGCTGCTATCCCCAGACTCTTGGTACGGTGGACTACGCTGACTATCACCATCATCAGTGGAGGTGTCGCTGGTCACTGGTTTTTCTGGTGCCTTTTTCTTGTCTTTTTGACGCTTTGGGTCACCCTGCTTAGGCCCACTCTGCAACATCCTCTTCCCTAGGTGAGTGCTACCCACATTTCTACATGCCCAATCACTAATGCAATCAGCTCCCGTAGCATCACGGAGATCTTTGGGGTTTATTTGATCCCTCACAAGGTGGGACGGGAGAGGAACGTCACCGTCTTCATCCTCCTCATCAAGAACTGGCTCCCGGTTTGATCTACCATATTCCATCCATTCCCGCACCGGATTATTCTCATCATAGAAATTAAGTTGGCCTAGCTGCTCAATAATATCACCTTCATCATCACGTCGATCAGAGACCTCCTCAAGTCGCAGCCGAAGGTTGTAGTTGACATACACAAGCTTGTTAAGTTTCTTGTGCGACAACCGGTTGCGAACCTTTCTATGGAGCAACGCGCGCAAAAGTACTCCAGTTCCGCTCACATCCACTTGAGGAAACACACTGTGAAACAAGCCGCAATGCAAGGCGCTGCAACTGTGGAGTAGATCCACCTAACATCATCCACCAGGCCGCTGCATGTGCAACCAGTTGTGTAAGCAATATATTCGAGTAGCGGAGAGAATAAGGTGTCTTTGGGAAGAACTCTTACATGGGGATGTCTTTGGGTCTGTCACCATTCGCTGTGACATTTCCGAGGCAAACTCGCCACGCTTCATGTGAAACACCTCAGCCTCCTGCAATGCTTGCACGGCGGACTTGACATCCGTCATGTGCTCAATATGGAAGAATTTTGACCAGGCTTTACCAATAGAATCCCTTGCATTCTTACCCTTCTGCGTCCGGACAGCTGTGCAACAGAATGAGGGAGCGGGGAGCGGCGGCAGCGGTAGACGCGGATCTGCGGGTGCAAATCTTGCTCATGGACTGCATGGTGGACTCGGAGGAGCGGTGGGCTGGCTTTGGCTCTATCGGCTCCCACTCGTGGGCTGCCAGACTACTGTGCTTCCTCGGCTCGTTCAACAAGCGTGCCGGCTCGAACCCGCTTGTTATGGTAACTAGGTGAATTCCCCGCGCGTTGCTGCGGGATATGTCGCTTAATTTTCAATGGTTATCGGATGCACTTGGAAAAAGAGTGAATTTTTTTTATATTTTTAATGATTATTTGATGCACCTGGGAAAAGAGTGAAAATTTTGAGTCTTTTTTACATGAAGGTAAATCATAGTTTACTTGATATATAACTGAGGACGATACAATGTTTAATTGATAAATGGGAATATCGACAGAAATTATGAAGATGATATTCATAATGTTGTGACAATGTGAGGCAATTTCTACGTTCACCACGGAAATGACTAAAAACATACTGAATGGCGAAGATAACTTCCAAGAACTAAATATATAATTGGCAGGTAATAAGTAACTGACCATGGAGATCAAAACAACACTTGCCTCGATTCCCAGTAAACTTGCTAGATGCTGCGGGAAAATGAAGATACCAATGACCAATATCAACTCAGCCTTGTAATCTTGCATGATTGTACCTAAAAGCATGCCACTAGATATGATTTTGGCCATTTTGACACCATATAAAACAGGTAAAGTCCCATCCTAGTAACTTTTCCATCAGCAGATAATAAAATAGACATATTTGTAGAAGTTTCTTGTACTTTTCATAGTGATCACTGAAAACAAATAATTTCTCATTGGAAGAGCATAACTTCTGTGTTTACGTCAAACACTTCGCAGAGGATAAACATTTCACGGAAGAGTTAGCCTAATTCGTTTTACAAAACTTTCGGAAACAATATTTTTGACCGAAGTCAACAGGAGACCTGTACCTATTTTCTTTAAGAAAAATATTTTAAACTTTTTAATTCGCTCTCACGGAGAGTTGACCCCGGACCTGCTGGAATAAACTAGATACATTAAAGAGTATACAATTTTTTACATATCATTAGATATAAGTACAATTAATTTCCTAATTTCATTCCATACGTGTTTATCCAATAAATTTAGATATGTATAACTCCACCATTCTAACTCAAATTCACTTGATTCTTCAAAAAAAAAACTTCTTAAATCATAAACTATTAATCATGCACATTTTCAAATTTTTCTACTTATATTAAATGGCACAAAACTAAAATCATCCTCTCCCACAGCACACAACAACGAAACAAGCAACAATTCAAGCAAAAACATGTCACATGCGAAGACAATAAAGATCAAAACATGAAACTTATCTACAAATACACTAGAACTACAAAGTAATTTCACTAAAAAAACAGGTTCCACCACTGGTTATGCGCGAGGTTATGGGATAGTTATTGGGCTGGGCTGGAATCGCTGGTTGATGGGCTTTCTCATAAATTTTTGTTAGATCAGTTTAAACAATTTGTGATTTTAAAAACCTTCATGATTTTTTGAAAACTTGTTAATTTTAAATTGTTGAATACTAAAATATTTGATAGACACGTGCGTGCCGCATGTGCATCATTGCTAGTTTTTGTAAAAGAGCAAGCGTGATCCACCCCTAACCGTAATCACCGGGTTTTGGCAACTGTAAATTGATATCCTAACCTAAAATAGAACACATCGGATTATTTTTTGAACCAACATTTTTCCAAAAAAATTGGACCAACATTCTTACGAAAAATACTGAATCCAACATTTTGGAGGATACATGTGGGACATTTTTTCAGGAATTGTTAAGCCAACATTTTCTCAATATCTTCATGAAATGGCTCTATGGGGCTTCTTCTATGGCTCTGACGGTCTAGGGTGGTGGCGTTCCGATGGCCAGCCCCGAAGGTGCTCCGGTTTGGGAAGGCGCAGCCGACGGCTGCCCCTGCAGAGGTGTCTGGGAGCAGTTGCGGCCATGTCGACCTGTGGCGACACGCTGGTCAGGGTGACAACAATGTGGAAAGGTCAGCGGCGGTGGGGTCTGGGTGGCGTAGGGGCGCGCGAGGGCAGGCCATGGCGGGGTCACACAGTGGCGGAGTAGAGCGGTGGCGGCGAGCATGCATGGAAGGGAGAGAGAAGGAGGGGCAGGGAGGAGCTAGGGTTCAGAGTTGTTGGGTTGTTATGAACCAGGTTTTATGCTGCTACGGTTATAGTTTCAACTTCTATGCATCTTTCGGAAGATGGATAGGATTTCCGGGGTAAATATGTAGTGCAAGCCACCTACTAGGTGGAAACTTGGAAACTCGGGATTTTGCAGCTTGGAGTGTACAACGATTGGCCAATTGCAACTGGTACTATAAACTATCCATCCCCGCCTGGTTTTGTACACTTTTTCATTAATTGCAATTGACCAGTGGTTCCAGTTGCAATCGATGTACACTTCGAGTTGCAAAATTCTGAGTTTTCATATTGCACATAATAGATGGTTTGCACTATATATTTACATGGGTTTCCAAGTTTCACACACCCACTTTCCTTCGGCCCGCATTTTGGGCCACTATATATTTACATGGTTGCTAAGGATGGCAACAGGCCCCGTTCCCCGATTCCCAGCGGGAAATTCCTCCATTAGGGGACGGGTATGGGACAATTTTGATCCCCGCGGGGATCTAATCGGGGCAAAAGTTGTCCCCGTCGGGAATGGCGGGGGTGGGGATGGTACATGGTCCCCCGTTTCCCCGCAGCCCCGCTTCAAATCCGGCCCATCAGCCCACAAGTACAAGGCCCAATAGCATAGGTATATAAACCAAATTCCAAACCCTAGTCATCGTTTCATCCCTCCTTCGTCTGGCCGCCCATCGCCTCCTCTGTTGCATCTACAGCTCTGCTTGAAAGCATCGGCCCGCACGGCCGCACCCTCTCTGAAGGAGCCGCTAGCCGGCCGGCCAAGGGAGCAGCAGATTCGCACACAGCGCAGCTCTCCAGCTCACCACGGGAGGGCGCAGCGCTCTCCCCACCGTGCTGCGTGTCCGCGCCCTCACCGGCCGGCCGTGTGATGGCCGCCTCCCCTCCCTGCGTTGTGTCCCTGCGTTGTGTCATCGCCGGCCGCAGGACGCAGTGGCGGAGCTCGCGAGTTTGCACGCCTAGGGCCAACTTAGAATTTCCGGCTTCAGTTTGCCACGAAGGTGTATAAACGTGCAAAATTAGAGCAATAAGGATTGGATTAGAAATCACATGTGTCGGAAGCTCCCTCTATCAGCCTAGGAGAGAATTCAAATTGAATCAAATCCTCTTTTAAGAAAAAAAATCAAATCAAATCCTCCTATCCAGTACCCGGTACTCCAATAGAGAGACAGAGAGGTGGGGAGCTCAGGGCCTTCTCTCTCCATCCCAATTTCTTCCTTTTTCACCCCGGTCAGAACAGAGCAGGCAGCGCAGCTCTTGCTCGCCGACCAAATTCACCAATTCCATCCCATCTCCACCTGATTCCTCTCATCTCCGGAACCACACCCTCTCCATCTCCATCCCAGACCAACCCCAATGCGCATTCAAGCTCCACAGTGACGTTAATCGCGGATCTCGCGGCCATCAGTCGCCCGAGCTCCATGTATGGCTTAGAGGAGCTTGAGAGGGGGGTGCGCGCTGCGGCCGGCGCAAGGACGAGAGGAAGGGCGACCAGCGACCGACGCAGGGGGAGGGAAGACGTGCCTCACTCCCTCTGCCCGGGGAGCTGCTCGCCGGCTGGGAAGAGGGCAGGCCCGGCCGCGTGCGTGAGCGTAGGCAGTAGGAAGGGGGCGGCGTGCCAGTGCTGGGAGCAGGGGATGGCGCTGATGGGGAGGGAGGTTGCTGGTGCGAGAGGGGGGAGAGATGGAGCTTTCGTCGGATGGGGCGGCGGGCGGCGCAGGGGACGGAGGGAACTCCACAGCAGAACCACGAGGAAGAGGTCTCTGCAGTGCTGCCGTGCTGGGGGCGTCGTGCACTTCATTCAGACCGGCCCTTTGCCTTGTGATTTGTTGGGCCGCATAATACGAAGATTGTTAGCTGGACCCAAAGAAAACTACAGGGGGTTTAAAGGTTTTTCGGCCCACGCCTAGAGCCATGGCCCGGGTGGCCTTAGGCCCAGCTCCGCCCCTGGCAGGACGGGCTCCTCTCCTCCCCGCAGGGGCAGGGATGGGAGGCCGATCCCCGACGGGGAATTCCCTGTTGCCATCCCTACTAGTTGCTGCCTCGGGCTTTGCCCATAAAACCGGCTCTGGCTCTGTCGGTGCTTCAAGCGCGGAGCCGATTCCAATGTTGCTATTTGGTACTTATATTATGCAGCAGAATCCGCACGAGGGGGCCGTTACTGATTTTAATATACAAATATGAGTACTATCTTAGAATATGAACAAACGACAAATGCACAGACAGAGAGAATAAAAGAATCTTCATAATGTAGAAGTTACACGTATACCCATAACTTTCCAACAATAATCTATATACTAATATTAAAGGCCTCTTTGGTACCTCTTCTCCACTGATTTTTGGTGAAGCTCAGTCAAAGGGATTACTTTAAAGCGGCTTCACCACCAATCGACGAGAAGTCATAAAATGTCTTACACAAAAGATCAGAAGAAAAAAAAAAGTTTGTCCTGCTTCTCCCCTCCAAGTATTAATTAACCATAAAATTAGACACATTGTTATTAAGAAGCTGTTTTTGCCAAACAATTTCCAAAATGACTTCAGCTCCACTACTAGTAGAGAGCTGCTTCACCAGATCATCCATAGTCGGAGCCATTTCAGTCACAGCCACAACCCTACCAAGGGATGGATTCGGATCGAATACGCACAGATACGAATTTAGATGTCACTATTTACCACATTTTATTTCGAATTCGGATACGAATACGAATATTATCGAATATGAATACAAAACAGATATTTTGAATTCGGATTCGCATTCGAATACTTGATTTATAGCATAGAGACACAATGAGTATCAATTTCATTTGTCGATGGTTTTTTGTGAGACATGGGTACCCCTACGGCTCCGTTGTCGCCGGCTTCAGGTCGCTAGACTTCCCTGCCGCTTCGGCTTCGTCTTCATCAGGTCGCTAGACCTCTCTGCAGCTCCGGCGTTGCCTTTGGCGAACCTCCATCTGGCTTCGTTGTCATCGTCGTCAGGTTTCTAGACCTTCCTCCGGCTCCGGCGTCGCCTTTGGTGAACCTTCCTGGTGGCTCCGTCGTCGTCGGATTGAGGTCGGTAGACCTCTCAGCGTCTCCGTCATCGTCGTCTTCAGGTCGGCGAACCACCCTGCGGCTCTGTCATCATCCTCGACAGGTCGCTAGACCTTCCTCCGGCTCTGTCGTCGTCTTCGTCAGGTCGCTAGACCTTCCTCCGGCTCCGTCATCATCTTCGTCAGGTCGCTGGACCTGCCTCCGGCTCCGTCGTCGCTTTCATTAGGTCGCTAGACCTCCCTCCGGCCCCGTCATCGCTCTCGTCAGGTTGCTAGACCTTCCTCCGGCTCCGTCATCGCCTTCGTCATGTCGCAAGACCTCCCTCCAGCTCCGTTGTCGCCTTCGTCAGGTCGCCAGACCTCTCTGCGACTCTGTCGTTGCCTTCGCCGGTTCGGAAGACCTCCTCAGCAACTTCGTTCTTCTAGCTCCAAGCTTCTACGCTTTTGCATCCTATGCTCTGGTGGACGGTTGCATGCCCATGGCATGGCCGGAATTATACTCTGCGGCTTCATAGCTCAGCAATGTTCGGTGCTTGCCTCCTCCAGCCTTATGGTGCTATTTATAGCCAGAACCAGGCCTTGAGCGGCCGGTGAAGTAGTGACACTGTCACCACGTGATTGGGAGGCCCCGTAGACATGTGGATGATTAAAGACGATGTCCTTTTTTCCTGCCTCGCGACGCCTTTGTCGCTGGTGCATCACTGATGCCTGAGGCCACTGCGGCATGACATGGCTACAGTACACCTCTTGGTCCGTGGGCGGTTTGTCGTTTTCTGGGTGGCAAGAGAATCTCCGACCACTGTTGACCCGTGACCCTGTAGTCTACGAAAAAGATAAGACTGACCCTGCGTCAGATGGCCATGCGCCTTGCTACATCTACAGACGGCGACGATGATTAAAATGCACTCGCTAGGCTCTGCGTCCTGGTACACCCGCTATGGCTCTGTACGTAAACGGACCTATACCAATCAGCCTATATTTCTGTTTCCTGAGTAGAATGGTCATAGGTTCGATTGAAGACCTTCTAGGGTAGGCGTGCCTCGCTGCTCTACCAGATCTGTCTGGGCGCCTGGAGATCAGAAGCTTCACGTCTGCGATTTCGTCGGGCCCCCGTGGTCGGTGTGCCTATTATTGAGGTCGTCATTGTACCTTGGCTCCGCTGGATGGCTGGCAGCTATGCTGGTCGTCTGGGCACTAAAATGACCTCCTCGAGGTTTGCATGCCTTAATACTTAGGTCTTGCAATACCTAGGTATGTCTACAGGCTCTGCCAACCTAGTTGGGCGCCCTGGATGCGTGACCTTCCTGAGGTCGGTGAGCTCTTATAGCCCTACCAGCCTGCTCTGGACACCCAGAATTTTACGTCGGGAATGAAGGCCTCCCTGTGGGGTGCGTGCCTAATGGCCCTACCAAGTATCTCCGGGTGCTTGGGCACTGATTGATTTGAGACCTTTTTGAGGTCGGCATGCCTCGGGTGGCTCTGCCAGACTCTTTGCAGCTATGCAGGATATCTGGGTATCTCTATACTCCATTCGTTCAAAGATCAACATATTTTCATAGCTTCATCGTCGACGGCTCTGGACATCACAACTTCAGCTACGGCGTAATCGACGACCTCTCCAACAAGTGCACATTTCAAGATCCTGTTGGGTATCCTCGGATACTGGATATTGTTGATTTGAGGCCTCTTCGAGGTCGGCACGCCTACAAGGCCTCCCAGAGGTCGGCTCTGCCAGACTCCTTGCAGTCATGCTGGGAGATCTGGGTGTCTCTACACTCCGTTTGTTCAAGACCAACATATTCCTACGGTTCTGCCGTCGCGTTCGTCAGGTCGCTAGACCTTCCTGCGGCTCTGTCGTCGCCTTCGTCAAGTCACTAGACCTCCCTGCGGCTCCTTCGTCGCCTTCGTCGGGTCGCTAGACCTTCCTACAGTTTTGTCATTGCGTTCGTCAGGTCGCTAGACCTTCCTCCGGCTCCTTCGTCGTCTTCGGAAGGTCACCAGACCTCACGGGAACTCCGTTGCCACCTTTCTTTCTTCTCTTTTTTGATCATCATACCAGCCATCCTTCCCTCCACGATGCTCGGGGGCTTGTGAGACATGGGTACCCCTGGGTCCCCACCGACCAGGCTCACGGCCGTCCCCGACAAGTGGGTCCGGCCCACTAGAAGACCCGCCGACCTGTCAGTAGGCCTGTCCGACCTGACATGTGGGCCCGAAGACGAGAAGACAGCTTGGCGTACAAGCCAAGGAAGTCCAGACGGATTAAGGCAGCTCGGATAAGCCTTCCATATTGTAACTGACTAGAGATAGGTTTCCCTGTTGTAACCGACCCGGACTCCAGTCCACCGACCTTGTCCGTCGCCCAATATAAGGCGTGCAAGGGCGCCCTCCTGGGGACAGACCACCTCCACCTTCGCCACGATCAAATCAATACAATCAAGAACTGGACGTAGGGTTTTACTCTCCGGAAGCCCGAACCAGTATAAAATCGCCTTGTTCCTTGTGTCTCGCCGTGATTTCCATGTGCTATGTTAGCATAACCATCGCGTTCTTAGCTCCCGATCTCCCCGCCGAACAAATAAACCACCGGGGTTAACCCCCTGTGGACTGCTCAGATCTAAACCTCTGACAGTTTTATAATTGGTCAAATCCTGTTACAAGTAGAGAGTAAATTATGATCATTATACATAATAGATATCTTATTGCAAATAACATATTAACTAATAAATACATTAATTAATATATCACAATAAATATAAAATAAGTAATTTTGTAAATACATAAACATCTTTTATTAGTAAAAATAAGTACATAAATACATTTAAATATAATTTATTTATTTCATAAATAATATAATGTATTTAAAATTACTATGATTAGACACATAAAAATTAATTAAAAATATCATTATATAATTTAGTAATATTAGGTTAGCATAATTAGTTTGTTGTTATATATATATATATAATTTTTAATAGTTAAAATGGTGTAAATAATTATTTTACTAGCAATATTAAAATTAACATAATTTGTAATTAGTATTTAGTAATATAAATAAATTTTAGATGGTTTCTATGGGTACTTTATTTTTGCGGATACGGATAATGTCGGATATGTCGGATTTTTGTCGGATAATTCGGATAATTTCGAATACGGATAATATTGAAAATTGGATTCGAATACATCCATCTGACATCCATATTAAAAACGAATACGGATACGAATATCCATATTAACGTTTTTAGCGAATACGAATACGAATTATTCGGATTTCCAGACATCTGAATCCATCCCAAACAATTCCTAATTAAAGTGCCATTGTTTTTCTACCAACTGTCACCATTATTTTGCAAAAAGGTCCTTCACATTTTTCATAATCAACACACATATCATTAATTTATAGGTGGACTCTCAAGCAGTGGTATATTAACATTTGATGTGTCATATACAGTTGATAGGTAGAGTTATCTCAATCCATTTATGCTGGGGAGCAGTGTGGGCAGTGGGAGCACGTCAGGGAGGCGGGGATGGGAATGTGGTAGGGGCAGACAATGACAAGGCTTGGAGGTGCGGACGCAAAAAGAGATCCATTTTATGTCCCCTACTTACAATGACACGAGGTCCTAGTGTCCTCGTTGACACAACGCGATACATTTTATTAAGTCCTCAAAAGCATCCTGCGTGAATCATCACTGACATAAAAGTTTAATTTAAGGTTTGTATTCCGATGAGATCGTCACAATTAATTAATGAGGATGCAGATAAGAAATGACTCCAACAAAAAGTCAGCTCTTGCGGTCCGCGTGCCTGCAGAACTGTTGTATTTCTTCTTTCCCTTCCAATCCAATACGGGTGCATTTCTAAAGGATTCTTCAGGCCGGAGGCCAAGAAATTCCACGGCCTCCGATGGCATTCCAGCTCGTCTTCTTCCTCTGCCTCCTCAACCTTGCATCCGCTGCAGGGAGGAATCTGGTAGCCAACCTCCCAGGCTTCGATGGCGTTCTCCCTTTCGAGCTCGAGACAGGGTATCCTCGAGTTGTGGTCGATCTATTGCAGGCCCCGTGCACCCCATTACGACACGGAGAGATGATGAGCTTAATTTTGTGCACTTCACTAGGTATGTCAGCGTGGATGAGAACGGCGTCGAGCTGTTTTACTACTTCATCAAGTCCGAGGGCGACCCCCACCGTGACCCTGTCCTGCTCTGGCTAACCGGCGGTGACCACTGCTCCGTCTTGAGTGGCCTTGCCTTTGAGATAGGTGAGCAGCTGGGTTTGCTGCCACAGAAATTTCTCCATTTATGTTTATACTTGCCGAGCCATTGAGATCGTTGAGCAGTTGGCCTGACCTGTGCAGTCCTTTACCTCCTTCTGATTGGCTCCATCAACTGCAGGACCAGTGAAGTTCATCATCGAGCCCTACAATGGCGGCTTACCGAGGCTGCAGTACAATCCCTACTCCTGGACCAAGGCTGCAAGCATCTTATTCATCGATTCACCGGTCGGTGCTGGGTTCTCCTTCTCGAGGAACCACAAGGGCTATCACGTTGGGGATGTATCTTCTGCTCTTCAGCTTAAGGAATTTTTAGCTAAAGTATGCATGGATTCTCCTTTTTATTTCGTTGGTCTGCCAGTTACTTTTCCTGTGTTTAGTTCTTCTGCCTTGACTGCTTTATAACTTCAGTGGTTCAGTGACCATCCGGAGTTACTCGCAAACCCATTTTACATTGGGGGAGACTCCTACGGTGGAAAGATCATTCCATTTCTTGCTCAGAAGATTTCAGAAGGTACATCTCTTCGCTAAACGTTGTTCCATTCATATATAGATCGTTCGACCTCAAAAAATATAATGACTACAAATTTAGGATGAGTACGTGCAGAATCATATTCCAAAACATATTTTTACTAACATTGCATATTGTGAAGTTCTGCATCGACTGGTTTAGTATTGACTCCTCGTTTTCAGATCTCGAATCCGGAGTAAGCAGGCCTGCCCTTAATCTTAAGGTATCAACTTGCCAAAAAAAATCATTTGATGTCAGAATGTAATAAATTAATGACTGTATTCAAACAAAAAGTTCAAAATTATCAGTCCCAATGAGCTCACCAACTTTTGTTTGTCTACAAAATGGTCAAATCAGGGCTATCTAGTAGGAAATCCTGTTACAGGTGAAAGCATCGACCTTGAATCAAGAGTGCCATATGCTCATGGACACGGAATGATTTCAGATCAGTTGTATGAGGTAATGCAATCTTATTTTCGATCACGTGCTCTCACCAACAAAGTTTCAATAAAAATGTGAGGTTTCCATGTGGTCCATGTGCAGACTATAATGGAGCACTGTCGCGGGGAGGAATATAGCAAACCCAAGAATGTGATCTGCGCTCAAGCTTTGGACAGATCTGCCAAAGTAAGGTGTAAGGAGACAATAATGGGCCTTGAATTTTTGAGAATCTGTTACCGCAATTCCTGCAAAAAAAAATTTGTAGGACTATTTATTTGTCAATCATAATCATCTCAGAACTTTAATTATGGACTACATTTTTTTTTTGGAGTTACGCACTGATGATGTTCCATTATAGCTGCTTGATGAAGTTATGATGGGACACATTTTGTACAAAAACTGCCCATATATTATTTCCCCAAGACCCAAAGATGGGACTGCAAACCGGAAGGCCTTGAAGGAGGAAACTGAAGCACTAAGGCACATACCACCGCGTCCCCCAATGGATTGTTTAGTAAGTTAATGTTTACAAAACATTCTAGTTTGTTTTTTGAAGAAGACTTGGGATCTTAAGTTTTCAACAGTCAACATTTAACCCTTTGATCACAAACAGATAAAAAATTGCTGAGGGATAGATAGAACTCTTTTATGGTACACAATACTACTGCTTATTAGTGGTATACAATATATATATAAGATCATACTATTCATTATTTTGGATAATTTAGTAATTGTTACATTGTAAAAAGTAATATAACAAATGGAATTGTCTTTTAAAATTTTTGCTATTATCAAAAATAAAATTATAATGATATTGTTTATGTTATTTTACCATGATACCATTGTACTATCTATACTACTTATTTATACTATTCATACCACAAGTGAAAGTTTCAGTAGTATATATGCAATTAATCTTGACTTCGGATATTTTTATACTTGTCATTTTCAAACAGTAGTAGCTTAGTATTGTGTATTGTAAAAGAGCTTGATAGATAACATGTATTATTTTTCTTCCTAGTAATGTTTACATGTTTGAGATCAAGAATATTGGAAAATTACTCAATGCCAATGCTATACATCTGAGATCAAGAGCAACTCTGTAGCACGAGAATTACATGTAAATTACTGAAACTTTAAAACAGAAGATACAAAACATATGGGTAAAAACACGAAAATCCAATTATTTCTTTTGTCATCATTTATTTAGAAATAATAAAAAATATTTAATTGCTCCTTACAAAATTTGAGACTAATTCAGTTCCGATTGTGTTACTTTTACAGACCTATAAAAATTACCTATCATATTTTTGGGCGAACAACAACATCACGCGTGATGCACTCGGGATCAAGAAGGTACATATTTTAATTAAATAATTCTCCCTCTATCTTCAAATATAAAGTATTCAAGTATTTAAAATTTTTCTTCAAATATAAGGTGTTCTATGTACATTTAACCATTTATTCATTTAATTTTTATTGGAGTTGTTAGGATTAGTTTGGCTGATTGATGGACTGGTTGGAGTGGGTTCTTGTGATTTGGAATAGCCATTAAAACAATTAGACAACAAAACTCCTCATGTTGTGACTATAAGAGGTAGATGTGTCATGTGTGTATTTTTGCCATCCCATCCCCTAATCTGTCACTAAATATCTATGATGCCTTATTTCATAACGGAGGGACCAAGGGAGCACTCATATCTTGCATAATTAGTTAAAATTACTCTTCACTCTATGTCACTATATATTAATATTCAGGGGACAAAGGATGAGTGGCTGAGGTGCCATGATGGTGATTTACCGTATTCCCAAGACATCAAGAGCAACATAATTTACCATCATAATGTTACATTAAAAGGCTATCGTGCCTTGGTGTACAGGTAACTATTGTTGAATATGTACGATATGATTTACATGAACAACACTACAACTCTATCACTAGCCATTACATTAGAACACCTAGGCATAAAAAAATGGATTAGATTTGTCACTATTAGTATTTGAACGAAGAAGACACCTTTGAAGTTCTACTGATGGCAAGCTAGGTGTGATGCATATATACTTGCCATGTTGTCATAGGAGCAGGTGCTCGTCCTATCACCGCGACGACATTTTCCATCACTGTAGCTCCCCCTATATTGGTGTAGGGACAAGCAAATTTTACACCATTGGATTTTGGAGATAGGTCGCCCCCCCCCCTTCTTTTATCCTTACCACACCCAATGGAGGACCATAACCAAAATCAGTTACCCACGAAGGTCGATACTCTGGGTTCAGCTATACTCCTAATAAAATATTGTTAGTTTTTCCCTTGACTTACAAATGTTTTTGAAAAAGTGTATTTTCATCCTTCAAGTATTGCAAAAGTGTGGTATTTATCCCTCAAGTTCCATTTGGTGCAAATCAACCCTTTAACTAACTAAAGTGGTGCATTTATCATCTCCACCTTGTAGTTTAACAATAGTTTAATGCAATCTATTGACGGTGTATGCCATATAGTCATTTAATTAATTAGTAATCACTGTTTAGTGATGTAATATGACGTAATATGCTGAGTCAAAAAGATAAAGCTCACGAAAAACTTCAGTATATACTCTAAACTTCAGTATATCGGATGCTCGGGAACTCAACGATGTCATCGTCGCTTGTGCCGGAGTCGACACAGAGTGCAGATCTACTACTCCTTCAGCCGTGCCCCTGCAACCACTTGATGCACCTTGCCGCCCATGCACTAGGAGGCGCTGCGCTGCTGCTGCTGTAGTCGCCGTGCTACCACGTTGGTTCCCGCGACTTGGGCCGCCAATTCTGCACAAGCCGCTGACGGCACTCATGCTAACAACGCCGCCTGGGCCTCCCCCACCTTCTTTGGCCGCCCGCGCGGCCTCGTGTCAGTGCACGCCGGCCCAGAGGCATAGAGTTGCACACTAACTATTCATCTGCTGACGCTTGAGTCCCATGCCCATGACTGATTCGTGTCATCTTCGCATTGACCAATGTATGAATCGATCCAGAGGCGAATTGGCAAAACTCCCTTGGACGATTTGACTTTTTTTTATTTTGACCATGGTGCGTAGCACTGAACCGGTTGGAGCATCGATTGTTTTCTGAATGTGTTAGTCAAAACCGGTTTGTCTAGATCTTGATGTATTTGACTTTGTTTCTTCATGAATCATTGTCTGTGGTTCTCTTCTCAATCTTTGGCATCATTAGGATGCCTTTGGAATGGTTATGAGGTGTGGGCTGTGGAGTGCTTTACTTCCAAAGAAGACGTATAATGCATATGCCATTTTTTGAAACCAAATACATATAAACATAGACATAGACATATAATGCACACAAACTCAACCAGCCTATCAATACATGTAATGCATGCAGCCTCAATCCTATGAATACATGTGAGCAATTCAATCTCTCTATGAAGAGACTGAACTAGTAGATCCTCAAGATTGACTCCTGGTGCCTCGTTGCGACCGACACATCACATACCTTGAAAGAATAGCATTGATTAAATTCTGGAATAAATTTAAGAAAATGTGATCATCCGTTCCTAGAACACAAACCCAGGTGGGTAGGTTGACCACAGGTAACCTTATCAGCTCAACTCTGCTCAGTTCACAATCATTTGTACATTAACCATGTCATTAACCTGCAACTAGTGTTGAAGAATGAAGACGCGGTTAAACAAATGGGAAACTTTGAAGGACAAAAAAAATTAATGAGTCATTCCTTTTTTCATTTTTCTATTTTCATCTATCGGATATTTAGCTGTCCTTTTAAATTCAAAGAAAAGTTGCTTAACTTTTTTTACTATATTCATCATAGCACTGTATCAACATTCTATGTGAGGACTGAAAATATGTCCAACTAACATGCAAGAAACCCATCTCTACAGTGGCGACCATGATGCTCTGATACCATTTATTGGTACACAAGCCTGGGTGAGATCACTTAACTATCCCATTGTGGATGACTGGAGGGCTTGGCATATTGGTGGTCAATCTGCTGGGTGAGTCCTCATTATACATATGACTAATTAGTTTTACTATTCGGTTATGAGGAGGGAAGGAAAACTTTGGTATGACCTTCTCATATGTTTATGCTTGGAAATACATCACATGCAGATTCACCATAGCATACTCAAACAACTTGACCTTCGCTACAATAAAGGTAAGATTTACATATATCCAAGTCTTTTTTCACTTGTTTATCTCTATTTCTGATGTCTTGTCATATCCAAATAAAATATGATAACAGGCAGAGTAATACACATCTATTGGTGCATATTGAACATTACTGGTAAACAGTACACATTGTAAATTACATCACTATACAAAAGTTTTACATACAAAGGAGTTGGATATATATACTATAACTCCATTAAAAATACATCATGATGATTAGGCCTAGCAACAGATTAGACACACCACCACAGAGGGGATTAAATGCTTAGAGCGTATCCAAGAGTGCCTCAAAAGAATAAAGTCCTAAAAGAATTAATTTGGAACACTTTACAAAAAATTATTGGGAGGAAAAGAAAATCCCCTCCATCAACGGGTTCCCAAAAATTGTTTCCCCAAAAAATTGAATTGAAGCCAGATGATTCATTTGTGGACCACTAACCAACCACCATACTCTCCCCTCCACGTTCCAGCAAGCCACCACCTCCCACTACCATCTTCTTTTTTTTTTTTTTGCTCCACAAAGCAGATCGGCAACAGCTTGATGCTCCGCTCGTCTAAGCTCAGCTGGTCATCTCCCTCTCTTTTCTCTCTGAGGTTCTCAACTGAAGCTCTGAATTGGCAGTTAGCATCCCTCCTCGGCTCCTCTACAAAAGGCCACAGGCAGGGCCAGCCAAGCACCAGAACCACCCACGCCATCTCCCTCTGAATTACTTCCAACCCAGGCAGTTTGATCTCCTCCATGTAGGCAGCTCTATGCGATGTATACGTACGTAACAATCCTAATGTTTCTTTAGTTCCATCTTGGTGATAATTTTAATGCCCAAAACATAAGAGTCTTTTCCTAAGAAAAGTTTCATACATTTGTGGTTTGGAACACAAGAAACATTTTTTTTAACGAACGGGCACAAAAGAGGAGATTTACAAGCCGGCTAGCCGGACAAACCTAGGTGGTAATAATTATAATACTTACACTAGTGCACTCAGGGTCGCCAAGCACTTGGCGCCCGCCGAAACCCAAAGTGAAAGCTCACACTATATCTTATTTACAATTGATTGTATCGACGACTCTCTACGGTCAAAGACATAGTTGCTTCTCTCTTTCCATATCTCCCAGCTGATGAGTAGCGTGAAGGAGTGGGAAGCTTTGCGGGGGATGTTTGGCTGTAAAGTTATATTCACCCGCAATTCAATCAGCGAAGTTTTATGTGGCCATCCCGGGGGTTGGATGTCTGGGTACCTGATCCAAGCAGCCATTTCACTCCACATGTGTCACGTGTATCAGCATTTCACGAGTAGGTGGTGCGCACTCTCCATGGTTCTCCTGCAAAGAGGACAAGTCGGGCTGTGGTCTCACCCTCTGCGCGCAAGTCTGTCCGAAGTCCATATGCGTTCCTGGAGGATAAGCCATGTAAAGAACTTGCACTTTGGGGGAGCCCATGTTTTCCAGCTAGACGCAAGTGCAGGCATGGTGGAGCAATCAAGGAATTGGGTCTTGTACACTGATATTGTGGTGTATTCCTCTTTTGGCGTAAGCGTCCAGGTGATCTAGTCTTCATGTTGTGGTCAAAGCTTCGTAGGCACGACGAGGTTCAGAGTGTGGCAAATTGTAGGAGGCATTCGGATGAAGTCAATTCGGTGGTTGAGGTCATGGATCCAGTTGTTGTTATGTAGTGCTATTGCGCCGATCATTTTTTCCCTTCATGTTTTGGTGAAGAGGAGTGGTGCGTTATACTTAGGCCTGCCTTGGAGCCAGCCTAAAAGCCAGAAGCTGGTTTTGATACTGTCTCCCAGAGTGATGCGTGTGCATTCTGATTTGACGAGACTGGCGCGGCCTGCCTACGTTAAGTCTTTTGTCATTCCATGAAGATATGTTGCCCACCACGTTGTCTACCAAGGGCTGGATGTCCTCGGGTTAAGGGGGAGGCCAAGGTATTTTAGGGGAAGAGATGCCCGGGCGAATGGAATGTTCGTGAGGATGGCCTCTAGGTCGACGTTGTTGCAGCTGATGGGCGCTACACTACCACAGGAAACATAACAATAAAACAATGGAATGGTTGTTTTGTTTTTGTTTACCAGAAAAAGGGAGAGTCTTGCACTCCTTGTAGATGAGGTCGACTTACAGTTATTGAGAAGTTGGGCCATTCTTGTTGGCCCACTTGTCATCGACTAAAAATACATAGGTATTAATTTAAGTTTTCCCTTCACTCCATCCGTCATATACTATGATTCCTATTGTATTCCTGCATTCCAAACATCTATCTTCATATCATTCATTTGTTATCGATTCCACTATTTTGCCATGACCATGACATGTTAATTCCTTTCGTTCCTGCGTTTTCATTTCCTTTGTTCCAAACATGACCCTTACTACTCCACTGTAACTGCAGGGTGGGGGGCACACTGCACCTGAGGATGAACCCGAGAGAAGCTTTGTGTTGTTCAGAAGGTGGATTTCTAAAGAGGCACTTTAATTTCTTTATTACTAGAAGTAAACTTTTGCATCTACAGGGGCTGAAAACATAAGGAACTTTGTTTAATGATACTGTTGTCAAGTGCCAACAACTATGTACATTTTGATCTGTTACAGTTTACACTAAATTTGTCCCTCCTCTCTGATTTTATTATGATTTGTTTTAATCAATATTGTGTATTGGCAGATATTTTCTGCAAATTTAATAAAATCTGCATTGCTACCTGCTTGTTAATTTTTCTAAAATTATGGTTGATGTTTCTACCTTTCACCCTGATTTGTGGCTCTTGTTAGGTTTCAACTCTAACCTACCCTAACTTGCTTAATTTGGATTGAAAGGCTATGTTATTGTTGTTGTTTCGACCTTTCAATATAATATAATATAATATCAAAAAGGCAAACTGATCTCTTAGTACCACGCAGTCTGTCATTTCAAATTTTGAGGGCCATGTGCATAGTTTTATTTTATAAAGGAATGTGGATAGTCTGGGAGCTGCTGAAGATCTACCGAACTGTAACACCCTGATTTTCAACTATTGCCTTTTAATAAAATTTGCTAGAAACAATTGTTTATGCTCATAAGGACTATAAGGTTGTCTTTAATTTTTTTAGGCATTTAATTTTTTCCAAAATTAAATAAATTAATCATAGGAGTTTATTGTTGCATTCATGCTGATGCATTGCTTTTGTTTGTTTGAATTCAAGTTTGAATTTGAATTCATTTGTTTGATGCCTTTTCAAAAATAGTTAAACCTTCCTCTTTTTACCTTTCCTTCCTTCCTCCTTTGTGGCCCGTTTTTGTTTCGAACCCCAGCTACCGGAAGTCCGACGGACGCCCCTCAACTCTCCCTCTCTGCTCGTGTGCGCCGTCCCTCAGCCCAGCAAGCCGTAGTCCACTGCCGCTCCCTGATCTCTCCCTCTTCGCTCGCTCGCTTTGCTTTTGCTTCAGCCAGCAGGCCGCAGCCCAGCACAGCTTCCGGCCCAGCCGGCCCGCTCCACCCTCTCCTATCGCCCGCAGACGTTGACACGCGGGGCCCGCGTGTCATCCCCCTCCTCCAGCCGTGCCCGAGCCGGACTCAAGTCTGAGCTCCGCCTCCGCCTCGCGCACGCCTTCCCAGGTGTGGCCCGCACACCAAGGAGCCGCCTCAGCCCTATTTAAAGGTCGCCACCACCCCTAAGCGAACCCCAGAAACCCTAGCCACCCTAGCCCTTGCGCCGCCCGAGCTTGCGCAACCCTAGCTCACCGCCAATGTCAATCCGAGCCGCCGCCGCCTCTCCGCCGCCAAGAAGCTGCCCCGGGACCGCGTGGACGAAGGGAAGCCGCCGGTGCCGCTTGTTCGCGTCGCTGACCTCTCCGTCGCCCGTACGATCTCGCCGAAGTTTCGCCGCCACCACCGTCCGCTCCGCCGAGCCGTCTGCCGTCTCCGCCGCACTTTCGCCGTCCTCACCGCCCTAGGTGAGTCTGTTGCATCCTCTGCTTCGTCCTGAAACCTAGCGGGTTGCTGCACGTTAGGGAATCTTTGTAAAGGCCTCGTAGCGTCCCTATGCAGCCACACCTCGGTAGTGTGGTATTGTGCCTACTTTTGCACAGTGTGGTTGGGTCTAAAGCTCTTCGGAGTTTTTACATGACTTGTGGTGAAAGTGTACAACCTCTGCAGAGTGTAAAACTGACTAGTTAGCCGTGCCCACGGTCAAGGGCGGCTTGGACCCTCACATGAGTAACTTTATGGAAGATGGAACTTTAAACTTGTGCATTGCATTCTATGGTTCTAATGCATTTATTAATTGGGTTTTGGTATACACTTATACTTGCTAGTAATAGCTGCTTAATAAAACTTGACCAACTAAAATGCTGACCTGCTATGTAACCACAAGCCTTCCACCATAAAGCCTTTGCATGTTGTCATAGTAGTTTCCCTTGTTGAGTACGACATGTGCTCATGCGTGTTGTTATTTTATATTGCATCTACACAACCCGGCTGCTGCTCAGACGGACATTTCGAGGATTTCCCTGGAGGATTCGACGAGTTCTAGGTGTTTGCTCTCTCAGTCAGCTGCCTGTGGTGGACGTTCGTGTTTACTTTTCCACTGTTAGCTACTCGAACGTGTGTTAGTTTAAAGACATTCGGTCATGTAATAATGTTACTACTTTACTTTTGTTAAGCACTGTCTTTTGGATATCACTATGTCGATACATGTGTGTGAACTTTGATCCTGGCACACATGTATTCATTGCATTCGGGTTTGCCTTAAAATCCGGGTGTGACAAAGTGGTACCAGAGCCGTGTTGATTGTAGGACGTTAGCCTAGTTAGAATGGTCGAATATAAGGATTATAAAATCTTAGAAGCCTTTCTTATCACATGCTTGCTTTAATTCCGCTTTAATAATCCTATTCTTGCTTTTACCTCACCCTTGATTTCTTCTTGTTTCTTTACCTTGTGCTTGCTATCTTTTATCCCTTAACACTTTGTCTTGTCATCTATCTCACATGGCACGTGTTCATTTCAGCCACAGATGGTTCGTCACTTGAAGACCGCTCATGCGGGTGCTGTTCATCAATATGCCCCCCAGGAGCAGTACAATGACTATCATGATGGTGACACCGACGAGGAGATAGTGATGGATGCACTTCTTGAAGCTGCCCCAGAGCCCATCATCATGTCAAATGATGAAGAAGACCCAGAGGAGGTGGTTCCAGAAGAGGAAGAGCAGGTGCCAGGTGATGATCAAGGTGATAAAGTGGAGGAGGATGGAGAGCAAGAGCAAGCTGACCAGCAAGGACCAGCTGAAGAGGTGATCTGGACAGTATACTACTACAAGGTGGATGAAGATGTGGCTCACAGGACCACCATGGACGCAGGCATCACGGAAGCAGCACGGAGGGCACTCTATGTACTCTCCCACCAAGAGCGTGGTAGGTTGGAGGACACCCACTGCAGATACACACCTTACAGAGCAAGTGGAGAGGCCAAGACCTACATCGCCCCAGCTCCAGCTTATGAAGGAACGTTGAACAACGTCCGAGGTATGCTAGCTGCTATCAACACTACCTTGGATGACACCAACAACACCCTCTATGCGGCACAACAACAGATCTTTTCTCTGGAGTTGGAAAAGCATACCTTGGAGGTTGTATTGTTGAACAAGGAGCAACCAGTGATCCATGAAGCTGCAGAAGCACATACCTCCCCATCACCCAAGAGGCCACGCTACGACTCCCCCGATGCTTGCACGGAAGCCATGCCATGGGAAGAAAGTCCTTAGGTTTAAGTTTATGTTCAAGTTAGGGCCTTTATAATCGATAGAACGAACGGTTAAAGTGTGCTTAGTTTAGGAGTGTGGTTGAATGCTTGAGTCGTGTTAATGATTGAGCTGGATTTTTGTTTGAGTGCAATGTATTGTGGAGTGATGACCACAATGACATTGATTTAGTAGTAAAGTTTGCTTAGTTGGGTTTAAGTTCGGTCTCAACCATCTTTAATCTTGCATCTTCATAATTCTTTATCTATCCTTACTTATCTATCACGGAGATTAGCGTGGTACAAAATCTGTTCCCGTTATTCTTTGACACAGCAGTAGTGTTTTAATTTTATCTCGAGCTACAGAGCTCCGATTGATGCAAAACCAGTTGGATTGGTTCAAACATTTCATAAATGATTTTATGTCAAAACTTCAGCCCCATCCAATACATATCCTGGGAGCTATGCATGAAACATTGGAGCTATCAGAATCTGTAAAACTCTACTGACACAGTTGACTTAATTATTTTATATCTCGAGTTATAGGCCTCCGTTTGAGGCAAATCCAGTTTGAGTAGTTCAGAAATTTCATGAGTCATGTTCTATCCAAAATTCAGAAATTTAGATTACATAGTCAGAGAGTTATGCCCGAAACTTTGGAGCCACTCGAATCTGTTAACACTGCTGATATACCTGATTTGTTTATTTTATAACTGGAGTTATAGAGCTCTGATTGAGGTGATTCCTGTTGGTTTAGTTCCGTAATTTCATTATCTTTTACTGGTAAAAAGCTCATAATTTTTTGTTATCCATGCTGAGAGTTATACCCTGAATATCTGGAGTCAATAGAATCTGTCTAAAGCTGAATGTCTTCGTTATTTTATCTTTCTGAGTTTAACTCCTAGCTCAATCATCTAAAGTAATGTCCCTAACACTCAGATGGTGAACACCAGGTCAGGATCCGGAGTCGATCAATCGCCACTGAACCATCAAGGCAGGGCACCTCGGCAGCCACAAATGGATCCAGCTATACAGCAATTCATCCAGGCTCAGACCGAGCTCCTCCAGAACCTGTCCAACACTGTGGTGAACCTGCAAGCCCAAGTCAATAATCAACCCCAGCAGCAGCAGGTGCCTCACAACAAGCACTGAGAGTTCATGAGCCACCATCCCCCAGTATTCACCCATGCAGCTGATCCACTTGAGGTTGAGGATTGGCTGAAGACAGTGCTGAAGATGCTCACTATCACACAGTGCAACGACAGAGAGAAGGTCTTGTATGCTGCAGGACGGCTTCAGGGGTCGGCTTCCGCATGGTGGGATGCTTATGTCGCCGCTCATGCCGCTCCTGATACTATCACATAGGACGAGTTCATCACCAACTTCAGGAGCCACCACATACCAGCTGGCCTCATGAAGATGAAGAAGAAGGAGTTCCTTTCTCTCAAGCAGGTGGGAATGTCAGTGGCTGAGTTTAGAGACAAGTTCATTGAGCTGTCTCGCTACGCACCGGAGGAGGTTGCTGAGGATAGTAAGAAGCAGGAGCTATTCCTGGATGGGTTAGTTGAACCACTACAGTAGCAACGGATGTCTCACACCTTTCCCACGTTCCAGCACTCGGTAGACAGTGCCATCCGTCTGGAGTACAAGCATAGGGAGCTAGGAGAGCAGAAGAGGAAGGCCGCCAGCTCTGGACAGTCCGGGAGCATCTCTCACCCTCGTTTCACCCCACAGCAGAGTACACCTTTCCGCTTTGGGGGATCTAGTGGGAACTTTGGGCAGCAGCAGTCCCCGCGTCCCGCTCAGCCGTTCCAGCAGTCAGGACAACAGTTGCAGCGCTCCGCCCCTCAGACACCGCGCCCTACTTTCCAGCAGAACCAGCAGAGACCTCTAGTTGGTACACCAGTGAGGTCTATTGCGCCTCCCAATCCCGCGACTACCACTTGCTTCAAGTGTGGTGAGCTTGATCACTATGCCAATATGTGTCCCCAGAGGCAACCCCCAAGCACCCCAGTGCAGAACCAGCAGATGCAGCAAGAGAGGAATGGGAGTCAGACCCCGCAAGCCAACAAGGGACAACAGAGCTATTCACGTGGCAAGGTGAACCACGTCAATGTTGAAGCCGCTCAGGAGAACCCCAAAGTAGTGCTCGGTATGTTCCTAGTCAACTCTAAACCTGGGCGTGGAGCGGTTCGGCCCGTTGGTTCGCCAATCCGACCCATGAAAACGACTCTAGTGGGCTCCTTTTGCGACCCACAAATTCAGAAGGGATCAGAGGACCAGGAACCATCGAACCAAAGGGTCCAGGGGTTCGACCCTCCCCTTCGTCGTTCAACGCGGAAGAAAACACCGCCACCGCCGTCGTCACAGCTTCTGCACGGCGCTGCGGCCAGCAAATCCGGTGACTACGGGTGGATGCATGCGGCCAGCAAATCCGGTGACTGCGGGTGGATGCAGGTGCGCGTCCTCCAGATCACCTCCCCCATCTTCTTCTCATAGTCATCCTGTCCCTCCTCCATTTATTATTAGCTCATCCCGACTTCTTGGTTCTTGTTGCTAGGGTTGCAGTTGATGGTGGATCCCGGATCATCCTCGAGTGATATGGCGGCTGCTCCTCCATCTCTTCGTGGCGAATCCCTTACCCCTCCACTGGAGCCAACCCTCCCTGGTGCCAGATTGAACCTAGGTATTGAATCCCCCAATAATTTGCAACCTTTCACTGTTTCTCCCTCAGCCTGTTGCGTATGTCTCTGTTTTGCAACCTTTCACTGTTTCTCCCTCATCATGTTACTTCGATTCATAGTAATCTACGTCATGTCCCAGTTGCCATTAAGAAATTACTAAATGAGGTTTGAACATCGGTAGTTTCAGTAAAAAAAAGAGAGAGATTACACAGAGCAAACCACGTGGTAGAATTACTCCTTTGTAAATTGTTTGTCCCGCCTCCTGGAGTCCTGGTCGTTCAAATGCAGGACACCTTTTCAAGAAATCTGACTACTACAGATATTGGAGCTTTGCGGCCAAACAGCCAAAGAATTCATTCTTGGTGGTCGCCGGCATCTAAGAAAGTTGTGTTTCCTTAGATCTCTACTCTTAACGGATTTTGTTTATTTGGCGGTCGTCCGCCAAGAACAATTAACTTGGTGATTTTCCTATATACGTTGGCAATTTTGGGCCGCCAAGCTAATTGTAGATTCTGGTAGTGATAGCTACAAAATAAACCATGTCAATTTCAATATCAATGGTTTAATACATAAACTTACCTTGGAGATGAGGCGTCATGAAGTTTATCTTTTATGAGATATGCTCCACAAGAAAGAGATAGCAGTTAAGTACTTAATTGGAAAAGTGTGATTTTTTTTCTTGCTCAAGTGCTGTGTGTGATAGATACTCCATCCTTCCAAAATTATAAGTCATTTTGTTTTTTTAATTCATATGTTTTGCTATGCACCTAGATATATATTTTTGCCTAGATGCATATAGTAAAAGTTGTGATACTTACAGTAAACCTGAAATGACCTATTACTTGGGATGAATGAGCAGATGTAAAATATAGAATAATAAAAGTGGGTGTAAAAAGCTTTACATACATCTCAATTATAGTATAAGGCTATAAGCTTTCACTTTGTGAGCTTACAGTTGATTCTCAGCTCGCTACCAGCTACTAGTCATCCTATATATCGATCCAGTAACTAAAGTTAATATGTAGCACATATATGGCAATCCATGATTGCTAGTTGCCCATTATTGTTGTAGAATTAATTGGTTGCCAGCTCGATTTCTTTTCTGTGGCTTTTGCAGGGCGCTTAGCTCTTAATTTCGAGAATGACGACCAGCAGCATGCATGAAAAAGCTGGGTTGAATTTCCGAACCATTTTTTGTATCCACGGAAGAATGAAGCTATATTGCAAGTATCTGTGTACTTGCATGTTCTCATGACAAACACCAAATTACTACTTGTACTCCTGCTGCCAGTGATTGCAAATTACATTGCTCTCGTTATATTCCTTCTAGTGCTTGCTGCAACTGCTGTCACTCGTAGGATCATGCATGCATCCACCTAGCATACTAGTCTACTGCTACCACGCTCTACTACCCCATAGGTTGTTGTAGCAGTAGGGTGGCTGTGAGGAAATCAGACCAGGTGACCTGACGGTTCAAACTTGAACCTAGGTTTTTGTCACAGGTTAATGGAACATCAATAATAATAAATGCTACTTCTCTGATTTTAGGATCTATGATTAGCACTGCTGCATACAAGATTGTTAGCACCAAGCATTGCAATCTTGGATTCTATTGCTAAGTGTCCTGTATTCTGTGTAGGAATTGGAGTGCCACCAAGCTGTGGTAGAAAGAGGAAGAGACATACAACCAATACTCCAGAAGGTGGAATAGGGCAGCCCAGTAGTGGAGGAAAGCAGAACACTCCTGATCCGTCTAATGGTCTAGAAGCTGAGGGAGCATCTCTTAGAGAAGAGCAAAGGGAACTGTATAATGAAACCAACATATCCCAAGTTCAAGCAGAAGAGACAATACACTTCGGTTAGCACGCTTCAGAGGGCGAGCAGGGTCAAGGTGCAGATGATTTTTGGGATGATGATGAGACCGTTGAACATGCTGGTGGTGGCTGTGTCGAGGGTCTAATTGAGGATTTCTTACATGGAGAAGAAAATAGGAAGTTCAGGTCCAAGGTTTGGAATGAATTCTGTAAAATTCGTGTGGCTGGTGTCGTTACAAAAGGGCAATGTATTCACTGCAATGCTGAGATCAGCGCTAAGCGTGGAGCTGGAACTAGTGCTATGATCACTCATTTGAAAAGGTGCAAGGAAAGAAAGAATGTGACAAACATGGCCCGCCAACTAAAGTCTGTTGTAATGTCTCCTGAAGGAGTTGCTTTGGAGAAATGGAGGTTCAGTCAGGAAGTATCCAGGAGAGAACTCACTAGGATGATAACACTTCATGGCCTACCACTTGCACTTGTTGATTATGATGGCTTTCGGAGGTTTGTTTCCAGCCTGAATCCTATCTTCAAAGTGGTTTCAAGGAAGATAATCACAGCTGATTGTAAGAAGAAATTTCAAGAGCAAAAACAAATTCTTCAAGATGTTTCCCGAAGTGCCAATAGTAGGATCTGTTTGACGATGGACATGTGGACATCCAACCAAACTATTGGTTACATGTGCATCACATGTCACCTCCTTGATGATGACTGGAAGCTACATAAGAGAATAGTCAAGTTCTGTTTCATGAGAACACCACATACTGGTGTCGCAATGTTCAATGAGATCCTCAAATTCATACAAGAATGGAACATTGAAGACAAGCTGTTTGCAATCACGTTGGACAATGCGAGCAACAATAATGCAATGGTCAAGTTGTTGAAAAATAATCTGCTACAGAAAAAGATGCTATGTGGGAAAGGAAGGTTATTTCATCATCGTTGCGCCGCTCATGTCCTAAACTTGATCTGTAAAGCGGGTTTTGGAGTTATCAATCCAATTGTGCACAAGATTCGAGAAAGTGTGAAGTTCATTGAAGGATCTACTTCACGAAAGCAGAAGTTTGAGGACATCATCCAACAGTTAGGGATCACATATCGAAAGCGCCCCAACATTGATACACCGACCCGTTGGAACTCTACATACCATATGCTCGAGACATGCTTGGAATTGAAGAGTGCTTTTGAGTCACTTACACAACAAGATCTGGAGTATACTTTTGAACCATCACTTCAAGAATGGGAAAAGGCACAGATGGTAAATAGGTTGCTGAAAACCTTCTACGATGCAACCAATGTTATCTTAGGATCACTTTATCCAATAGCAAACTTGTACTTTCATGAGATATGGGAAGTTAAGATTGCTCTGGATAATCAAGTTCCTGAGGCAAATGCAGAATTCTCTGAGACAATCAAGTATATGCAGAATAAGTTCAAAAGGTACTGGAAATGGACATGGTTACAAATCACTTTTCCGGTAATCTTTGATCCAAGATTTAAGTTTGAGTTTGTCGAATTCCGTTTGAGAAAAGCATTTGGGAGTGAGGGTGAGTCTAAGGTTGCCTCACTGAAAAGGGCATTGCTGGATCTGTATAAGGATTATTTAGAGCAGAGGCAGGGCAATCAAGATGTGACACAAGAAATTGCTACAGCTGAGGTATTCACAAATTCAAGCAATAGGTTTGCATATTGGGATCAGCATTTGAGAAGTAATGTGTCCTCAATGACAGAAGTACCCTCTGAGCTTGAAACATATTTGAAGAAGCCAACAATCCCTAGAACTGATACCTTTGACATACTCTCTTGGTGGAAAAGTAATTCTATGAAGTATCCCACACTTTCTAGGATAGCTGGTGATGTATTAGCAGTTCCTGCTTCAATTGTTGCATCTGAGTCTGCTTTCAGCATGGGAAGAAGAACAATATCGGATTTTCGAAGCAGCTTAACTCCACAAAATGTGGAAGCACTCATTTGCATGCAAGATTGGATTCGAGCTTCAGGTATAATCGCTTTGAAGTTATCTAAATTTCATATCCAGCTTTAATCTCTTAAATTTGCCTAACAACAAACAACTCTTTAGGACATTCATCTCAGTTTCACATGGAAGGGATTGAAAATTTCATTGACCTACTTGATGAAGATCAATGATATGCTAAAAAGGTAGTGAATGTCTTCCCAGTTTTTCTTTTGCATCTGTGTAGCATTTTGAATTTGTGAACAATCTGTGTAGCCATTTTTTATCATTAGTTTGCATAATTGAGAATTCAGTCCAGTAGGCAAAAGCAATTAGAGGTGTGCAGTATTATGAAACCATGATCACTTTTGTGCCATCAATTAGTGATTAGTATAAGAAACTGTACAGTGATGAATTGTTAGCTTTGGAAGAATCTGGACTCATGCATCTGCATCTATGTAGTTTACCAATGATGAACACAGGTACTAGGAGATGTTTGGATCACCTAGTACATGTACATTTGTGCTCTTTCAGTGTGAGATGTTGTTATTCTGTTGCCTTAGCCTGGCGTTTTGGGCTGCACACGAAGACTGTCATTTGACAGTTTAGTTACAATTTCCTTTGGCAGTTCAGTTACAATTTCCTTTGGATATTTGGGAATTATATGTAAGAGTTGTTTCGCCTCAAAAGCATTTTTCTTTCAAGGCAGTATTTTTCTTCCTGTGTCCCAAACCAAAAGTTGAGTTTGTTTTGGATGGGAGTTGTGTTGATGTCCAAACTGTGACGGGATTCCACTTACAAAAAAAGTGGCGTTCTGGGCTGCACAATGCCTATCAGTAAATTATATTTGGGAATTATATGTAAGAGTTTTGGGAATTATATGTTTGCTTTTTCTATGTGTCTATTTTTGTGCTGGACCATTGCAAATATAGTTTTTGAATGTCTGTCAGTAAATTGGTTAATATCGCACATGCTCGTTTGATCAAAGATATATTGTGATTCATTCTTTGTTGTATGAAATTGCAGTGCAGTACTTTTGTTGGACAATTGGAAGCAGCCATAGTCTCTAGAGGAGCACTTGAAGCTAGTTCTATTTGCAACTTGTCAATTTGTCATAGATGTACTCTGCCTCCGAATAGGCCTGTTAGGAAAGGGAAGATGTTAGCATGTACTCCTTTGCTCAATTCCCAGACTGGATCAAACTATTTTTGTACTTGTACTATTCCTAAAGATTTTAAGTCTTGTCTCTTGTAAAATATATAAAATGTTCAGGCTTCAACTTGTTTCTTATTGGATACAGTGTTCATGTATCCAGAGCTTTTAGCATTAATTCATTGATTCACATCTTGTCAAGAAAGCTAAGATCCTTTGCTCAGTGTCTTAATCCATGCGAGTGCTAATCTGCTAGTCTGCTACTTGCCGGGCTCGTTTGCAAAACTAACCACGTGAGCACTTGCTGCTGGCCTACTGCAGCAGCTAACTAGTATAGGATGTGGGTCGATCCACAAGGTCCACTGGAGAACCGGTTCGCGCAGAATGATATAAATGGGTCGATTGGTGCTCCACCATAACTCATCTGGATAGCTGGGTCGATTCCAGTACGCTCCACAGGTGCTACCATTCCCACCTAGGGTCAACTCCATACCCGCCTCAGTTTTATTCGATTCAGGCGCATCCCATTCTTTCATTACCTCCCAGTTCGTAGCTCAGCATAACATACCCATTAGCCCCATGCCTCGCCATATGCTAGTTAGTTCACCAGGGGGAATTGAAAGCATCATATGAGTGTGACAATGTCAGTCTCAAGATTTTGGGCAAAGATTTCCGAGCTAATCTTATAATATTAGAATCGAGAGGAATCGATGTGATACTTGGGATGGGATGGTTGACCGCGTGTGATGCGGTGATTCAGTGTGCTAAGAGGTCGATCCTTCTCACTAGTCCAGCTGGGGAAAGGATCGAGTTTGCAGCAGATCCACCACCATCAACAGTCAGTCAGTGAATCAGCTCGATGGGAAGGCCTTGGAGGATATAAGAGTGGTGTGCGATTACCCTGATGTTTTTCCTGAGGAGCTACCAGGTATGCCACCGGGTTAAAGTGGGACATCAGAGCCAGCATTTCCCGATCTTTTTTCTCAATCTATCCGAATCTCGAGGACGAGATCCATTTTAAAGGGGTAGACTTGTAACACCCTAATTTTCAACTTTTGCCTTTTAATAAAATTTGCTAGAAACAATTGTTTATGCTCATAAGGACTATAAGGTTCTCTTTAATTTTTCTTAGGCATTTATTTTTTTTCCAAAATTAAATAAATTAAACATAGGAGTTTATTGTTGCATTCATGTTGATGCATTGCTTTTGTTTGTTTGAATTCAAGTTTGAATTTTAATTCATTTGTTTGATGCCTTTTCAAAAATAGTTAAACCTTCCTCTTTTTACCTTCCTTCCTTCCTCCTTTCTGGCCCGTTTTTGTTTCGAAGCCCAGCTACCGGAAGTCCGGCGGAGGCCCCTCAACTCTCCCTCTCTGCTCGCGTGCGCCGTCCCTCAGCCCAGCGAGTCGTAGTCCGCTGCCGCTCCCTAATCTCTCCCTCTTCGCTCGCTCGCTTTGCGTTTGCTTCAGCCAGTAGGCCGCAGCCCAGCACAGCTTCCGGCCCAGCCGGCCCGCTCCACCCTCTCCCGTCGCCCGCAGCCACTGACACGCGGGGCCCGTGTGTCATCCCCCTCCCCCAGCCATGCCTGAGCCGGACTCAAGTCCGAGCTCCGCCTCTGCCTCGCGCACGCCTTCCCAGGCGTGGCCCGCACGCCAAGGAGCCGCCTCGGCCCTATTTAAAGGCCGCCGCCACCCCTAAGGGAACCCCAGAAACCCTAGCCGCCCTAGCCCTTGCGCCGCCCGAGCTTGCGCGACCCTAGCTCGCCGCCGCCATCAATCCGAGCCGCCGCTGCCTCTCCACCACCAAGAAGCTGCCCCGGAGGACCGCGTGGACGAAGGGAAGCCGCCGGTGCCGCTTGTTCGCGTCGCCGACCTCTCCGTCGCCCGTACAATCGCGTCGAAGTTTCGCCGCCACCACCGTCCGCTCCGCCGAGCCGTCTGCCGTCTCCGCTGCGCTTTCGTCGTCCTCACCGCCCTAGGTGAGTCTGTTGCGTCCTCTACTTTGTCCTGAAACCTAGCGGGTTGCTGCACATTAGGGAATCTTTGTAAAGGTCTCGTAGCGTCCCTATGCAGCCACACCTCGGTAGTGTGGTATTGTGCCTACTTTTGCACAGCGTGGTTGGGTCTAAAGCTCTTCTGAGTTTTTACGCGACTTGTGGTGAAAGTGTACAACCTCTGCAAAGTGTAAAACTGACTAGTTAGCCGTGCCCACAGTCAAGGGCGGCCTGGACCCTCACATCAATTACTTTATGGAAGATGGAACTTTGAATTAAACTTGTGCATTGCATTTTATGGTTCTAATGCATTTATTAATTGGGTTTTGGTATACACATATACTTGCTAGTAATAGCTGCTTAATAAAACTTGACCAACTAAAATGCTGATCTGCTATGTAACCACAAGCCTTCCACCATAAAGCCTTTGCATGTTGTTATAGTACTTTCCTTGTTGAGTACGACATGTGCTCATGCTTGTTGTTATTTTGTATTGCATCTACACAACCCGACTGCTGCTCAGATGGACATTTTGAGGATTTTCCTGGAGGATTCGACGAGTTCTAGGCGTTCGCTCCCTCAGTCAGCTGCCTGTGGTGGACGTCTGTGTTTACTCATCCGCTGTTAGCTACTCAAATGTGTGTTAGTTTAAAAACATTCGATCATGTAATAATGTTATTACTTTACTTTCGTTAAGCACTGTCTTTTGGATATCACTATGTCGATACATGTGTGTGAACTTTGATCCTGGCGCACATGTATTCATTGCATTCGGGTTTGCCTTTAAATCCGTGTGACACGAACCCACATTTTACACTACCCACCAACTCTCCACCCACCCACGTGCCAACCTATTTGTTTTGTCCTATCTTTAGAAATGCTTACATTTTGGTACAAAATTTGAACTCTAGTAATGCTTATATACCGGGACGGAGGGAGTATCATACTCGCATATTACCTGTTGGTGCTATCATGTGACAGGATTTCCGTGAATATACTGTGACCGTCGAGTTCCAAAATGTGCCTAACAAACAACAATTCAAAGGTAGTGAACTAAATATTTTACTCTGTGAATCGGTATGAGCCGAAGTCAAGCGGGAATTGAAATTTTCTGTTGTTTGGTCTTGGCAGGAAGGATCTTATTCTTCACGGAGGAGAAGAATTATAGAAATTTTGACTGAAGGATACTGAAGTCCCACAGATCTTTCAAAAATGGGTAGTTACCAGAATGGGCATGATATCTTTCCACCAAATTAAAACGATCCAACATGACTTCAGGCATGAGGGTTAATCTACTTTCTATAGAAGCATTTCCATGTGAGTAAGACCCAGGGAAGGTCAATCTTGTTATATAACTTGTGAAAGAAATTTGTCCAGAAGGTCATTATTGCTTTGTATTCTGAGGTTCACAATACCTTAACCCTCCTTGATCCTTGGGACCATGCAACTAAACAAGACCTCCTTCAATTTATGCCTCCACAATCCCACATGAATTATTTTCTATATTTATCTATTGTTTAATTAATGATATCAGCCGGTATAAAAATTTAAGTGTGCACATAAAGAAATAGTCATGGAGGAGTGTATAGAGTTCACCAGGATGAGCCTGCACTATATACAAACCTACGCACGTTTCAATGGCCAGAGAGAATTGCACACTATGTTGTTGTTTTAGAATTAACTTCCTCATAATTTACTCATACACTCCCGCAAAAAAAACATTGATTCATATTCTAAATCCATATTTTACTACAAAAACATAAAATTTTCAGAATTTTTGGATCAAATATCATTGAATTAAATTTAATCATGCAAATTGTTAATGAACTTATTGTTAAAAATATCAATGTTTTCCTTGGACATTTTTGTCTCATATTATATATTATTTTCTCTGATGTTTAATACAATTTCTATGAGATTGTTTTTCTCCAATACAAAAACTAAGTTCCTTCCGCCCTGAAATCCTTAACTTCAACGTTATCTAGTGCGTTTTTTTGTTGTTTGATGCAGAATGCTACCTATTACATACTGCAAGTCGAATTTATAAAATTTGAGCCACTATTATTTTATAAAAATAATGCCCAAGTGTGGACTGAAAGTATCTCTTGGTGGCAGCAGTGCTGCTCGCGAGGGGCCTTGCCCGCAATGGATCACAACTTGACTACTAGTCTGAGAACACCTTCACATGCCACATGCTATCCTAGGTGCATCGTTGTGATGTGATCCATACATTTCGGTCCTTTTTGTGATGTAAAAATATGTTTTAAGGTACCAAAGTTCAAAGCTGAGTTACTTCTCGCCAGGGGGCCTTGCCCGCATTAGCATGGATGGATCACAACACGAGCACTAGTCCGAGAATACCTTCATGTGCTACTTGTCATCCTAGGTGCATCATTGCAATGTGCCATACGTTTCGATCCTTTTTGTGATCCAGAAACACATCCAAAGTACGAAAGTTTCAAGTAGTTCTTTCCTCCCTGAAAGTGCATAACTTTTCCATTAAGGAAAGCTATATGTCACTTGGGTGAAATAGACCACCTCATCACACATATTTTTTTTCCAACTCCATCTTCACTCATCCCACCATCTTCTCCAACTCCGGCAAGATTCCTGAGAGGTTAGGGTTCATGTTAGGGTTCGAGGGTTAGGGTTCGGGGTTTCTAGGGGGTCCTGCTGCTCACCGGCGGCCATAGAGGGAGGGCCGGTGGCGGCGGGGGTGCCGCCGGCCGGACGATGGAGGACGGCGGTTGGGGCCAGGTTGGGGCGGGGAACTCACCGAAGTTGGGGATCCGGCGGTGCTGGGCCGAACGGGGGTGGGAGAGACGGCGACGGCGTCGATGGCAGTTGCGCCGCCGGAGATGGGAAGGGTGGTGTTGGATGGCGGGCGAGGAGGACGAAGAAGGGTGCATCGGGAAGGGATGGGAGGCGGTGGGCCGGTGCGGGCGGGATAGGGTCCGGCGGTGAGAGGTTGAAGAAGGTTGCGCGATAGGTGGGTGGGGGGTGGGTGGATTGGGAAAGAGATAAGATTGAGGGAGAGGAGTAGAAATAGTTGTTGTGCACCGTCAAATGGGTATAAAAATTGAGGTCTTTTACGGCGCACAATACGGCGTGTACTACCGATTGAAAAAGGACTCGTATGTAATAGAAAAGGACCTATATGTGAGGATCTGACGGTTAATATTAATTCTATACTACCGGTTTTTTTAGTTGTAGTACGATAGTATTCATAGATCGTATGAGTAGTATAAGGGTATTATCGAATATGTAAAATGGTATTATTGTAATATAGGAAATGAAATATATGAATTATGTGTGTCTCGGCTGAATGGGCAGCGGGGGAAATTTTTTCAAATAATATATTTTGAGGAAATACCATTTTACCCATAGTAAAAAATAGGTAATACGACCGTACTACCGCACGGTCGTATTGTGTGCTGTAAAAGACCTCATAAAAATTTGTGTGAGGAATACCTTTATTTCACATGTGTGAGCTATAGACACTCCCTTTCCATTTGGAGACCGAATCCAGTGCAGTTTTATTGTTTGATGCATAACTCTATATATTACATACTGTAAGGAGAATTTATAAGATTTGAGCAACTATTATTATATAAAAAACAAAATGATACCCACATGTGAACATAAGTATATATAGCTATGGACCAAATCTTTGAATGACGAGAGTATTCGAAACCTCATTTTATTGTCTTATATCATAAACAAATGGATTTATCTATTCATTTAATTTGGGCAGCAGCACTCGGAAGTACTTAGACAGTAGGCCGCAGCACTACTGTACTTATGAAACTCGCATAACGATTTGCACTTTTCCTTTGTACAGGGGGTTTTTGAGCCTCCAGCGTGGAAGCATGGCATCGACCCTGCTTTTGGCTTCGGAGTAGGGCTGCCCGAGCCTGCACATGCAACCAAAGATAACACGAATGTTGGTTATGCAAATAATATGAAATATGTCTTAATAAAGATAATGAAAAGTAAAAGTAATAAGGTTTGCCCCTACATGTTGCCGTAACACAACTCATGGATGCGTTAGATATGACTGCAAGAACCAAGAAAACAGCGATTACGCTCTTGGTGAGCGCCATGGGCCGGGGAAAGCTCTTCTTGTGAGGAGAAGCGATTACACAGTAACTTCTCTCTGTCTGTATTTCTTCTCCGTTTCAGTGTGCAGGCGTTTATATATATATAGAGAGAGAGAAGCTAGCCCACTCCAGCTTTGAAATTAATTATAGTTATATTATTTTGTCTTCTATGAAGTTATGATATCCTACACTACTGTTTTCATGTCTCGAGACTCGTATTCCATATCCATCTCTTAGCCTGCAATAAATATGAGAACATCCAAATCATATATTCATCTGTGCTGTCCTTTTGTTTCATAATTCATCATTAGCCCAGTCTCAGTGGAAGGGGTCATGGGGGAGTTTTCAAGAATGACACATCATTTTTACTGTATTGGTTTGCGGGATGACCTACCCTCTCTCAATGCACAGGGTCATAGCACAGTTTCATAAGTTTCTGTAGATATTTAATTGTTGCATATTGGTTGGTCAATTGTGCTTAAAAATTGTGTCAACTTGTCTCAGTGGGAGGGTCATGAGAGTGTCATTCCTAGGACTCCGCGCCGACCCACCCTGATTTCCTCTCTCTCTCCTATTAAATATCATGTCATGTCATCTTGTTTGCATATGTGGCACCCTATTTAATGCCTATGACCCTCCCATTGAGACTGGTCTTAGGTTGTATGAATCACTTGTGCTTTGAAATTAATTTACTTTTGCATTCACTCTAAAAGTTATAATGATACTTGGATATCTGTAAACTAATGGATATATTCCATATCTTCTTAGACTGGTATAAATATGTGAATATATCTTCTCCAGCTCATGGGTTTATTTCAAGTTTCTTTAAGTAGTATTCAATGCTACTAGTATACTTTTCTATGTATCCATTGTACTTGTACATATTCATGTGTGAACTTGTTCACAGTTGTTTGATTTTTTATTTTTTTCTCCAAGTACTTTTACTTCTGATGGTTATTACTTTTACAAAGAAATACAATGATTTCGTCCAACATCTAACTTATTGCTTTTGGGCCCCTCTGGTAAATAGATACATAGACCCTTCCCGTGGGAGCGAATTTATCAAGATTTAACGGTATTGTGCTTTCAGTGGTAGGCGATGTTCCCATCGACATCGAGGAGGCTATGGTGACTTCGTCAATCTTGAGTGTGTGCCGACTCAGTCTTTGAAGATGCTCATAGGGGTATGTTTGCTCGCGTGCGTTCATAAGGGTGAGTGTGCGTGTGTTGTGGGTGTCTCCTCTTGTACTTTGTAATCCGAAAAAAAGAATCAGGATCGTGGTATGGGTTTCACGAAGACAACTTGTGTCCCTTGCTTGAGCTGATAAGGATCCGTATTTACTTGACAAAAAACAGTCAACCAGAGGCAACTAATTTTCCATGTGACATTAAACTTTTTTTTTGCCATTCCACATTAAACTCGTCATATTAGCCAATGGTTGTATGCCACCATCAAGAGAATTTCACTTATGTTGGATATGCATCTTTTTGAAAAATTATTCGATGGAACAAGATAACGGTTTGAAGTCGTCATTTCAATTTGAGAGCATTGCATTTATTTCTTATTGTGGCTTCTTATTTATTGCTATTCTATCTTCCATAATGAAAACGAGCCTTTATAGCTAAATTCTTATGACAGAGCAATACGTCTTGTCATGTACTAAGTGCAGGGATAATACTGGAAGGCAACGTTGATTTCCCTCTAAGTAAAGATTGACTTACTCGAGGACGAGCAATATTTAAGCATGGAGAATGTTGGCACTACTCATTAGCAACACGCTTTTGGTGCCATTTAAGTGGAGTTTTTGGACTAATTCATATACTAACCTGCCACTTGGCACGTGAATTAACCCCATTTTCACATATGTGTTGTATTTTGGAGCATATTGTGTTTTCACAGGAAATACAAGAAAAATTGAGGGCTTTTGTACATGTTCGATTTGGGCCCAAACTTTAGATGATGGAAGACGCAATTAACTTTAGACTGTTGGCCTGTAGGAGATGCTGAATTTGCAAGGGCCATATCTCATTCATCTTATGTCGGATTAGGGCAAGTTATACAAGGAAATTGCACGGCTCGAAAAGATGCACAACTTTCGTATGAAGCGCTCGGACATTTGAGGCCCTTAGGGGGGTGGGACGGCCGGCCCAAGTTATAGGCTGGCCGGCACTGCCTATTTCTGGCTCGGGTCGTGCCCCATTTTGACCTAGGGTTCCCTCAGGCTATATATAAAGACCCCCCGATGCCCGACGCCATGCACATCCAACGAAACCATCCACCAGAAACTGCCACCACAAGATGAGGGATAGAGATTAGATGAGTTCGTTGCGACGACAAACGTCGGCGGAGGGAAGGAAGGAAGAGGAATACTTCAAGCCATCGGCCTAGGGTGTTCCCAAGCCTCCTTGCCGCCATCTTCATCGACAACGTTCTCCGGAGTCTCCATCACCACCCCCTATGTGCTTCAATCTTTGTAAGATGGTGAGGTAATTCCTCCGTTCATCCGTAAGGTTAGATAGATCTATGATATGTTATCTATACATACACTTCATGCCTATCAATGCTTCATGCTCTGTGTTTTTGCAATACCATCTTCTGCTGCTTGGCTCCTCTGCAGCTTGGCCTAGTGTTTTGATCCAAAGCATCGATCTTCTCTTTGCTTTGTAGACTGTTTTGTTTTGCTTTGTGAAATGTGTTTGTGAACTGTGGGCCTCTGAAATCTTGTGTGAACTGTGCCTGTGAACTATAATGACATCTGAAATGTTTTTGCTTCTGCTAACTGTCATCTATCGAGTGTGAACTGTATTGCTTCTGTGAACTGCATTGCCTATGTGAATGCCCTTATTGTGCGAGCATCAGAGGCCACTTTCAAGCATTCATGTCATATGAGAATGCTTGCGAACGTTCTTTTCAATTATGTAAACCGAAAAAAGAATGTATGAATTCCTGCGATGTGAAAGTCTGCTTGCATTCCTGCCAATAGTACAAAGGGGCAAGGAAGAATGTTGAGTGTACACTGTAATGGTATTGCAACTTCAAAATTAGACCTACATTGTAATGGTATTAAAATTTTACTATATCATATCATGTACTTGGAGTGCCTATTGATATAAATATATAATATATTAATAATTTTTAAAAGTATTTTATGTGAATTAATTTAATATCATGCATTATATATAGATCTCATTCCCTCAATTGAGCACCAAAATGGCTACAAAGATCAAATGTGCACATGATCACCATGATTGATGTGTGAAAGATGAATTGAAATGTCTTGCGGATAACTAATTAGACAACTCATTATACAAGCTATCTATTTAACTGTCTATTTATTTCCCCAGCAGACGCTCATGTGTGTGGTGATTGAGCGGCCGGATGACCCTCCCAGTAGTCTGCTGTTGTAAAAAAAAAGTCTCCCCGTCTGTCCCATGCCAAAGCACAAGTCTAAGGCCAGCCTTATCTCACATGTGTTGCGGTGCCACAGTGTATGAGTGGGGCAGGGGTTCAGAGATTTTCTCGGCCTGTGTGAGAAGGTCTTCTTCTTAATACAATACCGTGTGGGTGGTCTTACTCCTAGCAGGCCGAGTTTTTTTTTTGTCAAATAGACAACAATCATCTAAATTGTTGTTTTCTTGGTTCTTGCAGTCATATCTAACGAACTCATAATTTGTGTTACAGCAAGGACAAAACTTACTTTTACGTTTCATTACCTTTATTAATACATATTACATATTATTTGTTTAACTAACATTTGTGTTATCTTTGGTTGTATGTGCAGGCTCGGGCTGCCCTACTCCGAATGCAAAACCAGAGGTGCCATGGCATTCGGAGTCCGGCAGCCCCAGCCTGCACAAACAAACAAAGATAACACACGAATGTTAGTTAAGCAATAATAGGACACATGTCTTAATAAAGGTAATGAAAAGTAAAAGTAAGTTTTGTCCCTACAGGTTGCCGTAACATAACTCATGCATGCATTAGATATGACTTCAAGAACCAAGAAAACAGCGATTACGCTCTTGGTGAGCACCATGGGGAAAAGCTCTTCTTGTAAGGCGAGGCGATTACACTGTAACTTCTCTGTATTTTTTCTCTGTCTCAGTGCGGAGGTGTTATTATAGAGAGAAATGCTAGCCCACTCCCTCTTTGAAATTAATGATTTTTTTTTCTCTTCTATAAAGATATGATATCCTACATGACTCAGTTTTCATGTCTCGAGACTCATATTCCATATCCACCTCTTAGCCTGCAATCTATAATAAATATGTGAACTTACAAATCATATATTCATATGTACTATCCTTTTGATTCATAATTTCTCTCTAGGTGGTATGAATAACTTGTGTTGAGTATTATACTATACTACTCCCTTCGTTTCAAAATACTTGGCATTCTGGCTTTTCTATATACAATCTTTTTGTTATGCACCTAGATATATATTATGTCCACATACATAATAAAGGAAATGTATGTAGAAAAGCCAGAATGACAAGTATTTTTGTAACACCCTGAAATGGCTCTCTGAGTGTTGCATTCATATTCGTTGCATGGTTTTTGGTTGATGTGTGTGGTTTCAAAATCAAAAGTTCAAAAAAAGTCTGAAAAATACCCTCAAACTCCCCTCCCTATCTCTCCCTACCTCTCTTTTCCTTTAACTCGGCCTGCAAGCCATTCTTCCTTTTCTTTCAGCCCAAACCGCAGCAGATCAGGCCGCCGGTCCGTATCTCTCTCGCTCGGCCCATCCTTTCCGCCGGCCCATTTCTCTCCCACCAGCCCACCTCTTCTCTCTCACACACTCGCTGACAGCTGGGGCCCACTTGTCGGGTTTGTCCCCAACCTCCAGCCGCCGCCTCCCCCTGGCTGGCCGCCATTCCGCCGCTCCTCCCCGGCCTCCCCTCGCCGCTTCCTCTCCCTCCACCGAGCCTCAGTTAATGCTCAGTGGAGCACCTGTGCGCCGCCATCGCCCCATCCTCTCCTCTCCCGAAACGGCTCTGCCACTAGCCATTCATGGCCACCGCCAGAGCTCCGCCCCACCGCCTTGCAGGCTCCTCCTCTCCCTTCTCCACCCTATATAAGGCGAGCTCGAGCCCCTGCATACTCGCACCAATCTCCCCCATTCTTCCTCGCGCACAGCGCAGTTGCCGCTCGAAGCTCGGAGCGCCGCCGGAGCTCTGCCGTCAGGGGCTGCCTGTTTCGCTGGACAGGGGCCCTCTCGGAGCAAATCGGCACCACCACGGGAACCACGACTTCGATCTGCATCCGTTTCGCCCCTTCCTGTCGCTGGAGAACTGTCAGAGCACCGCTGGCCAGTGGAGCCCGAGCCGGCCTTCTTCTCCATCGTCGTCCGCCCTCCTGCAAAATTCAGCAGCCTCCGTCTCTCCCCGACGCAGGTGAACACTCCCCCGTGATAGCTTCTACCTCCCCTTCACCTTCCTCTTTTCAATTGTGTGTCCCCTCGCCTGGAACGCTGTCGATTCGACCGGCCAGAGGCTTTTCCGTCCACCGGCCATGGCTATTTCACGAACAGCCATCGTCATCTACTCATCTGTTTAGATAAGGCATGGCTGTTTTGCTCTTAGCTCCCTAGGGAGTAGGGAATCCCCAAACAAAAGCTTCATAACTTGTCTCTTGCAATCTTTGCCTATAACCCCCTAAAAATATCCCACTTTTCACACATAAACCCCACCATCACTCTTTTACCTGCTAGCCTCTATCTTTAATCTTTTCGCGAGCACTGTTTTGTGTGTCTTGCAGATCTTCCAATCTAACCCCTGCGGTCTATAGTTAATAGTGTTTAGACCCTTGCAACCATGTTTAGTCCATAGATCTTGCGTTTTAGCTCCGTTTAACCTCGTTCTTGTTGCGCTAGCCTCATATCGACTCAAAGTACGCGTTAGGAGCAATGTGACCATGATCTCTGTTTTATAATCTTTTAAAATATTTAAATATGATTAAGTACTTATATACACACTTTTCCAATTAAAATCTAATTAGAAGTTCAACACGTGTTTTTATAAGAAAGATAATTTGATTAATATTTATTTAAACAATCCTTTCAATTAAAAGCTAATTAGAGTATATCTCGGTTTTCATAATCAAACTTAAATTAATAAATGTTTATTCAATCTGCTTTCTAAATAAAAGCAACATAGGTTCTATCCCGAGCTTTCCGAGTTAAATGTTAATTTGGCTAAATCAAACATAAATGTGTTCCTAATATAATTTGTTTAGCTCAACTCGAAATATAAACATATGCGTTTAGATGCTTCACATGCTTCTTTTCTAAACCTAAATGTTTAATTTGCATAAATCATATCTGAATAATTACAAATAAAATTGAACTAAGTTTACACCGTTTTTATATATATATATAATTTGCTTGATTATAAATAGGGTATTTCTCTGAAATAACCTATGCACACTACTTTATTTAATTAAAATATAACAAGCACATAGTCTTTGTGTGTTATAACTGAAATCCCTCGGTAGTCCCGTTCTCAGCGTTTCTTGTGTTTGTGTTTCTAGAACCGAACCATGTTCTCTTTTTAAGCCTTTCTTGATTGGTGTATTGTTCTTAGTTGTGCTTGTTTGCTTTTGCATGTTTGTACACGATGTTTGCTTCGAGTAGAAGAGTCGCTGATCGGAAGTCTCGAAGATCAAGAGTTTCAAAGAGTAAGAGCAGAATAGCAAGAGTAGCTTTTTGTTGGAGAAAGGCAAGTGACCCTAACCATCCTTCTACCTATGCTTTAATACAAGAATACTATAAATTAATCGGAACATGGAGAACCACCCAGGAAGACAGTACAACCACAAGACATATGGCTCTGTCTTGGCCAATTAATTAGGGAAGTCTTGTGTGGCTATTAGCCTTAGTAGCTTGGGGTACGGAGGAGTGCTTTTATGACTCTTCTACTCTGGACAGGTAATGGAACGGAAGTGCTCTTTTAGGCTCACCTGGTCCGAGGGTAGAAGGAGGGTACGAAAGATAACCTCTAGGACGTGCAACTATGGACTGATACACATAGGAGGACTCTTTGTAAAGGCCTCGTAGCGTCCCTATGTAACCACACCTCGGAAGTGTGGTATTGTGCCTACTTTTGCATAGCATGGTTGGGTTCAAAGTTCTTCGGAACTTTTACGCGACTTGTGGTGAAAGTGTACAACCTCTGCAGAGTGTAAAACTGTTATAACAGCCGTGCTCACGGTCAAGAGCGGCCTGGACCCTCACATGATTAATAAACTTAAAGATGGACTTTAAATTGCTTTCTGGTTAATTTTTGTGGCCTTACTGAGTACCAACCATAAGTGTACTCATCCTTGCTTAAACGCTGCTCAGAAGAAGAAGAAGAAGGTGTATGAAGTCCAGAAGATGGTGTTAGGCGTACGCAACCCCCAGTCAATTGCATGTGAAGTTTGGAGCCTTTGCTTCCCAGGATTCTACAGTAAATCTCTGATAATCTCCTTTTCTTTACGTGATATTGTTTCTGTTATTCACTAATAATGTCACTATATGTATGGAACTAGATCCTGGCATACATATAGGTAGCACTTGGTTTGTTTTGAAAACCTGGTGTGACAGAAGTGGTATCAGAGCTATATCGACTGTAGGACGTAAGCCTAGATAGAAATGGTTGCTTTCTAAAGTTCTGTTTTACTTAAAAACAATTCTAGCTTTATCCTTGACATCCGTGATGAATATTCTCATTCTTTGATCATTTTCTTTTCTCAATCCTTCTTGATAACTTATCTTACCCCACTCACTTCTCGAGCATTGTTACTTTGTATTCTCTTCCTTGGCCTTTTAATCCAAAGTGTAATTCTTGTTTTAAAAAATGTTTAGATAATCCCTGTTGTCTTACCTGAAGTTTCCTCAAAGTAATCCGAAGAAATGGAGCTACCTGGTCATCGCTTGAAGTCAACCTTCAGTGACCGAAGAAGCAAGCATGTGCGAAGGAAGTTGAAGTTTGACATCTCAACCAAGCATAGGAGGATCCCTTCTAACTCTATTAACAACACGTAGCATCGTTCCTTTGACTGTATGCTGGTTGGTGACCTTGTTTGAGTTGGTTCTTTGTGTTGATTGTTGATGTATCGTGGGTCTTATACCTACAATTACATCAGTTGCTTAGTTGGATTCTTCTTTTGTACCTCCCACCTCCTTGATTTCCCTTTCTTTCTACTAAACCTAATGGAGGATGTCAGAAGATGAAAGTTTGGAAAGCAACACTCAATTTGATCTGTGCAAATGTTGACACATGAAAGAAGTTGAAGGAAAGGATGATCTATTTCTTTTGTTACCCCCGTTATTCTTCTCTCTACCACAGCTTGAGTACAATCACAACAAGAAAAGATGAATATATTATCAAGAATTCTACCTGCTCTTCAATTTATTTATCCTCATTCTCTTTTGATCTCGATTTTTTGTCCACCAACCAGATGGAAAAAGGCAACCAAGACAAAAGCAATGATAGCAGTTACAACCATGGATACAACCAATATGTGTCGCCATATACAAACCCAGAGGATACGTACACCAAGTTCTGGAAGACTGAGCCATCTATGTTCTCTAACACTATGGATCACCTAGAAGCTGATGACTGGATCACAACAATTGAACAGAAACTAGATATGGTACAATGCAATGATAGAAAGAAGGTTTTTTTGCATCAGGACAACTTGTAGGAGCATCCTTAGAATGGTGGAATTCCTACATCTACGAACATGATCAACTAGATAGTATTGTTTGGAAGGAATTCAAGGACAACTTTATCTCACACTTTATTCCTGTAAGCGCGTGAAGCTCAAAAGGAAGGAGTTCCTTAGCTTGAAGCAGGGACAAATGACAGTGACTGAGTATAGGGATAAGTTTATCCAGTTATCTAAGTATGCTCCAAAATCAGCTGAAAGTGATAAGAAGAAACGAGAACATTTCATCAAAGGGTTGAATGAAGACCTTCAGAGTATACTAAGCTTACATGATTATTCCAGTCTATAACATGTCATCGACAAAGCTATTGAGCTAGAAAACAAACTGCAGGATATCATAAGTAAGAAGAGAAAAATGGAATTTCTAGAGCAACGTGATAACAGTTCGCACCTTTACCATTTGTCTCAAGCACCAGAATATCCTGAAGATGAGTATGAAGATCTGCTACGCAATCGTCGAAACATTAAAGAAAGTGGAGATTGTTTCTACTGCAAAGCTCATGGACATTTTATTAGTAGGTGCCCTAAGAAACGTGTGGATCGATATGAGAAGAAGGCTCAACAGAGACGTAATAAGCAAATCAATGCACAGGAAACAATCGGACCAAATTAGAGAAAAAAATGAAAGGATGAAGACATCAAGTATGATTAGAAGCACAATCATGGAGTCAATCCAGCTCTATTCAAATCACTTTTATCCAGATATGAAGGAATCTTTTCAAAGATGAGCCGACGAAGCCAACGAAAGAAATGATAGTTATAAGAGGAGTTAGTATCTCCGAGGTGTTTTACTTATTATGTGAGTTTTGAAGAATAAAGAGTGTGTTTGAGGAGCTTATGTAATGCCAAACAATCTGGAAGAAAGTTAATAAGTGTTGGATGGTAACCACCCGAACCCTTGTTTCATGCTAGCCTTTGCGAATCTCGGGACGAGATTCTGTTTAGGGGGGTAGTTTTGTAACACCCTGAAATTTTCAAATTTCAGGATGTTAATAGGAAGAATAATTAAACAACAATTTTCTCAAAATTTAAAAATTTGTCTAACATTTATTTTCTTTACAGGAAATTTAGTACAGGAAAATCATTGATTGTTTTTTAAATTAAATAAAATGGCTCTCTGAGTGTTGCATTCATATTCGTTGCATGGTTTTTGGTTGATGTGTGTGGTTTCAAAATCAAAAGTTCAAAAAAGTCTGAAGACCACCCTCAATCTCCTCTCCTTATCCCTCCCCTACCTCTCTTTTCCTTTAACTCGGCCTGCAAGTCATTCTTCCTTTTCTTTCAGCCCAAACCGCAGCAGATCAGGCCGCCGGTCCGTATCTCTCTCGCTCGGCCCATCCTTTCCGCCGGCCCATTTCTCTCCCACCAGCCCACCTCTTCTCTCTCACACACTTGCTGACAACCGGGGCCCACTTGTCGGGTTTGTCCCCAACCTCCAGCCGCCGCCTCCCCTGGCTGGCCGCCATCCCGCCGCTCCTCTCCGACCTCCCCTCGCCGCTTCCTCTCCCTCCACTGAGCCTCAGTTAATGCTCAGTGGAGCACCTGTGCGCCGCCATCACCCCATCCTCTCCTCTCCCGAAACGGCTCCGCCACTAGCCATTCATGGCCACCGCCAGAGCTCGCCCCACCGCCTTGCAGGCTCCTCCTCTCCCTTCTCCACCCTATATAAGGCGAGCCCGAGCCCCTGCATACTCGCACCAATCTCCCCCATTCTTCCTCGCGCACAGCGCAGTTGCCGCTCGAAGCTCGGAGCGCCCCCGGAGCTCTGCCATCAGGGGCTGCCTGTTTCGCCGGACAGGGGCCCTCTCGGAGCAAATCGGCACCACCACGGGAACCACGACTTCGATCTGCATCCGTTTCGCCCCTTCCCATCGCTGGAGAACTGTCGGAGCACCGCCGGCCAGTGGAGCCTGAGCCGGCCTTCTTCTCCATCGTCGTCCGCCCTCCTGCAAAATTCAGCAGCCTCCGTCTCTCCCCGACGCAGGTGAACACTCCCCCGTGATAGCTTCTACCTCCCCTTCACCTTCCTCTTTTCAATTGCGTGTCCCCTCGCTTGGAACGCCGTCGATTCGACCGGCCAGAGGCTTTTCCGTCCGCCGGCCATGGCTATTTCACGAACAGCCATCGTCATCTACTCATCTGTTTAGATAAGGCATGGCTGTTTTGCTCTTAGGTCCCTAGGGAATCCCCAAACAAAAGCTTCATAACTTGTCTCTTGCAATCTTTGCCTATAACCCCCTAGACATATCCCACCTTTCACACATAAACCCCACCATCACTCTTTTACCTGCTAGCCCCTATCCTTTAATCTTTTCGTGAGCACTGTTTTGTGTGTCTTGCAGATCTTCCAATCTAACCCCTACGGTCTATAGTTAATAGTGTTTAGACCCTTGCAATCTTGTTTAGTCCATAGATCTTGCGTTTTAGCTCCGTTTAATCTCGTTCTTGTTGCGCTAGCCTCATATCGACTCAAAGTACGTGTTAGGAGCAATGTGACCATGATCTCTGTTTTATAATCTTTTAAAATATTTAAATATGATTAAGTAGTTATACACACTTTTCCAATTAAAATCTAATTAGAAGTTCAACACGTGTTTTTATAAGAAAGATAATTTGATTAATATTTATTTAAACAATCCTTTCAATTAAAAGCTAATTCGTGTATATCTCGGTTTTCATAATCAAACTTAAATTAATTAATGTTTATTCAATCTGCTTTCTAAATAAAAGAAACATAGGTTCTATCCCGAGCTTTCCGAGTTAAATGTTAATTTGACTAAATCAAACATAAATGTGTTCCTAATATAATTTGTTTAGCTCAACTCGAAATATAAACATATGCGTTTAGATGCTTCACATGCTTCTTTTCTAAACCTAAATGTTTAATTTGCATAAATCATATCTGAATAATTACAAATAAAATTGAACTAAGTTTACACCGTTTTTATATATAAATATAATTTGCTTGATTATAAATAGGGTATTTCTTTGAAATAACCTATGCACACTACTTTATTTAATTAAAATATAACAAGCACATAGTCTTTGTGTGTTATAACTGAAATCCCTCGGTAGTCCCGTTCTCAGCGTTTCTTGTGTTTGCGTTTCTAGAACCGAACCATGTTCTCTTTTTAAGCCTTTCTTGATTGGTGTATTGTTCTTAGTTGTGCTTGTTTGCTTTTGCATGTTTGTACACGATGTTTGCTTCGAGTAGAAGAGCCGCTGATCGGAAGTCTCGAAGATCAAGAGTTTCAAAGAGTAAGAGCAGAATAGCAAGAGTAGCTTTTTGTTGGAGAAAGGCAAGTGACTCTAACCATCCTTCTTCCTATGCTTTAATACAAGAATACTATAAATTAATCGGAACATGGAGAACCACCCAGGAAGACAGTACAACCACAAGACATATGGCTCTGTCTTGGCCAATTAATTAGGGAAGTCTTGTGTGGCTATTAGCCTTAGTAGCTTGGGGTACGGAGGAATGCTTTTATGACTCTTCTACTCTGGACAGGTAATGGAACGGAAGTGCTCTTTTAGGCTCACCTGGTCCGAGGGTAGAAGGAGGGTACGAAAGATAACCTCTAGGACGTGCTACTATGGACTGATACACATAGGAGGACTCTTTGTAAAGGCCTCGTAGTGTCCCTATGCAACCACACCTCGGAAGTGTGGTATTGTGCCTACTTTTGCACAGCATGGTTGGGTTCAAAGTTCTTCGGAACTTTTACGCGACTTGTGGTGAAAGTGTACAACCTCTGCAGAGTGTAAAACTGTTATAACAGCCGTGCTCACGGTCAAGAGCGGCCTGGACCCTCACATGATCAATAAACTTAAAGATGGACTTTAAATTGCTTTCTGGTTAATTTTTGTGGCCTTGCTGAGTACCAACCATAAGTGTACTCATCCTTGCTTAAACGCTGCTCAGAAAAAGAAGAATAAGGTGTATGAAGTCCAGAAGATGGTGTTAGGCGTACGCAACCCCCAGTCGATTGCCTGTGAAGTTTGGAGCCTTTGCTTCCCAGGATTCTGCAGTAAATCTCTGATAATCTCCTTTTCTTTACGTGATATTGTTTCTGTTATTCACTAATGATGTCACTATATGTATGGAACTAGATCATGGCATACATATAGGTAGCACTTGGTTTGTTTTGGAAACCGGGTGTGACAATTTTGAAACGGAGGGAGTATGTATTAAACTAATAAAAATACTATGATTTGATATGTCAAAACTCATGGATATATTCCATATCTTCTTAGACTAGTATAAATGTGTCAATATTTCTTCTTCTCCAGCTCATGGATTTGTTTTCTTTAAGTGGTATTTAATGCTACTAGTATACTTTTCTATGTATCCATATATATCAAAGTTGTTTGATATCTGATCAAAGACTTGGATTCCTATACTACTAGACTCGAATAAATATCCATTGTACTTGTACATATTCATGTGTGTGTTCACATTTGTTTGATTTTTATCTTTTCTCCAAGTAGTTTTAGTAATCATGGTTCTTACTTTTAGTAAGAAATACAATGATTTCTTCCAACATCTTTTTTAGTATTGAGTACACTACTGGGAAAATGGCCATTTGTACCAATTGGGAACCATCATTTGTACCGGGTATTCAAACAGTACAGGTCAGGTTGTACAAATGTGAAGTCATATTTGTACCAGGTACCTCAACCGGTACAAATGTGTCCGTCGTCAATCCACCGTCTCCCCTCCGTTTCTCTTTTTTTTCATTTTCTCTACCTTTTCTTTTTTCTTTTCCTTTTTCCACTACTTCTCAATCATATATTCACTTCATACATACTCTCAATCATCTATTCCTATCAAGAATCTCACGTTCATAGTAAGAATCACAGTCATATATTTATAACAATCACAAAATCAAGAACATATATCTGCAGGAATATGAATGAAAACATATATCTCAGAGGAACAAGAATGATCAGTCAAAAAAAGAACAAGAATGAACAACAAAGAAACAAGAACATGGAGGCTCGGCCTCTACGGCTCCCCTCCGCTCGCGCTGCTACGGCGCCCCTCCAACCGCGCCGGCGACCAGGCCGATGAGGCTGGGCCCGCGCGCCGGCGGCCAAATCTGCTCGTGCCTTGGACCGCGGCCTGCACGCGCCGGCGAGCCACTCCCATTGCGCCGCCATAGGCGTTGCCTCCGTGCCACTGCGGGCCTTGGCTCCGCGTCAGGAGGCTCCTCGCCACCTGATCAAAGAAGAGAGAAGGAGTTAGATGGAGGATAAGATAGATGAGAGAGAGGGAGAGGGAGAGATAGATGAATAGGAGACGAGGGAGAGGGTGGGTGGGAAGAAGATAAGAAGGCAGGTAACGTGTGGCAGCTAGCGCACTGTAAAAAAAAGACGAGGGCGGGGGGACGTGACGGCGACGACATATTTGTACCAGGCAAAGAAACACCCCGGTACAAATGTCTCCACATTTGTCCCCACCCGGTATAAATGTGCCCTCACATGAGGCGCGTCGAGGGCCTCCCCCTCCACCAGGTACAAATATCCTCATTTGTACCAGGTGCAAAAATATCCGGTATAAATGTGAAAATCAGCCTGGGACTATTGCATGATTCTCTATTAGTGAGTACAACGTTGACGCTCACACACGCATGCACACTCATCACTTTGCATCTAATTTATTGCTTTTGGGCCCCTCTGGTGAAAAGATATGTAGACCCTGCCCAACACCAGTCGTGAATCCATCAGGGTCATGGTAGGGGCCGTTTTACAAAGACAAGTTTGCCAAATTTTACTTAGCAAATCTTGTGTTTTGCCAAATTCTAAAAAATATATCAAGTAAAAAAAGAGTTCATCTTCAACAGTTTGACATAATTAACATGGCAAACCCAAATCTAACTTACATTAGGAACCCTGCGAGAGAAACAAAATTATATTTATGTCATTCTACCTCTTGAAAACTTGCATTAGGAATCCGTCTCTATCCTTTATTTCTTTTTTCACCCTCCCACTGGCTTGCGCGTGGGAGAAACGCCGATGACAACCAGGATCAGCGCACGTGTTTTTCTGTGTGGGGAGGTGAGTTTTGCCAAGTTTCTATTTTTGCCAAGTTTGTTTGCCAAACTGTTGGAGGCTAATTTTTCTTATTTTGCCAAAATTAGATGGATGTCAAGTTATTCGTTTACTTGTCAAAAAGCAGTCAACTAGACGCAACTAATTTTCCATGTGAAATTAAACCTTTATTTTTTTACCATTCCACATTGAATTTGTCATATTTAGCCAATGGGTGTATGCGACCATGCATGCATGAAGATCGAGTATCTCCAGCAGATCCCCATTCCCAAATCCAACTACCATATTCGGATACAATAAGATCATTCATATATCCTACTTAGGTGGATGTTTCTGGTCACTATAGATTCCTAAACATGGAATATGAAATTGATGAGCGCAAGGCGGATGTGCAAATGACAGAGCTGGTCCTTGTCATTGCTTTTGCAATTCTCTTGTGCAATGTTAGCTTGAATTACTTCTGTGCTGGAAAAAAGTTGTGTGCGCACCGGGGGCACCGTGGGCATCGTGCGCCCCCACCTGATTACCTGCCATGTGGACTGCTGATCCCATCAGACGGCCTGAATGTTGCATAGGTACGGTGTAGCCTTTTGCTGCTGGATTTGTGTGAGTGGTCTCTTAAATGCTTGAGTCTTGGGGGCCGGCTCCTCCACTCTTCGTTACATGAGATTAACAGCCCACGTGGCAAGCATTCGGGCGGGGGCGCACGATGCTCAATCACGGTGTGCTCGGTGCGCACACAACCTTTTCGTTTTTCCCCATTGCTCGCCATCATTTCTTACATGCACGTCCCATTACCGGAAACGGGGTGGGGGTTATGCAAAAAGGACACATCACGGAGAGGGAGATAGACGTATGTTGTTCGTGCCCTTAGGACTACCCATTTTTGTTATTATGAAAACAATATAAATATAATGTAGTAGGCATATGTGCATGATGTGTCCCATCACGTGTAGATGAACTGTGCATGCACATACATGAATGCAGGAAGCAATGAGAACACCAAACACATACAGTAGTTAGAAGTGAAACTAAGGATTCCATTAAACACGTGTCAAGCAAACATATGCATATTAAAGGACGAGAACACCAATTTCCATACATGCATGTCAATCCAAATACATATCCAAACCCGACGCACAGGCCACTCTCGCATGTTGACTACTCCTATCTTTGGAATAGTAGTAATTGATTGATAAGATGACGACATCGATGAAGTCAACCCCTACGGCGGCGGCGTCAATCTATCCAGCGGAAGATGCATGTACTCCATCATCACCCCTGCGGCGGCGCCTCCTCGTCTGGCTGCTGCCTTCCCTCTGGGTTGCCGTAGATGAAATGGGTGGCAACCGCAACGCAGCAGCAGCAGCCAGCGACGACGAGGCCCATGGACCCCAGGACGAGCACCACGGCGGCCAGGATGCGACCGCCGAGGCCGGCCGTCCGGAGAGCACGGTAGAAGAGCAGCACCGGGAGGAGGCAGACAACCATAAGCGCGCCGACCGTGCACGCGATGTTGAACACCATCCCGCACTCGCTCCGTTCGTCGCGCTCCGCCGTCGCGTCCGCGACCAGCCCGTCGTCGTCGCCGACGACGGGGTTCTCGAGGTCCGCCATGTAGAAGATGGCGGCTGAAGTAGTCAAGCGTATGCATGTGTAATGTGCTGTGTTAGTTATATATAGGGGCCACCACAAGCCCACAACATCCATATATGGTGTGTGTGGGTTTTCTTGTGCCCGAGTCCGGATCGGACTTTATCTCCTTCCTATCGCCATGTGCCTGGGCCGAAAATGGAAACTGACGCAGAGTTCAAAGCAGCCCACGAGCCATATATTAACCAAAGAACCACTAACGAACTAGATCTCTACCAGAGCAAGCAACTGCATTCCTGGATTTTTTTTTACATTTTTTTTCTCTTTTTTGCAAAAATAAATGATCCGCCAAAAAATTTGCAAAACTAGGGCTCCTACCGCCGTGGTCCACGGCCGTAGCTACAGTACCACCGCGGGTGTACTGTAGCGACTGCTACCGCCGTGGCCCACGGCGGTAGGGGTACAGTCAGTTTTAAAAAATTTGTAACTTTTTTGTTTGAATTCGGATGGAGGTAAACTTTATATGAAAATTGTAGCTTTCGACGAGATCTACAACTTTGTAGTTCAAAGTTTTTCCATTTGAAACCATCTTCGGACTGAGATCTGGATAGTATATCGATTATTTGAGTATGAAGATGACTTCAAATAAAAAACTTTGAACTACAAAATTGTAGATCTCGTCGAAAGCTACAATTTTCATATAAAGTTTACCTCCATCCGAGTTCATGCAAAAAAGTTACAATTTTTTGAACATAAACTGAAAACTAAGATCTCGATATGAAAACTGAGATCTGGATAGTATATCGATTATTTGAGTATGAAGATGACTTCAAATAAAAAAACTTTGAACTACAAAATTGTAGATCTCGTCGAAAGCTATAATTTTCATATAAAGTTTACCTCCATCCGAGTTCATGCAAAAAAGTTACAATTTTTTGAAATAAACATAAAACTGAGATCTCGATATGAAAACTGAGATCTGGATAGTATATCGATTATTTGACTATGAAGATGACTTCAAATGGAAAAACTTTGAACTACAAAGTTGTAGATCTCGTCGAAAGCTATAATTTTCATATAAAGTTTACCTCCAACCGAGTTAAAACAAAAAAGTTACAAAATTTTGAAAACAGACTGTACCCCTACCGCCGCAGGCCAAGGCGGTATCAGTCGCTACAGTACACCCGCGCGCGGTACTGTAGCTACCGTCGTGGGCCACGTCGGTAGCGGTCGCTACATTACACCCGCGCGCAGTACTGTAGCTACCGCCGTGAGTCACGGCGGTAGATGTATAGTTTTGTAAAAATTTTTGCGGACTATTTATTTTTGCAAAATTGAGGAGGAAAAATGTAAAAAAAAAATTCGCATTCCTGTTAACAACAGTGCAACCGTCAATTTTCGTCCAAAAATGTGTCTTCGACTAAAACCAGCGCCGCATAAGGAAAACATTGCGGCCCGTAGGGACTCCACCCCACAATCTGCAGTGTTTCAACTGGGCCAGGCCTGACTGGTCTACGTCAAGCGAGGCAACAAGCAAGCACGCGGTCCACCATGAAACAGCTTGCAGCACAGGCTCGTCCGGGCCAGCTGCTAGACCCAATTTGTACTCTTTTTTATTTTATTTTTTTGCATGGAACATAGCTTTGTATTCTTACTATATGTCTTTAGAGGAAATTACCTAGGTAGCATCCAAAAACCTTCTCCTTCCCTTTGTAGCACCAAAACTTGAAAACTTCCTTGTGTATGCATCTCTAAAATTTTTGTTCCCTAGCTAGCACTTCTGTTAGTCTAAACACTAACGGTGTTAACTCAGGAGAGAAAAGGGCAATTTTGCCCCTGATTTGGCACGCCGTTCTCCCAGCCTAAGTGCCCGACCGTTATCCACCCGCACCGGCCTGGAGATTGGCCACCCGCCGCTCGGGCTATCACCAATGGGATGAAGGACGCACAGAGCCGCAGTGGTTGACGAAGGCGAGGGTCCGGTGGCGGCGGTCGTGCGTGGTCACCCAAACACCAGGGACGCGGTCGTCAGGCGACCAGAGCCTTGTCCGCGTGGCTCATGACCCACCTCTGGGCCTGGCCGGCTTACCGTGGCATGGGCCGTCGCCGTCGACAACCTCGCGACCGGTGCCGTGGCGATGGCAGCGGTGGCGAGGACAGTCGCGGGCTCCGCGGCTGAAGCCACTGGCCTATGGGTCCAGATAGCGGCGAAGCTCTTGGATGGTGCCTACAGTTGGCTGGCCGCTGCAGTCGTCCAGAAGCTCCCTGACGTCGCCCATGGGTCACGCAGGGGCGCGGCAGCGCCGCTGCCGCTGCCGCGTACGCAGCGCTGGTGCTCGTGCTCCTGGCCATGGCCTTCTCGGTGGTGCAGTGTAGGCGCTCACCTGCTGGACCATGAAGGCCCCCGGGCTCGGCGGCGGGCGGGTCCCATGCGCCTTGTTAAAGGCCAGCCCCAAGCGCTACTACGCCACCGTGCTAGCTCCTCCACGGACATGCGCTCGGGCTAACGAGCTCCTCCGCGGACGTGCGCTCGTGTTGGGGAGCTCCGCCGCGGGTGTGCGCTCGGGTCGGGGAGCAGCAGCGCAGATGCGCACGCAGGCTGGCGAGCTCCGCCGTGGGCGCGCACTCGTGCTGGCGAGCTCCGCCGCGGATGTGCGCTCGGGCTGGGAACTCCACTGCAGGGAGTGGCGGCGCAGATACGCTCCCGGGCTGACGTGGCTCCGCCATGGGCAGCGTCGACGCAGATACGCGCGCCGGCTGGCGAGCTCCGACGTGGGTAGTGGTGGTGCCGGTGCCACAGGGTGAGCTTCCTCGCGAGGGAGTGACGGTGGTGGGCCATGATGGGTGCTGCGACATCGCCCACCTGGCTGTGCCGGTGCTGGACGAGGCGAGCTCGCCCGCCGGGAGATGGCCGCTAGTGCATCCCGGTGGGTTGACCCCCACGCCGCCGATGCCGGCCATGCGCTGTCTGCCGGTGCCACCTGCGATGGAGAGGTCCCAAGGGGCATCTGGTCTTCCCTTGGTGGGCCCGCTTTGTTTTTGATGGTAGAGAGTGACGGGAGCAACGGAAGTGCTATCCAGGGAACAAAAAATTTAGAGGTGCGTACACAAGGCAGTTTTCAAGTTTTGGTGCTACAAAGAGAAGGTGAAGTTTTTTTGATGCTATCTAGGTAATTTCCTCATGTCTTTACGCATGTTAGTATTCTATATATATAGTAGGTGCTTAAGAGTTCAGGATTAGAATTATGTTAGATAGGATTGAAATGGGAACCAAACAAGTATAGCATGCAAAATACGATCATTAAAAAATATCATGCTGGAAAATAATAGTATAAACTGAAGAAAGAATTTCCTACAGAATAAAAGGATAGGAATTCATGTTTTTCTTATAGAGCACCTAAAATAAATCGTAGGGTTTGCGAAATTGAGGGAGCTCACAATTTAAACTTTTTAATGTGGAAAAGATATGAAGGATAAAATAGTTGGATATTTTAAACCCAAGCGTTGCATGGAAAATATTGCTAAATTCCATAAGTTAACGTCTTTCGGCACATAATCGTTGTTCGAAATAAGTTTGATACGTGTTGAGACAACTTTTTTATCCGTTGCAGCACACGGGCATAATTGCTAGTAAACATATCAAAGCGGGTTGCCGGCTCAAGTCTTGAGCTTTTTTTTAGTTTTACGAATTTGGTTTAATCAAACATTATGACGCTTCAAACTATTGAACCACAAGAAATATGTGGATCTTCATTTCACTGTTCTGGTTACAAGAATTCGAGCATACCCCAAAGTGAACTATATTTTTTCCGATAACCGAAGCTTTTTTTATTGAATTTCAAGGTCATTACATAGAGTTGATACAATGTCATCTTGGAATACTCTCAATCTCTACATAGCGTGATGCGCACACACTAAAAAAGAAGAGTGAAATCCAAAACACTTTAAAGACAATCAATTCCTAAAAGATCTATATATAATCACTAGCTCGGGTTGTATAGGTTTTCTTAATGCTCCTGCTGGATCTTTAAAAAAAATCGGAATTTTTATACCCCTTTCACTACGGGAAACACGTAGTTCTCCGTGTGCTTTTTTTTGGCACACGGCAGAGAAATTTTTTCCACACGCCCACCCCTCCCACGTCCGCGGTCAACGGTCATTAGTATCAGCTTTGCTGTGTTCCTCCAAAAGGCAAGTGGTAAAGGTGTGGCTTTGCCGTGTGCATTGTGGATGCACATGGCAAAAGGGGTAGCTTTGTGGTGTGCCTTGTGCAGGCACATGAAAATGGGGATAAAAAAATCGCCAAGACTTCAAAATTTGTCTCCAGTCCTTATACAACACGTAGTACTCTGTGTTGAATTTTGAAACATTTTTGTATTTGTTTGCTATATTTAACTAATTAATTTCATTTCAAGAATTTTTTGAGTCAAATCAAATTTGAACGGTAGGTGATTCAAGTAATAGGATAAAATGAGTGAAAATGATATTCATATTTGTCGGTGTTTTAGACCGGCAGACCCACCAAGGGGATACCTGAGGTGGTTGAATGTGGCCTCCCCTTTCAGGTAGCGGCCTGCGGAAAAACTATTTTTTGACTGTAGCGCGGGCCTTTTCTCCCGCCAAGAATCGCTCTGTTTAGTGGTCAAGGTTGACATGTCCGGTGAACTGGCGTGGGACGGCGAGATATAGTATTTCGGGAGAAAATATAAGAAATAACTACGAGGTTCCACAAAAAAAATCACACAATTAAGAAGCGTTGCAATGGTAAATAGTGTTATGTTGTTTATGTAGGTCTTCGGTTCGAACCCTCGCGATGGCAAATTATTTTTGCAACATTTCCTCAGGGCGCTAGTGGTTGGGATACTGCTCCTTGAACTGAGATGTGGAACCCCCTAGCGGTTGGGATACTGCTGATTGAACTACATGTCAGACCAAAGTTGGTTTATGACGATTTTGCAGAGCTTGTGGCAGTCACAAAACCAACATGTAACAGGGAATACCTGACTACAGTGGCAACCTAGGGAAGTGAAATTCTATGACAAGATCAGTCAGGAACGTCATAAATCTATGACACAAAATTTAGGTTGCGTCACTAATCGGCGTTTTTCTTGTAGTGAATTGTGACGACATAAGCTCCAAAAAATATCATAAACTAATCCGGTCTCGTATGTATGTATGAGATGAATATAGAGAGGAAAAATAGAAGGGATAATGCTCCTCTCAAGGCAAGGGTTCAAAAGTTTGCCTTTTTTGAAACAGGGTGAAAATAAATTTTAGTCAAACAATTTAGAAAATTTTGAATTAAGCAATGTATATAAACCTAGGATTAGCCGGAGTGAACAAATAGCAACTATAGTGTGGTAATCTAGCAGGACTGGCTGGTCTAGGTTTCTCACATTTTCTGAACAATGATCACATATCATTTTTTTACATAAGCTCTTCCTCTTATAATGATTGTAGATATTTAAAAATTTGAATTCATGTTTTTTAAAATGAATTTTTGTAGGCATTCACACTGTGTGCTGGCAGTATAATGTTGCAGTGAATATCGATGCCACCAATCTTATTTGGAGCTCTGCGTGTAGTCTACTGTGTTTCAAAAAAAAAGTTGTGCTACTTGAATACTAGCAATCTAGCTGGAACAATCCGGCACACTCGTGTCTCTAGGCCCACTAGCCCAGCAAGGTTTTCTTGGATTAGGCTTCTGGCTTGCAAATGGTTAAGGGCCCAAGTAGACGGAATTTTTTTTATATATATTTTTTCTATCTCTATTTTGCAAAAATAAATGTTCCGCCCAAAATTTTGCAGAACTATACATCAGCCGCCGTGGCCCACGGCGTCAGGGACATAACGCCGTGGCCCACGGCGGTAGGAGCCGCCAGCAGTGGGCCCGTAGGACATACCGCCGCGGGCCACGGCGTTATGGCCCCGACGCCGTGGGCCACGGCGGTAGGAGCCTACCGCCAGGCGGCAGCGTGGCCCCCAGGTAGCGCCGCAGGCCACGACGGTATGTATGGACCTACCGCCGTGCGCTGCGACGTTAGGTTTTTTTTTGGTGAATTTCAATTTTTGAAGCATTGATAAAACGACGAACCATTAATACTTAACGACGAATTACAGAAACAAGCAATGGCACGTACGACACAAGTACCCTAACTTTGTGCCGCTGCTAGTCCTAACGTGCCTTAGGGAATTTAGATAAACGATTACAACATTTGTAGTCTAGTTGTACGAATAGTACCCGGAGAACCCGGACATCATAGACTCGCCGGAGTGCTGGGAGGGCATGTAGTACCCCGACGGGGGTGGAGTTGGATCAGATGGTGGCGGGGGTGGAGTTGCTGGTGGAGTGTTGTCCTTCTTCTCGTGGCACGGACAACAGCAGAACTCGTCCTCACACCCGGTGTTCGTCTTCACCACCATTGGTCCGGTCACCAGTCCGTCGTCGTCGTTGGTAGATGTCGGATCTGGAGAAGCCAATGCCGACGCAAGTTCTTGCCTCAGGTTGAAGATGACAACATCCTCGAGGTAGTTGATGTACTGTTGATACGGGTCAATAGCTGGGGGATCCACCCATTGCACGAAACCGCAGTTATCTGGTTGTTCGGAGTACTGCAGAAACCGTGATTACATTAGTAAATCATAAAATGATGAAGGACAGAGGTCAAGGAGTTTTGCTTACCCATGCTCGTGATTTTGTGCATACTTTCTAACATCACGCATGGATTTGAAATCTCTCTTGTCTAAGACTGGAAAATTGCTGTTGAACTCTGGATCTTGCTGGCTCCACAGTGCTGGACCGAGGGAGTCATCATCATCATCCCCAGTCCAGGAACTCATTGGTGCTTGTTGTGTTGTGAAGTGAGACCGGAGAAGAGTGCTCACATATATGTAGGCAATAAAGCAGACTGGACGGTGGGCCATTCGATCTGGGGCAAGAAAACGGGCAGTGACTCAGAGGAAACACACCCTAGTACTAGGTACACTGTTTGGTGCAGTGACTCACAGAAAACACACCCTATGTGTTCACTGTTTGGTGCAGTTCACAGAAAACACACCCTAGTACGAGTTTTACTGTTCGCATCTGAAATGCATCTGAAATCAAGTTCTTAAAGATACAACCCGACTCTAGAGAATGATGAAATGAAATCATAATTTTTTATGGATACAGTAGCACTCGGCGTCGAGTACTCTACGTCTACTGGGTACATCGGGGGTATTTCCCCTTCCTCATAGCATCCGGCCCAGCTTTCTTAGCCCGGCGAGCTCTCCCTCTTCCTCTATCTATCTGCTTCACGGGCCGCGGCCGCTTCACGTTCTTTGATCTCCCGACGAATGCGAATTTCCTCCTGCTGCTTCTTACGTTTTTCTTCTTGTTTTTCTGCCTCAACCATCCTTTGCCACCTCTCACGTGCTGAACGACCCGTCTCCTCGACGTAACGCTTGTCTTGTTCGGACTGCTCACAATCTAGCCACTGCATAAAATCACAGAGAGGAGGTGGAGTCTTTTTTCAAAGACAAGTTAACACATAATAAAATAGCAATGACATATTATTTATTTAGTAATGCAGTTAGTTCTTACTTATGGTCTAACATTGCGACATGGTGGGAGGGGGTCATGCTCGTAGTTCACGCACATGCAGAACCTCATCCTGTAGCAGTACCCGAGAACGTTGCACTTGACAAGCTTACAGTTGTCACCGCAGTAGCACATAGGAGTGTGGATCCCCTTTGGCACCGCAACCTTGTCCTTCCTACTGGTGAGCAACTCCAAATCCAACTCAGGACCCGAGGAAGCCATTGAAAGCCTACAAAAAAGATGAGAAATATGATAATTCATTACATGTTTCATTTGAAATTAGAGAACAAAACATAACAGGATATGATAATAAATTTGACGACAAGAATAAAACAAACAGCAAATGAAAAGGTAGTTCAATTATTACAACACGATAACATGCATAAGTTCAAATATTACAAGACCTTGCCAGATAAAATGGTTCAAATATTACAAGATGATAACATGCATAAGTATTTTAAATATTACAACACGGTAGCATAAACAAGTACGGCCACTGCATTCCTTCGTTGTAGCGACTGGAACGACGTCCACGTGCACTAGCTGAAGGTGGTGTAGAAGTGGCAGTGGAAAAGTAAGATGCTTCGGTGCATTTCTTGTAGGAGTGTTCTTGATTGTTGCACTTAGAGCATATCTGCATCCGAGGTCCAGCTTCAGCCTCATCCATGTTGTTCCTAATCCTCTTCTTCTTGCGTCGACCGACACCTTGGCACATGGTTGGATCTGGATTTGGTATGTACAACGCACTGTCTTTGGGGTCTTGAGTGAAAGTTCCAAGATGTAGGTAACCCTCAATAGTGTGGTTCCAAGTGTCTAGAATGGTTTGCTTCAGAAAGTATTTAGGCACGTAGCGACCCCAATGCTTATTCTTTGTTGCAAGGCATGCAGCGATCACATGTGAGCAGGGGTAGTGTAGCAGCAGTGGCTTCTGGCAAGAGCATGAGCATGTCTGATTCCCAATAGCTGTTTTTTGTATTGTTATTTCACCATTTGCTTTTTGTGATTTGGACTGGCAACTTATCTGTTATTTCAGACATTGTACATCATATATATGTAGAGAACTCTTCACTACCCTGAACTCTCTCTGCAGAGTAAGGGTGGCCCACCTCTTCACTGCATCCTTCACCTCTACTGCACTCTTATACATGGCACCAACAGAAACCTTATTGTCTCTATACTCCCAGGACACATTCTCACCAGGATTGACAGAAAGCTGTGAGAAATTGTAACTGTCCCAGTCCCTTGGAACTAGCGGGTCATCCTCATCATCTGAGGAGTCCTCTTCCAACCCACGTTCATCCTCATCAGCCTCCATTTCGTACCGCCTGATTACTTCTTCATTAACTTCCCCCTCGTCAATTTCACCACGGGCCTCAAAGGGTGTGTCACCATCTCCTTCTTCTTCCTCAATGGGAGCACCATCTCCTTCTTGTGGCTCAGTTGCAGGACCATCTCCCGCTTGTAGTTCAGCCTCACCCTCCTCAGGCACTTGACTACTAGACCCAACCTTATGAACAACTTGGATAAACAACATCACAGGCAAACCTATTTCACATGCTGTTTTGATATAACTCCTCCAATGTTCAGTGCCTTGAAGTGGCATAAGCTCCCAATATAATGACTCACTCCTGTTGATTAGAGTCATAATGGACAAGTCATGTTGCTCTGCATCTACATGGAATGCCCTAAAAAAAAGTCGGTAATGGACCCCCAAGTTCTTGAGGCTGCTCTTCTAATCACATGGTCAACCGAATCAAATTCTGACAATTCAACTCCATGTTCACCATATCTAATCTGCCCATTACCGAAATACAACTTGAGACTGACATCATCCGACATGTCTGACAGCAAACTTGACACTGAAAAAAAACACTATTAACAAGTGGATCTGCAACTACAAAATATATCTACTCAGAGCTACACTCAAACTATAATTTTACTAAGCAGAAGATCTACACTATCTACACTAAAACTATAATTTTACTAAGCAGATCTACACTAAAACTATATATTTACTATTATCACAGTTCAAACTATTAAGTATCAGAGTATTACCTCTAACGAGACGAAAAACCGACAGAGCTTCGCACCTTCACCACCTCCTCCTCACTCCCTTCTCCTCTTCCCCCTCTCTTTCTTTTTTTTTTGAATTATTATGACATTTTCGACTGAATTTCGGTGTTATATAGGCAGCTAGATCCTAGCAGGCCTGCTGCCGTCGTGGCCCACGGCGCTAGGGCATAACGCCGTAGCCCACGGCGCTATGTCCCTAACGCCGTGGGTTACGGCGTTATGTCCGTCGCACGCTACGGGCCCACTGCTGGCGGCTCCTACCGCCGTGGGCCACGGCGTTATGTCCCTGACGCCGTGGGCCACGGCGGCAGATGTATAGTTCTGCAAAATTTTGGGCGGACCATATATTTTTGCAAAATCGAGATAGAAAAAATATATAAAAAAAAATTCAAGTAGACGGGCTAACTAAAGCGATGAACTAATAGGAGGGCCCATGCATGCTGTAGCATGCGTCGGAGAATCCATATAGCTTTCGGAAATATTTTTTTTATATGGTTTTCACTGTCAAAGATTCTTACGTGGTAAGATGGACGGACCGGATCAAAGCTGCCAACACAATAGGTTGCGCGCACAGCGCACACAAGGAGTTGCTGCAAGTGTACAAACACTAGGAGATCACATCAGAGTTTCGACTCTCTTATATTCTGGTCATGAAAGCGACAACCCACTAGTCTCTCGATCAAGTGCCGAAGTAGACTACCGAAGAGTGGCAAATGCAGTTGCCGAATGTGTTTGACTACTCAGCTCCTTCTTGAGCCCGGTTGCTGCATTAAGAAGGCTGTTGTTGTGTATTGTGGTGATGTCTCTTCAACAGGGAGGCCAAAATAAAGCCAAAAACAATTATTATTCAAGAACCACACATGATTACCATCATCTGACTTAACACAAATAATAAAGTTCAGACTTTTTTTAGGTAACAACAAGGTTCAGATTCTATGGTTGGATGACATGACCACTTCACAGGGCTTTCCCTACATGTGCTGACTACTAGGGGTTTGTTATTCATTGGAGACTTGCAAGTTGTCTGCACTGCTTCCTACTTCATTCCCACCCTTCCTGGAGAAGCAATTCTGCCATCACCGTTAGAGGGGCTGGGCTACACCTGTTGAGAGGCACTATTTGAATCTGAACTACCGGTATTTGAGGGCAGTGGTGAAGCCAGGATTGGAGACGTAGGGGGGCTCTCGTCCCTCTTCTTCTCCCTCCCTCCTCCTTCTTCCTATTTTTTCTCCTCCTTCCTCCTCAAAACTTCTCGTGGGGGGGGGGGGCGACCTTGGGAGGCAGGGTGGTAATGGGGCTCCGCCCCCCTGACCCGCCCCTGGCTCCGCTGTTCTTTTAAGGTGAATACCATCCATTTGTTTTAAAGTGTCTAATCCCGGAAACTCAGTACCTAAATGGAAATTAGTAATCATGAGTTTACCTGATAGTTTAGTATGAGATTTGATTATGCAGTAGATACATCGTCAACAAAATACCGGGTTCTTCTCCCTGGACAACAAAGTATCAAATGGTAAGAACTTACATGATAAATAAATGCCGAGTACAAACAAATGAACCAGACAATGAGACAAGGAAAAAATAAACCTGAGGTACCTTCGAAGTCAAGCGGTGCAGAGCTAGCGGTGGGTGGGGGGGGGGGGCTCGAGCCCCCCAACGGCCCAACCACCGTGAGCTTCCCTAAGCACCTTCTAGAAATTTGACGAGGAGGAAGGAGAGGTGGGGCTGGAGGAAGAAGAGGAGCCAGCCCTTCCTGAGTCATCTAGAGGATATGTTTCTACTGCACAACACTCTGAGGTTGAATAATTTTTGTGAGTCAACTAGTGAAAGAGATTCCAGTTGATAAACACCATTTATGTGTTTGGCTACATCAAAATGACAAGTTGTTGTGATAATTTGACTCCCACATCCATTCTCTAGCAAAGTAAATTGGACTCTTTCCCACACTAAAGAATCCCATGTCATCAACAACAATGAAATACCTGTGAGGAGATACTATTCAGGGGAATGGAGACTGTCACAAACTCACAAAGTCTTTGCAGTCAAGGGTCCCATTGCCATCTATGTCTGCCTATAGCATGGAAACAGAAGAGAATCTCAGTACTCACATTCTTTTATAAAGTTATTTTTTACTGAGATTGGTGTATGCACATTTTACGGGTGATCCATAAAGTAACCTATGGAGGAATGCTTCAGTTTTCTTTCCGTGGAAAATGAGATGGTTTAATATATGTGCAGATTAATAGGATCTCACTGCTTCCATGAGGATATCCACATTTGTTTCATGCACATTCTGCTCAATAGTGTGCAGTCCCTTCCTGTGTTCTTCAATTAATCAATTGTAAAGTGCCCATCCTTGTTGGTGTCCAACATGTGGAAAAGCTCCTTGACTGCCTCAAGCTCCTCGGTCGGAAGGTACTCTGCAACTCAGAACATTGAAATGCAAAAATTTAGATCTGGAAGACTGGAACAATGGCAGCACCTCTAAAGCAGGGCCTTCTTCTTGAACTTGTTCATAACAATGAATTGCTTCAGCCTGGACCTCACTGTTTCCTCGAGAGGAATGTTGGGAGCTGCACTGGCGTTCTGTATCCAAGGATGATCTTCAAGGTTGCACATCATAAATGGTGGTTTTGTTGAGCCCAACTGTTTTGTGGGAGTGGAGAAAATTGTTAGGAGCATAATTAACCTAGAACCAGTTGAGCTGTCAACCGAGCGTAAGGGCTCGGATCAAGCATCTTCCTAACACGATCCTTTTGCATTGTCCGACATCTTTGGCCATGGCTCTCTCTCGAAGTCGATGTTGGACAGGATGATAACATGTGTGATGCCTTCATCAGTCTCTGCAAAGATGCATGGAAGAATTTAAACTTGAAGAGTTCATCGTAGACAGTGTCAGAATTTGAAGTTGCTTACCGTCATTCAGGAAGATATGTGAACTTATAGCAACTCCAGTGGGCTCTGCAAATTGAGATTTCTAAAACCCATTTGCAGGCTGGAATGTAAAAAATAGAGGCTCAAAATCAACCTAGGTCTCTATTTGACGGTGGGCCACATCTGTCACTACCCATGCGTCCCGTCGTCGGCGTTGGCTCCTCTGTTCGGCTCCCCCACCGCCACCGCGCTCGTCAACGACCGCAGCCTCGACTAGATCCGGGACTTGCCCAGGCCCTGCGACGCCTCGAAGGAAGGCCTGCTCTGGTTGGACCCGGCCGCCGGCGTATGGGGCTCGACGCCGACGTGCTCAAGGCCCACTCCCCACACCACCCGCCACTGGAGGACCCCTGCGACGGCCGCGCCAGATCCGCGGCATCCTCCTCCGCCGGACCCCGCGGTGCGGCCACCAGCGCGGGATGGACGACGGGCCGGCACCAGCAGCGGCGGCGGGAACGGGAGGCCTCCGACACCGGCACCATGCATCTTCAGGTTCTGCTCCCGCTGTCGTCATCGCCGGGCCTCTGCCTCGCCAAGCTCGCCGCCCCTGCCGCCCCTCTCTCTCCGCCGGGGGTGCCACCGAGAGGTGCTAGCAGCAGATGGAGGATGGAGGGCGGGGCGCGCCGGCGAGGAGAGTGGCGCCGCGGCGCAGGAGAGGCCGGCGTGCGGGCGCGGGATCTAGGCGCGGGAAGGAGAAGCCACTGTGCGGGCATGGGGGTGCGTGGGGTGGGTGGGGCAGGTTTGGATAGGGTGTTGAGAATATTCTTTGTGAATATACTTTTTGAGGGTGGAAAACAGAGGCAACTGCTACACGCACAATCTCATTTAGAGGCCGGAATTTTTTAGAGGAGTACTGGAAATTTGGTTTGAAAGGTGATATATAGAGACTACTGTTGCGGTCCGTCTGAGAAATCTATTTTCAGGAACAGTGATGTAATGACGTCAGATCCAAAAATAAAAGCATTCTCGGAGCCTGTTAAGTTAGAAGAGCATATGCAGCTTATCTTTGGAGGGACTCATTATATCTATTTTTGTGCGTTGCTGCAAAAGCAGGACGGCCGACCTCACGTTATTTTGAGGTGTCGTGTGCTTGAGACGAGGCTTATGGAGATCTTTGCTTCGAAGGGATAATCTTTTAGTAATAGAATTGCTTATGGGTGATTTTGGACTTGTTTCAAAGACCATACCTTTTGTCTTTACATCAATGACGTGCTTATGTGTAATAACAAACAACAACATGCATAGTTTCATGCAGAGGCTGAGATATTGAAATATACTCTTTTTTCAAAAAAAAAATCTCTTTATGGTTCCTCAACCTCACTGTATCTCAACTTACAGTCTTACACCCATCCTTATCATCCTCTCCTCACCCATTTCTCTTTGTCAATCCCGAGAGGCGCTCTCTCTTGGTGACGCAAGCAGAGGAGGCCCGCCGGCCAGCGACCTCGGCGAGGCTGGCGGCACTGGGATCAGGGGGCTCCTCCGACGAGGCTGGCGGTGGTGATCGACTAGGAGGCAACCTTGGCGGTAAAATTTTTTATAACAAAACTAATATATAACAAAACTCATCAATATACTTTTATTAAAACTCGTTACACATTTAGACATAATTATTTTCATACGTTACATGTATGCATACAACACAAGTTCATAACAACATATGTAAAAATTATTTGATTTATTGAGATGCATGGTCACACCCACCATGCATGCATGCTGACATATATAAAAGCAGGTCAATGAACAATAAAACAAACATCAACAATGATTACTTCTCAGTAACCATGGTGATCTTTCCATCTCCAGCCACTGCAGCAGGCATAGTTGAGTTTCTTGAAGCGGACACATCGTCAATATTGGTCGCCGTAGCCCAGATGTTTGGACCGTAGATCACAATCTCGCCATTGGGCTGGAGTACCAAGATATACTTAAGCTCACTAACCTTATAGGTATTACTCGCCCAAACAACGTGGCGATAATCATATATCACTAGGTTCCCATCGTCCTGCATATCGAGCCTGCAGTCACTGCCTTTGTTCTCGGTGTCAGTTGACCATACAGGCGAGCCGGCGTTGTACAAGACCAGATTACAGTCTGATTGCATCGTCAATTTGTAGTTCCCGACTTCGAGGGACTCGCTGGTGGACAGGGAATCGCCAGAGAGCAGAAAACTGTCTGCTGCAGAGCAAGTGGGGGCAAGGATGGCAAAAGCAGCTGCAGAGAGGATGAGGAGAGTGGCAAGAAGCGAAGATGAGGCCATTGTATCAACCAGTAGCTAGATGTCTGATCTCTGCTGTGTCTTTTGTTAGCCTTCTTTGCTTGGTTCTCTATTTATATATCAAACGTTAGGGGTATTACCGTAATCTGGTACCTCATAATTTTGCCATGTGCGGTAATGACAAATTGGATTATTGTAGGTTGAATTTAATTATGTCTGTCTCTCTTTAATTCTTGTTACATGATGTCTGTATGTGCATTGAAGATTGATAAGGATAGCTAACTAATAGACCGCGAAAAGCCCAAAACGTACATGTGTCGCCTTGTAATTACAAAAATTGATCAAGAAACATGCGCGGCTTTGCCGCGCGGTGAGGCAGGCCATCATCAGTACTTGTGCTTCATCTTATAAGTTTCCATTACTAATTGTTATATCATCTACAAGATATTAATTATGTTAGTAGTAATTTTGGATTAAAAAGTTATGCATGAAGATGATAGTAATCTTGATGCTTACCTCAATAATGCTTATTAGCTTTTGCTTGTGACTGTTGTTTTTCCCTTTTTTTAGTTGATTGTCGTCATCTCCTTCATCATTAATCTCCTGTCATCAGAAAAGGAGAAAATAAACTCTTGCCCATATCATTTGTAGAATTGAAAAGGAGAACTCTATTATCAGAAACTCATAGTAGACTATCAATAAGTGGTTAATGATAGCTATGTGGTTTACAGATATTTGGTTTTACAACGGTGTATTCTAAAACTAATTTTATCTTTTTTTTAAAAAACTCCTGTCGGTGGAGCAACAAGTATTTTAAATCTGGTACGTGCTCATGAACATACCTTGAGAACCTGGGCACCTGGCGACCTTGCTATTGGCTTATATGCTCTAGACTCAGCAAATAGACTCCGCGAATAAGTGACACTTTGGGGCTATATCTGCGAAAATATCACGTACGGCCGAGGTCTCAAGGTGATGATATTTACGAGGTGTGTTATGCAAGATTGCCAAGACACAGATTCATGAGTGGAATTTATTCATTGCTTAGGGGTGCCTTTGAAAAGAAACATTATCCTTATCTCCTACCCCTTGCACGGTCATGGGAGGAGAGAGACACGGAGCGCCGGCCGCGGGCACACGCTGCTGGCCTGGCCGCCAGTCTGGGCATCGGCGGCGCGCCTCCGCGGCCCGTTGCTCTCTCTTCCCTCTATCTATCCCTCTGGGATGTCGCCCCCAACCTCTCGTCCATTCTCCTGCCCCTTGGCCGTCAAGCTCCGCTTCATCGCCGTCGATTCGGGGCGAGGCTGTCAGGCAGAGCTCGATTGGAGGTGAGGCGGGGGCGGGAGCTCGGGGCTGCCGCCTCGGAGCTCGATTCGTGGCGCGACGGAGCTTGCAATGACGACGAGTTGCTGCTGCGGCTCGAGGTGCTGTGCGCGTGGCCTCGACGGTGACCTCGAGCTCTGACTACCGGGATCTGCGGTGGCGTGCTTCGAGATCTGCGCGACGGCGGAGGTCCAGCGCCTGCTCTGAGGCTCCGCCTCGAGCTCGGGCGGATCTTGTGGCGGCGGTGCGGGGAGGCCGGGCCACCGCCGCGGCGAGCTTGGCCTGGTGCGCTCCCTATTACCCGCTCACTCCCTCGTCCCCGCCATGAGCTCGGCTCCCTCCTGGTGGCAGGTGCGAAGTAGAGGCAGCGGCCGGCGGAGGGCGCGGTGGCTGGCGCACTCGAGCTTCGCAGCCTCTTCTAGCAGCGGCGGCCCTGCTCCTGGCCTTGAATCTGCGGTGGAGGTTTTTGTCAGGACTCAGCCAGTGTCGTCTTCAGTTTCGTCAGAGAAGATAGGAGAAGCTGAAGCCAATGCATTGAACTGCAACTCACCGATGTCGTCCATCTAGCAACTGACGGTCGTCATCGTTTCGCCATCTGTATTAGAAAGTAAACGGTTGCAAGTCATATAACTGCTGTAATGCTAAGGCAAAGACCATGGGTAATTTGTAAAAGGGGATGAACCCTAGTAGGTCAGTAGCTGCTTCCGCCGCCGCCGTCCTTCTGGCCGTCGGCAAGTTGAACCTGATGTTTGCTTCCTTTCCTAGCAGTAAAGCAGTGCTGGTCTGAATCTCTGTTTTTTCCCTCTTTCTTTCATTGCTTGCGTTGCTCTGTTCTTGTGTCCTTGTGCTCGTGAGCTCCGTTCCTCACAATTGGTACTCAGAGCCATCGTTCTTCGGCGAGATCCACTCGCTTCCACAGCCCGTTCCTCAGTCACAGTCCGATTGGCGCGGTGGATCAGTGGTTGCGTCTCACACGCGGAAAATCCCACCCTCCCACCCGTGATTGAGGAAAACACCCAATTTTCCCCCAAATTAGCAGTCGATTCAAGCAGCTAGGGTTGCAAGGCACTTGTCCTCGTGTAAAATTCCGTGCGCTGTGCGAATTTGTCCTGCGGTGGAGTTGGAGGAAGGTCGTTCTTTGGTTTGGGTTGCACGGCAAGTCCGTGTGTAAAATTCCTCGACCAAATCCACGACCTTGGCGGCGGTAGAATCTTCTGTGGATCTATTGGGGAGAGCGTTGCTCAAGCCGAATCCACAGGAAGGAGATGGTGAACACTGGTAACACGGGAGAGGATGTTCCTCAGATATATGCTACTGCAGTGGAGGTGGATGGTATAAGAAGAACATTAGATAAAATCATGAAGGACCAGGAAACTCAGAACAATAGCATCAACAGCAGTCTTGAAAAGCTCTTGAAGCTTGCGGAGATCTCTGGAGCAAAATTACAAGATACCACACCTGAAGATAAAGGCTCCAATACCAAGGGTAAGAATACATCTGCTAGTTACCAAATTCCTCAGCTTAGAAAGCAAGATACTTATAGAGCAGATCCTTACATGCAAAAGAGAGTGAATTTTGCTGCAAGCTCTAGCAATCTAGCCCAAAAACAATTTACACACCAATACTCTAGCCAATATCAGCCCTGGTCCCAAGATGCACAGCTAGATGATGATCAATACACTGAGTTTGGTGAGGTCCACTATTATGATCTCGAACAGGATGAGGACGAGCACCCTTGGAACTTGCAGGACCATTAGGAACCTTTCACAAAATCAACCAACATTCCTACATCAAACCCCACACTAAATTCCCCACCCAAATATACAACCTCAAATCATCAACCATTTAGAGAGAGGCACCACCAACCTGTCAGCCATTATCAGCAAAAGCAACCACCTCCTAACCATACCTACCACCACTCGCCTCACCATCAGTTCCAAAATCCCCACTTTCCAAACCAAGGCTACAACAATCACCTATTACACCAGCATAAAGCAGTGGCTAGAGGACCCAAACTAAATTTTCCTAAGTTCAGTGGAGATGATATTGAGGGATGGATCAGGAAAGCTGAGAAATACTTTGAATTGGTGGGTGTGCCAAATGAGGACAGAGTCCAAATTGCTGTGATGTACATCTCTGGAAAGGCTGAGTTTTGGTGGAGAGGAACTGGTTGTAATGCTAGTACTCTACCATGGCATCACTTTTGTAGATTGGCTAGTGACAGATTCAATGTTGTATCTGAATATGACATTGTGGGACAATTTCACAACCTCAAGCAAACTGGAACAATGCTAGATTATGTGGACAGATTTGAAGAGATGGTTAGTATGGTTAAAAGGCATAATCCGTCATTGACTGATAACTACTTTATCAGTAGCTTCATCTCTGGATTGAAAGACAATATACAATACCATGTCCAGTGTCACAAGCCAACTATTCTTTCTCAAGCTTATTGGTTTGCTAAAAGATTGGAACAATCCACACCAAGCTACAAGAAATTCACAAATTTTGCAAGTACTCACCAGAAAGTACAAAAGACAGAGGTCAAGGAACCAAATGCAACTAATCTGGCTGAATTAAGAGCTGCTGGAAAGTGCTTTAAATGCAGAGAGCCTTGGGTTCCTGAGCATACTAAGGTTTTCAAAGCCAAGCAGACATACTCTGTAATTGTTTTGAACAATGAGGAGGGAAAAGAAGAAATAGCAGTTGTCGAAGACTCTGCAGATGGTGTTGAGCAAGGAGACACAACAACTCCTACTATCCCAATAATGCAAATATCTCTTCATGCAATAAATGGAACATCTCATAGAAGTAATACCTTCACTCTTAAAGTGCAGATGGGCAAACATTGGGCTACAGCCTTGGTGGATACTGGCAGTGACGCCTCTTTTATCAATGCTAAGTTTGCTATAAAGACTAATTTCTCAGTGTCCACTATACAATTGGCAATACTTCTCAGCTGCAAAAAATATAATAAAAACATATGAGAACTGATTGCAATAAATAATAGTGATAACTTTGGACACTGAAAATCAAAACAAAGGTGATTATCAAAAATCTTACCCTGAGGTGACCGTATTCACCTTTTGCGGTGTCTCCCCTGCGATCAGCTGCTGATATCTTATCAATTGTTGGACTGTCCAATATAGCACATCGCGGGAGCGCAAATGAATCGATAAAAAAAACATGCTGCAAGTTATCAGCATACAACATCTACGTGTTTTTTGTTTAAAGAAACAACAAAAAAAAGAGAACAGTTAGTAAAAAAGCAAATAAACATAACAATCACTAATTACAACACACACCATGCTACAGTTACAACATGTATAGTACCCCCCATCATGATAAGCAGCAAAATAAATAACACACATGAAGATGTGTGAGCTACAAATTACAACTTGACCAGTAGTTCAATTGCAACGTGCCTTCAAGACAAATTACTACTGGAACACTTAAATCTCGCAGATTCAAAAAAGATATAAAATATGCACTTGTTCAACAAAGGCGCAAAGCAATGATAGCAAAGGAAAAAAAGAGTATAAAAAAGATTTTACCATCAAGAAGATGCCGCAGCCAGTCAGCGGTGTGTTGATACCCTTGAGCGGGAAATCCTTTTTGAACAACTGTGCTGCTCTGTTCAAGTTGTCCACAACTACTTTGCACCAATTCACATTGCTGATGTTGTCAAGGTCCTTAGTGTAGATCACATCCTCAAGCCTGATGTGGGTGTCAGTGTTGGAGAACAGTAGAGTTTGGAATGCAGCCATGAAAAATGCCCTCAGCCCCAAAGCACCTACTAGCCTCCCGCTCTTGAAACCCTCCACAATGTCTGCAATCCTAATACCATGCTTATCATAAGTAGTTGGGCAGATTTGTTGCCCCAACTCGTTCCACCTAATTCGAGCTTCTTCATCAGTCATGGAGGGTGGGTCGCAGCCACGTCTGGGGATCTGGAACGCACACCAGATGCTGTGCTCATTTACAGGGATGAATTTGCCACCACCAATCTCTAAAGTCATGCTCTCTGGGTTGAGCTTCTGCATAATCCACATCAGAAATTTCCTATCCATACTGGATGGTTTGAACAGCAATAAACCACCAAACCCCTTGGCCTTGACTTCATCTATGACGCTTTTGGGGAGAGATTTGACAATGTCCAACCACTTTGCAGGAGAGCACCGCATTGCGGGGGGTTGGATGCGGCGCTTCTTCCTATTCGCCTCATTAGCTGAATCAACATCATCGCCCCCACCGGCGTCATCCGCTCTCCCAGCATCTGCAGTTTGAGTGTCGGGATTCCGATCGGTAGGTAGCCTCAACCTCTTCTTCCTCTCTTTCCAAGGAACATTAGATTTTCCCTTCCCCTTATCCTTTGCAGCAATACGGGGGGAACTCCGCCGATCACCACTGCCCTGATCACCCGGTTGATTGCCTTGCGTGCTCATTATAAGTGCCGCAATTTTAAAAAACGTCAGAAAGATCACCACTGAAAAATAAAAAACACCCGGTTGCACTGATTTCATAATAGAGCAAAGTGAAAAAATCACATCATCCAGTTTACAACACATTCTGCTAGCCGATTACATACATCACTATACTCCAATTGCAAAACTACAGTTATAAACTAATAAAATTCACAAATACAGTGCCATTTTGCAAAAATTGCAACAAAAACTGAGGAGCATTTACAACAAGAATGGTAACCTAGTTATCATCCTATACTCACATCAAGACTAAAACTAAAAATAAAAAAATGACAAGTACCATCATTACTTAAAAATTCACAGATACAAAAAAATCCCACACACCAACGTTACATCTGAATCCACCAGTGCAAAAGCAAAAGGTCCCAACATAAAAAAGAACACTAGTGAAAAATTGAGGGGCAGTAGTTACAAACAATTCATGTAGAACAATAATAAAATCACAAAACCTAGATTGGCACTGCTTAAAAATTGAGATTGATAGCCAATTACACATATCAGTGTCCTCGCAAAAGATGGAAAAAACAGTTAATGGGACATCACATTATAGATAAAAAGGGTACAACGTCGCAAAATACAATGGCAAATTGCAACATGGTGTGCTTGACGGTTACAACTAGTGTCACAGCAGAATTACAAAACATCATTGTCATCCATTTTGCAGTTATATATGCATGTATATGACATGACAAAAATACAGCGAGCAAATTACAACACAAAGTAATAGACGGTTACAACTGGTATAAAAGCCTAATTATCATCCTATGATGTGCGTCTCTGGCGGCGGCACTAGCTACAGGATAGGGGGTGGAGATCCACGCAAGGTATCAAACTGTGAACAAAAATCACTCATCAAAAACGAAAACCCTAGTATCTCACAAGAAAAAAAATCAAAAATCACGAATCAATACAGGGGTTGTGTGTGTGGATGATTCGGGGCGTCTCACTACCAAGCCTGAATGGGGGGAATCACGGATCTAGGTATGTGGGGGTGCTGGTGACTAACCTCACAACGGATGAAAAATCGATGAACTGACGGCGTCGCCCACTCCAATTCGCGCCGCTGCGCAAACTGAATCTCGACGACCGAGGAAGCAGGTAACCACGAGCGCGCTGCTCACCGCATGTGGAGAGGTGTCGAACACGGCGGGATCTTCGAGAAACTGATGAAGCAGGGAATGGATGCGCGCTGCTCGCCGCGGGCGCAATGTGGAACTGGCCGGAATCCTCAAGCCACGGGAGAACGGAGGGACGAGGCGCGGGGCGGAATCGCGACAGCCCGCCTCCCTCCACAAATGATGGCGGAGGAGCGGATGGCGAATTGGCGACGGGAATGGCAGAGGGAGCGAGGAGGGGAAACTGAAGAAGAAGAAGTAGGGGGGGGGGAAGTGGAGCGGTTTTGGACCAGGTGGGGCTTGGAACCGACCGGGGACGCGCGGTGCGGGGCAGTTGCTTGCTGGCTCGGACCGGAGGAGCGTTGTAACGCCCGCGTTTTTAGCTCCAAATAAATCACCTAATAAATCGTGTGTGTTTTCAAAACTGTCCAGCTGAGCTCAATTACCCCCCTCTCAAACCCTAGTCAGAGGCCGGTCTTCTGGATTTGAACCGCGTAAATATTTGCATTTAAAATGACGTTGGTTAGTTTATAATTTATAAATGAATAATTAATAAGTAAGAGTTGTTCAGATCATTATAAGTAACGGTTCCACCAGTGTATTATTTGTTTTTATGTGTTTCATGATTTGCTTCATTTTCTTGGACCATGTTACGGTTGATGTCAGGTATCACTGGTAAATTATTTTGATGGGCACTATGGAAGATATTTTTAATTCAATGTAGGTTTTGTAGAATGCATGTAAGTGTTGAAAGTTTTGTAGCTGCTTTCTACTAAAAAAAGGAGAATTACTCAATCAAGAGCCAAATATCACGGATTTTGATAAATCTGATATTTGTCCTTGTTTCTTCTACGGGTCCAATGTGTGTCGTGACTCCTATAAAATCTATGAAACATAAATATGAATAATTATTAAATGGTTATAAAATGAGTGAAAGTGTAGAAATTGTAAAGTCAACAATGTTTTATGTGATAGGTACGTGTCCACATTTATTCTTGTTAAAAGCATATTTGTGCTCATGAACTTCAAACTATACTTTGGAATGTTTTCATTATCTTTGAACCCTTTTAGAGTAGTTGTGGGTAAGAAGTTGACTTATGATCCTGTCATTTCCCATTAGTCAATACTTCTATATGTTGTTGGTGTGACTCTGACATTTGCAATTATGTACACATTTCCTTCTTAAATCAGTGGTTTAAATTTTTCCATATAGGTCTTATTGATAACATCGTGCATTATGGTTCTGTTTTTCATCATCATTAATAATTTGTAAACCAAAAACAATAAAAAAGGCAATCAAATGGAACATATCCACAATTTGGTTACCCTTTCCTTGATGTTCCACAATTCCTTTCCCGGTCTAATTTCACTTAAGGTTTTATTCACCATTGCAACTTTTTTTTTAGCAAAGTTCACCATTGCAACTTGTTCAACTGCATTAGCAAAAGATGGTGATGGATCTAATTGTCTTAGTTTTCTATACAAAAGACATAATATACAAATTTGAAAATTTTCTATACATAAGTTATGGTACACAAATAACAATCAAGTAAAATATAATTCGATAGAAAGAATTGAAAATAACAACAGTTTGAGAACAATTTTGAGAAGCAAGTCATTTATACCTAGCACACAGCAGACCTAATAATAAACAAATAATTTAGTAGTCATAACATATGCCATGAAAAATTAATCTAACTGTAGCATGCAACAGGACAAATAATAAACAAATAATTTAGTATTCGTCACTTATGCCATGAAAAATTACTCTAACTGCATCACACAACAGACCGAACAATAAACAAATAATTTAAAATTTGTCTAATTGTAGAAGAGAAATCAAATAAACTCGAAAAATAATGTCTCGTCGTGGATGGATCTGTAGTGTTCTTGTGTAACCAATGGGTATAAAAGGTTCCGTGCAGCCATTGAAGAATGCTTAGGTTGATCGTACATTTCTGTTAAATAGCAGCAGGGGACCTAGTTCCGTTGGTGAAAGTAGCAGCAATCCCTAATTGATGGAAGCAGTACACAAAAGAGATGTTTCTTGAAAGATGTCATCTCTCATTTTATAATTTTATATATGCACGGGTGAAGTATATAATTTGTTGTATTAGCTAAGAACCTTTTAGGATAGATTGTTTTATGATTAAAGTATGAAAGAGAGATTCAAGACAAGAAAAATCTAATCGGCATGTATATACACGTACGTTCTAATTTTTTAGTTGTATTATCTAAAAATCCTTTTAGAATAGATTCTTTTAATGGTTTAAACATGGGAAAGAGATAAAAGGTAAGAGACTAATTATGTTACATTACATTACATGTGACAGGCACGATAGGATAGTTGGACAAATTTTTATTTGAAGCAAAGGGATTTATTGTGTTAGATGTGACTGGGAGATGGTTTAGATTTAATTTTTCTATAGTGTCACGTGTGGATAATTTAGACAAAGATATAGGAAGGTTGTTTTTGTCAATTCTTCATAATGGCAGGCATGATAGGATAGTTGGACAATTTTTTAATTGAAGCAAATAGATTTATTGTGTTAAATGTGACCGAGAGATGGTTTAGATTTAATTTTTTTCTATAGTGGTACATGTGGATAATTTAGACAAAGATATAGGAGGGTTGTTTTTGTTAATTCTTCATAATGGCATAGGTGGGTAATTTTAGAAACAAAATACATCCAACGGCTATTAGAATCAATGATATTTTTTTTAGAGTGTCCACATAGGACTCTTAGGTGGATTCATGTGGCGGCTTCTCTTTTTTTAGACTGTCCACCTAGGATTCCTAGGTGGCTTCATGTGGAGGCTTCAAAAGTAGCCTCCAATTAGTAATAGTAAGATGGTTATGTTTGTCATATGCTTAAGGCGTCTCTTTATGTTAATGTGGGTTGGTACATACTTATATCTCAGTAATTAGGTGCTAATAAAATTTGACCAACTAAAATTGTTTAATGCAGTCAACCTGTCACCCTTTCCTTGTTTAAGCCTTTGCATTCATTTTTCCCCACGCTGAGTACGACATGTGCTCACCCTTGCTATAAACAATGTTGCTCAGAAAGAGAAAGCTTCTATGAAGATGTTGTTGAGTTCTATGCGTACACAACTCCCAATCGATTGCATGTGGAGTTCCGTGCCTTCATTTCTAGGATTAAGCGTAAATCTCTGATAATCTCTCTTTTTCTTATGTGATACTATTTCTGTTATTCACTTATATGTCACTATATGTGTGAAATTTGATCCTGACATACATATAGGTATGTACTTGATGTCAGCCCTTTAATCCACATAAGTTACAACAAACCCTTCTCAACCTCCACAGTGGTTAATAAGCCTTGAAATTTAATTAAATCAATAGGCCATTAGCCCTTTAATCTAACAAACATTATGTATAAGAGAAAGTGATATGTGAAAAATCCTTGGACTTTGTGAATCCTTTTTTATTCTCCAAATGGCTTAGTTGAATCCTAGTAGTAGACTATAAAACCAAGTTTTTTTAAAAAATTTATGTATCACATCTGACATGTTCCGCTGGACATGGCCCTTGGTTCTTGTCTGTAGACAGAATTTTGCGATATGGGAAGTCTTTTAGTCAACTTATTTTGGCTTTGCACACAATGTACGGCATCTCTGTCTCCCAGACATCACACAAGTAAGTCACAAAAAAAAGACGTCACAGGAGTAAAAAAAATTCACAACCTAGAGACAGCGCCAAACTGCACATAGTTCGTCAACTGCCTTCTTAGAATCTTCCCAGCTGGTGATTTGGGTATGGAGTCGACAAACAGCACCTTGCGGATCTTCTTATACGGGGCTACCCGCTTCGCGACATGGTCCATGACTTGAGCTTCGGTGACCTTGCTTCCAGGTTGCCTCACGACAAGCGCTACTGGTATCTGTCCTGCCTCCTCATGAGGAAACCTGCAAAAGGGAAAACTATAATTGCTGCCAAGAATTCTACAGATAAGGATTGTTAATTGAGCAGTCAGACCACTTGTGTGCCTGCTAGCCTCGGCAAATTTGTTCTAGCATGCTAAGTTAAAGTTACATTCAAAATCTAGAATATGCATGGCGTAGGAAAAAAGAAAGATTAAAGCCATGCTTGATTTAGAGTATGCGCAATTTTATTGTTGGTGGGTCAGAGAGGCAGTTAGCGATAATCAGACTACCAATCAGGTGCTCTAGATGACTCACGGCATGACTGCAGCTTCGACAACTTCTGGTAATGTTTGCAGGACAAGCTCAAGCTCTGCCGGAGGTACCTGCAGTGTTAAGTACACGGGGGCAAATGATGAGTGTTTGAATAACTGCAAGGAGAGATAGTGGAATCTGAAACTAAAGAATAAGCAAACTGCAAACCTGATAGCCCTTGTACTTGATGAGCTCTTTCAGCCTATCCACCACGAACAGGAACCCATCTTGATCGATGTAGCAAAGGTCCCCCGTCTTAAGCCAGCCTTCAGAATCGAAAGTGCTAGCGTTCGCCTCGTCATCGCCAACGTATCCTGCAAACATTGAGGTGAAAAGATGGGCAAATCTAGATGCAGGAGCAGAACTACTCCGATACTGAATAGCAGCAGCTATTTGTCTTTGGTTACCAGTCATGACTGCAGGCCCTCTCACAAACAGCTCTCCTCTCTGCCCGACGGACAGGGGCTTGCCAGTTACGTGATCCACAATCTTCACCTCTACGTTCTCCGAAATACGCCCGGCGGAGCCGATGCGGGTACATTCTTCCCGGTCGATCATCAGTGAGATGCCACCGGCCTCAGTTGAACCGTAGCCCTGAATGGGTGCATCAACAATTTCAGTTCCAAAGGAAACTGCATGATAGCATTTCTGATGCAAGGAAATCAGCATCATTCTTCTTTAATTCCTTTGAGCAGGAAGAAATGCAGAAAGCAAGATCCGCTGGTGTTTGGATTTTTGCTTAATATATACTTCACCTCCGTTCCAAATTATTGGTTGTTTGACTTTTTTTAACTTCAAATTTGATCACTTGTCTTATTCAAAAAAATTTATACTAACATAATCAAATTAAGTCATTCTTAAATATTTTTATTAATAAAGCAAAACCACCACAAAAAATAAAATATTTTATATATTTTTTTAATACGACTAGTGGTTAAAAATACCAAAGATAACCTGTGCGTCTTGAGGGAAAATAGATCAGGATCAGTGAATGGTATAGTTCAGAATTGACTCAGTTTTCCGTTACAAGATGACGTGTACACACAGGAACACTGTACTCGTAAACTAGTGTGCTTCCATCACACGCATATATAGTACCGTAGAGAGTAAGGTTCAAGCTTGTGTGAATCAAGCAGTTAATCACATTCTCAAGCAGTTAATCTACCTTACCAATCAATGCGTAGGAACAATTTACAACAAATTAATATATGAAATGCAAATACATGTACTAGTACTACTAGTGAAATCCAACCGCAATCAATTTTTTCAATGTTTATATCGAGATTTGTTGTAGTGCTTGAAAGGAACTGGTTTTCATCTCCCCACCCACCCACCCACCGAGACTTATCATCTGTCATTAATATAATCTCTATCTCCCCCACCCCTCTCTCCTCGTCATTTTTATCTCCCCCATCCACCATCCCCTGCTATTCATCTCTATCTACCTCCCTCTGTCCTCTCCATCTCTATCTCCCTCCCCACCACGAAGTCTATGGAGGCCGGCTGACGTGGGGGGCCTCCCGGCCATGGAGGCTGCTGGCACGCGGCAGTTGATGGGATCGCCTGCATTAGCCATGTGAGCCAAAGAGGGCCAGCGCGAGACCTCTTGGCTGCAAAGGTCGTCGGCGTGCGGGAGTTGTGGACGTGCGACGCCGCTGGCATGAGGCGCGATAAATGCGAGGGGGAGCCGGCATGCGTGCAGGTCCATGGAGGGCGCCAACGTGCACGCTGGCCATGGACTTCATCGGTGTTGGAGATTCAAAACTAGACCGGTGGGGAAAGACCACCCCACAGTATTACATTAAGAAGAACTCAATCATAAACCCGACTGAGAAAAGTCACGAAAGTCAGCCCCCTCATACATGGGAATGCTACCACCTATGGTTCGGGTCTTGACTCGTGCTTTGAGGCCCAACCCACGACCAGCCTCTTACACGAGGGCCCGCCCACCATAGGTCGATTCACCCATGCCGCCCAAGGGAACCAACGAGTTACTTTTTTTTAACCCCAACTTGGAATTCGCTGCCAAAGGGAGTCGAATCCAGGATCTGAGGAGTGTTACCGAGGTCACCTAAGCAATCTGGGTAAGCACCTGTTCACCGGTGTTGGAGATTCAGATGTATATATGTTTGTGATTCTTTTCTCATTTCATAGATTTATTTTCTTGTGATTGTAAGATGTATGTTAGTGATTCTTCTAAGATTGTGAGATGTATTTGTGTGATTTTTTTACTGTGAAATGTATGTGAGTGTTAGATGTATATATGTGATTCACATTCGCATTTTTTGATTGAGGAGACTATTCTGTAAAATTTGTGGGAAAAGAAAAGAAGAAAAATTAAAGGAGCTCCAGAGGTTGGCTCAGCAAGCAAATTAAATCCTTTTAGTACCGAAGTGGCGAAGTGCCGTTACGGGTTGAACAATGGGTACTAAAGAGGGATTTGAACCCGGTACTAAAAAGGTTTAGACCCAATACTAAAATACTAAAGAGGTTTTACCACAATACCACTAGTGGTCTACGTCATTGGCTGTTCGGCCCCGTGCTCTGGTTCGCGCCGCTCTAGTAGATGCACGCCGGCGACTAGTCTCTAGTGGTTGAACCCGTAGCCACCAGACTAGCAAAGTTCCAGTGTCAAAGTTAGCCAGGTTGTCTTTCTCTGCTTTGGAAGCAAAGGGTTCGCAGATAATGCGCAGGTCGAGGAGGCACGGACGGCTGGAGCGCAGCGGCTGCGGCGCCGGCAGAGCCCAATGCTGGTATTTGGGCCCATACTAATATATCCTTTAGGTACTAGTGCACATTTTTAGTCTCTTGTAAGTTGTAACAGGTTTCTTCCACTATTTACCTATTCAATCTAACCCCACGAACGGCTATTAATATTCTCAAGCATAGTAAAATCTCTCGTTTATAATAATCAAATTGTTCTCTGTGTTGATCTAGCAGCACATAATGTATCTTGCAAAATTGGTGACAAAAAACAAAGGATCCACGTAGGTTTGTCAAATGAGGTAGAGGTACAGTACGTCTTTCTGCAGGTACGGTACAGTACGTCAATATATTAAGGAAATAGTTTGTTTTTTACCATCCAACTCTCGCTTCGGTTTGGTTTTAACCATCAAACTTCGAAACCCAGTTTGATTTTGACCATCGAACTTCAAAATACATATGAACATTCAACTCTTGAAATAGTTCACATTTTTGGTGGTCGGTTTCGCTGACAAGGACGCCACGCCCACTTCTCTTGCCTCTCCCGCTCCTCTCTCTTTCTTCTCTCTCCACCTCCTGCAGCCGTCAACCGTCCTCCGCGCGCCATCCATCCACCTGTGCTAGCCTTCCTTGCCGACACCCACGAGCCGCGCCCAGCCCGCATGAGTGTCGTCAAGGGCCTCACGGCTGTGCCTGACCATGGAGGTGGCGCGGCGACCCCCATGCCCATTCTCGTGGCGCTGGAGACGGAGGTCGACGAGGCGATGCCCATCGACGGCGGGGACGAGCTCAAGTGGCCGGGGGTGAGAGGAATCGGGCGGAGATGGGTGGATCAAGCCACCTCGAGCGGCGGGAGGAGCAAGAGACAACGAAGGCACGGGTGCAGGGAGCAGCGGCGGCGACGGCTTTGTGGTCGAAAGTGCGACGCTCCATCTTCCCAACGAGCTCGGCGAGCCACGACAAGGACGACTGCGGCGATGGTGACCCATGCGAGCCCACATGGCCGCGCACCACCAAACCTCAACCGCAACTCCTCTCCTATCAACGGTCAAATGGCCCACAGCACGGCGGCCCGCCAGAAAGCACGGGATTTTGGCCTGGCCCAAGCACAGCACGGCTCATTTATCACAGTGCCCGGGCTGGCATTGCCCGTATACCGTGCCCGGGCGCGGGCCGCCCCCCAGCATGCTGGGCGGCCCCGCCCGGCACCAAAATATATAGCAGGTCAGCCCGGTGGTGGCCCGCTAATCTCCACTCCCATATATAAGCAACCCCCAAATCCCCAAACCCTAGCTGCTCTCTCTCTCTCACCCATACCTGCACGCTGCCTCCCTCCTGTTTCCCTCTCCCTGCGCCCACCCCTACATCTCCGGATCTCCCCAAGTCCCCATCTCCATCTCCCCTGTAGTCGTCGCAACCGGCGCCTTCCAGGCGAGCAGGCAGGGCCGCCCCGTGCCAGAGGCCGGCACGCCCTACTCGCGGCGGAGGCTGACGGTTGGAGTGCCTTGCCCGCGGTGGAGGCCGCCAGCCCGCCACTCCCCTCTATCCCCCCACGGTGGAGGCTAGCGGCCCGCGTGCCTTGCCCGCGGTGCATCTAGAAGGTGGTTCGGGCTCCGGACGGCCCGCAGGCGCGTGTAGGGCTGGGCATTTGCAGGCTGGCCCGACATGAAACAAGCCCGCGGGCCCGGGCTTGCGCCATCGTCACAACCCGTGGGCGGGCACAACACGACACAATAGTACTTAGTGTCGGGCTAGGCCAGGGACGGTCCGGGCGGCCCGAATGGACATCTATATTCTCTCCCCTGTCCCAACCGTCGCCTCGCCGCTCCACACCCGGATCCCAATGGCATATGTCTCCCCGGTCGCCACAGCCGCCACTGTCTCTAGCCCTACCACGGCCTCCTCATCCTCCCATCCTCCCCTGCATCACCTCCCCCGGCCCTGTCCATACCACTGAGCGTGCCTCCACCTCGCCGCCTACCACGCCGACACCTTGATCCCCTCCTCCACCTCATCAGGAGCCTACACGTCGCCGACCCTGTGGTGCGGCCCTCTGCCGAATCTACCACCGATTGTTTCACCGACGGGCTAGAAGCAGGGGCTGAGATAGAGAGAGAAGTGGGCTCCACCGCCACGTGGCATCCACATCAGCGAAACTGGCCACCAAAAATGCCTAGAATGGTTTTAAGAGTTGCATAATCATAGATACTCGATTTTACAGTTTGATGGCCAAAATCAAACTGAGGCGAGAATTGAATGATACAAAATGAACTTTTTGCCTATATTAACATCCAACGAAGTCCTCGCTATCTTTTCTTGAGCCAGCACGCATTGGTCCTATGTGAGAGATGTATGTATGCTTGTGACGTTGGACCCCAGCAAAAAATGCAATCTGATACCGCGACCTACCGGATCAAATAATTGTCCCTCTCTCTATCTCTTCCAGAAAGTTATTGACAGAGGAACTAACTAGGTGGAGAGAGCTAGACGGGCCTCTTTCAAAACTCATCTGTTTTTTGATCATTTATACTTTCTCAGAGGTTCTCTTTTAAACCCTTTTTAGATAAGAAAGTTTCTACTATTCATCCGTGACATAGGATGTACGAATGTTAATTAGGAGTGTTAAATGCATATTAATGACACTCATTCTATAACCCAGGGTAAATTCACAATACGAATCTATTGAGCTGTCATCATTAGACAATGTGATGCTATAGTAAACATCTCTTAATGATGGTTTAATTAGATTTAATAGATTTGTCTCATGATTTCCAATCCGTCTATGTAATTAGTTTTATAATTAGATTGTGTTTAGTCCAAAGTTGTATTGGAAAACTTGATGTGACATTTTCGACAAATTTATTCACCCAACTAAACGTTGAAAGAGCATGTGGGTTCAAAGTCCAAACTTTTCCTCTTCTTGAACTGTGACGTTGGTATTCCGAGCCACAAGCGATGTATGATGTTGCCTGCCTGCTCGCGGTGTTGGGTATTTTTTCTTTTTCACCTTTTTCTAATCAATTTTTATACCATTTGCATTTCAAGTAATATCATTTGTATATAATAAGTTATGTAAATAAATTTTTAGCAACATTCTTGTAAAATTATGGCATATATTTCGCATATAATTAAGTTGTGTGTACCATGAATTTTCTACAAAATTTATCACATAAGTTGTGGTTTGAAAAAATGGTACAAATAAGTTAAGTGTATAATAAGTTATAAATTATAAAAAATGAAAACTCAAAGTTATCCTTTACAAACTTTACGTAGAAGATATGAGTATAATTTTTTGTACTATTAAAGTTATGCTTAAAAATTATCTCATATGTTAGAACAAAATTATACATCAAAACTATGGACACAAGTCATGGCAGCGGAAGGAGCTGTCAGTGTCCCATCCATTAGAAATCTCTATGTTCCTACGTCACTTTGAGGTTATCTTTGCGAAATATATTGGTCTTGATTTTTCTAACATGATGTGAGGATATAAGTGAGACCGACCATCGGTTTGATAAGCAGATTAATTGTGTCTTTGCAAATTTTTCTTTAAGATTGGATGGATAAACAAAATTAGACATGATCTATAATTATTTTTTATAATCTTCATTTTTAATTTTCTTCAATGATTAGCTATTGAGCTGAAAATCTGTAAGAAATTAGACGTGTGTCTTCAAAGTTACAACATTCTTCAGTCACGATTCTGTTTGCGCTATATGCTCATCAACCAGAAATCCAAAACTTTCTCCTCGACTTGCAGTTGGAGTGGCAGCGCTACGCGACGCGCCCGTGACCTGGGAAGGAGATCCTATGCAGTAGTTGGCAGTCAAAAACCACTACTGTAGAGGATCCACTTTCCATGACCTGGGACTAGCCAGACCGTTGCTGGAGCCGCCGCGCCCAGCCTCCGACCCGCGGGGACGTACCTCGGACCTTGTCATCTTGCAAGACCCTTTCCCTCTACCTCTGGTTCTATTGACTTCTGGTTGTTTGGTAGTTGGTGATGTGGTGTGTTCATAGCATCTTTCTACCTTGCAGGCTTCCAGTCGTCTTAGGTTATTTTTTTATGGGGTGGTGGTGAGGTGGGTTTTTTCGGTTGTTATGTTTGCGTTGTTTGTAATCAGTTGTTGCTTCCAGCTTCATACTTCTGCGCTTTAGGATTCTTACTGACTCTTTGTAATTATTCTCTTCTTAATGAAAAATATGATATGCACGTCTTAAAAACCTCAATACCGTAAACAACTTCACCATTGACTTGGAACCAGACCAATCTAATTTATACGGCGTATATATAACAAAATATCCCATCAGTCTACAATATGAGAAGATAATGCTGTATGTACTTGCGGTCAAATGTTCAGCCTCCTTCCAAATTAAATTGACTTTCTTAGCCATTGACTTGGCACTAACTAAAGTTTATTTGGCTGTGTACACGACATTAGCTAAACATTAATGAGGGATCCAAACAATATCTCCGCTAGCTAATTTTTATTGGTAGAATTCAAACTTAATTTTACAACTATCTTTGGTCAATTATTCATGGCCTACAAGTTACATATGAAATAACTGCATTGTAAACTGAATGCCTGAGCTGTTTTTTTCACACCAGAAAAAAGATCGGTTCAGGCACAACTAGGTAGCCCATGCGGACCGTACGGGGTTCATTAATTTTCTCCCAAGTGGTCGGGCTGAGTCATGATGCGGACAACATTCCTAAAGCCACTCCCCGCGTCTACCACCTCCGACCCGCTCTGGTGGCGCCGCCCCAAGCTAACCCATTAGCAACACACGCCTTTGTCACCTCCACCCCACCTATCACCAGGGTTCCACCACCACCACCACCACCTGGCTTCGGTGACACCCTCATTACCTTTGCTCCTCCGCCGTCTCTCCTGTCTCCACCGCCGGCCGACAAGCCGTCTAGAACTCTCTCTAGGTCCGCAGGCTAAACGTAACCCCCAATCACAAATCCCAAAACCCTAACTCCGGATGTTCTTTGCCATTCAATTTTATGTTGCTTTCATTGATTGATAAGGTGTAAATTTGTAAAAATTTATTGTAATCTTGAACTAAATCCAAAAATTTCATACAAAACAACATCCTTACAGTATACAGTTTTTTCTTTCAAAAGCATGTCATTAATATATCAAGCTTGTTGTACTAAAGAAAATTTGGTTGGTTTCTTAGCTCTTATTAGTAAGGTGAAACTCACCACAGTACCACTGTACTTCTACAACTCAGTACTAAAGCAAAAGTGATGTCTAAAGCATTTATTGGCTCATTTGGCATGGTCGGTTTCCCAATGATGCAATTTTGGAGACAGGCTAGGTTTATTCAGCTGATGAAAACAATTTTTCTATTTTCTGGCTTCCTGAAGAACTAAGAAACATTTCGACTTGTATCTATCAATCATTAATCTTTTGGAACAGACCCTGATTGTTGACATCCTGCCAGACCGCACTAACTATAAGATGGTGGCTATTATTTTTAGGCCATAATTGATAACAATAATGCAGTGATGTCATAGTCATACTAGTCGATTTCAATTCCTTATTTTTCATAAGCTGAAAAGTTTGCTAGCTACGACTTTGCGTGTTCGAAGTACGGTAACATTACTTACATCACTGGCTGTTGCGTAAGCGTGCTACTGGCCCTTTTTTAGATCCTAAAAGACAACCCGTTAAACGGCTGTGAGCTTTGTGCCATGTTTGTTTCAGCTTCTGACCAGGTTTTGATGCATAGTATTTCATATATTTGAAAGTCGGAAAGCTTTGAAAGTAAAAACACATAACCAACTTTTTATAAGCTTTCCCGCTTTTCATTTTTCAGAGGCATCTGACTTTTGAATATATGGAAAGCTAGTTGTAGAAATTTCTCCATAAGCTGGAACAAATAGGCTCAAAGTTGACCATGCAACGTGTATATATATAGTCAAATAACTGTTTAATTTATTGAGCTGCCTCCTTCAAATATAACCTGTTCAATTCCTTTAGTTTCATAAGCTGAATAGTCTGCTAGGACTTTGCGTTCAAACTTCAAAGTACACAGTAATACTATTTACATCACTAGCTGCTGCGTAAGCAAACTACGCCCTTTTTTAGACCCTAAAAGATAACCCGTTTAAACGGCGTCGATCTTTGATCAGGTGGCTGGATCAATGTTGACCATGCAACGTATATATTCAAAGAATTGTTTAATTTATTGAGCTTTCTGCATGCCCCACCCCAGAATTATGACTTTGATTTGCTCTGGTAGTAAGACAGAGACAGTGAGACACCAATAAGTTCTCTTTATAAATTATAGGGAAAAGTCCGATTTACAACCTTGAACTAGCACACAAGTCTGGTTTTCAACCTTAAACTACAAAACCAGACATAAAAGGTCATCCAACTATCAAAATCGTGCAAGTTTCAACCTTTGAGCGGTTTTGGAGGTGGTTTTCCATTTTGTGAAAATGTTAAAAAAAATGGTTTCATCTAAAAAATCATAACTAATTCATTTTAAATCAGAAAAATATGGAACTAATACCCAAAGTTTTATAAAAATGTCACCTATCTATTGGTGCACTATTTGGAGTTTTTTTAAATATTATATGTTCAAGTTTCTAGTTTTTATTGCTTTTTCTAAAAATACTAGGAATATGAATAATAAGATGCAGATGACTCCAAATAGTTCACCAATAGATAGGTGACATTTTTATAAAACTTTGGGTATAAGTTCCATATTTTTCTGATTTAAAATGAATTAGTTATGATTTTTTAGATGAAACCATTTTTTTAACATTTTCACAAAATGGAAAACCACCTCCAAAACCGCTCAAAGGTTGAAACTTGCACGGTTTTGATAGTTAGATGGCCTTTTATGTCTGGTTTTGTAGTTTAAGGATGAAAACTAGACTTGTGTGCTAGTTCAAGGTTGTAGATCGGACTTTTCCCTAAATTATAAACCCCACTCCAAGAATTGATTGAAAACCACCAGCAAGGCATTATCCTGTATCAGTCACATTATTATTTAAAAGGAGGCACGAGGAACATGCTTCCACTAAATAATTACTGTTCGATAAGAAGCGACAAGAAGAACATAGTATGCTTTTCACTCAAGGCAGGTCTATACGTGATCTTCTTGGTGTCTACAAGCTGCCTTTTGAGATCTTTCGAGTGAACTTGTGGCAACTGGAATACATTTTTTTGTTATCTGTTGGTGCTAGGTCTCAAATAACAATCTGGAAATGTGTGCTAAGCTGATAAAACATTTTCAGAAGGTTAACTAGAGGTTCAAGATTGTTAGACACACAGGCAACTTGTCAAATATATTTTTATATGCCATTCGAGTCAAGAACTACCGCAACAAAGTTCACACTAATTAATTTGAGGAAATCTTTAGCAAACAATATATATATTTACGGGGAAATTTAACAAACGGCAACGAAAGATATTGAGCACCATAAATATGACATGAAACAAAATAACAAATTAAAGACAGCGACATGGCCAAAGCTTACCATGCACAGATCGACGTTGGGGAACCGCGACCGGAACATCTCCGCTGCCGTCGTCGACAGCGGCGCGCCACCGCATACCACCCGCTCCAGAGCCTCCAGGCCGTACCGCTCCTTCGCCATCCCCACCACCACCGGCGGCGACGCCGTCATCTCGCTGACCGCCCACCTCTCCGCCGCCTCCACCACCCCTTTCACGCCGCGCCGCGCCACCGTGTCGGTGACCAGCACCGTCGTCTGCCCCAGCGCGACGCCCTTCAGCGAGTAGTAGAATCCGAGGGAGTGGAACATCGGCGCACCCAGGAGCATCCTGTCGCGACCATGCCTCGGCTTATGGGCCAGAGCGTGAGACCCCGCCGCCATCGCCTTGAAGGTCCGGTGCGACAGCGCCACTGCCTTTACTCGACCCGTTGTGCCAGACGAGTATTGTATCGCGGCCGTCTCCGACTGGTGCACCACCGCCGGTTCCAGATTCTGTACCTCCCCGCTGTCGTCGTCGTTGCGCAGGAAGGAGCGGAAGTGGTCGGAGTCGAGCAGGACGGTGGGAAGGCCAGACGGCAGCTTGGCGGCGGTCGACGACACGGCGAAGGCGACGGACGCGCCCGACAGCGCGACGAGGCGGGCGACCTCGGCGGCGGTGAGCGCCGGGTTGGCCGGCGACACGACGGCGCCGAACGAAAGCAGGGCGAAGTAGAGCACCGGGACGTCGAGCCGTGCCGGCGCGAGCACGAACGCGACGTCGCCGTGGCGGAGCCCGACCCGCGAGCGCAGGGCCCCCTGTAGCGACCGCACCTGGGACCGGAACGCCGGGAACGACACGGTCTCGCCGGTGGCCGCGTCGAGCAGGGCTGGGTGCGCCGGGAGCGGTGACGGCAGGAGAGAGAACGCGAACGCCGTGAACGAGAGCGGGCCGTCCGTCGGCGGAAGCGGCACCGGCGGACGCAGGCTGCGGAAAGTCTTGGTCTCCTTGCAGTAGCCGCTGCGGCCGTCCACGGCGCCCAGAGCAGTGGCGCAGCCGTCGGCGCTGTCCGCGGGCGGCGGAGTGGCCATTTCCTCGCGGCACTCTGTGGTGGCTGAGCGGACGACTTGGCACGGGGCGGACGGGATTGGGAGGAGAGGCAAAAGGCCAGGCGCAGATCGGGGTAGCGCCATTTATAGGCGAGGAGGGGGACGGGACTTGGCCGGGGATCGGGGGGTGGCACCTACGGCAGTGACGAGCGGGATGCGGCTCCGCTTGCCGTTTCTGCTGGGGCGGAGCACGTGGACAGGATTTCGGGCAAGGGGAGAGGGGCAGGGCTCACGGAGGTGGGGCCCTGGAGGCGTGGAATGCCGCGCGGCCGCGAGGAAGGCGCGGGATTTCAAATCGCGGCCGGCGGCGGCGCTCAGTCGAGCGGAGCAGAGGAGGGGCGGGGAAAACAAGGTAGGAGAGGGCGCTGACGGGTGGGTCTGAGCTGGCAGAGAAACAGAGAGGGTGGCCCGGTTGGTGTGGCGATGGCAGGCTGGTGCTGGGTTTGATGAGGGCCTGACTTGCTCGGCCGACGGGCTCGCTCGGCCGAAAAAAGTGGAGGGCCCGCTGAATGATAGGTGAGGGCCTGTATGTAAGTGGAGCCCGAATGAAAATTTGTTGGGCCGGATTCGGCCTGGGTGGGTAGGTGGCCGGATAAGAAAATCGTTCCTTTTGCGATTGAGCTTGTAGTCCAATGGTAAGACGGTCCAGTGGGACGCTACCCACCAGGGTTCAAATCTGGTGCTCGCACCTTTTCCTGGATTTTTCAGGATTTACTGGCGTTATGCGTTAAGTGGTAAGCGACGTTCCCGTCGACGACGAGGCGTCATTGGTGACTTCGGGAATCTCCAGATCTGTCGGTGCTCAGTCCTTCGGAGGTGCTCATAGGGGTAGGGTTTGCGTACGTGTATTCATAGGGGTAAGTGTGCGTACGTGTTGTGAACGTCTACGTTGTACTGTGTAATTCTTAAAAAAAATCGTTCCTTTTTCTAAAAAAAATCGTTCCTTGGGAATTGGTGCCTGGAAGATTCTAGTTGGATTGCTTGTCCAATTTGTATAGCTTTTAATGACCTGGAACAATTCATTGATGGAATCCTCATGCGAGCTCCTATATACCTATCGGAAAGTAGATAATTGAAATTATAAACTCACTTAGCCCATTAAGCACAGACCGTCAAGTTATCAGCCCATTAGTAATATCTAACTAGTAATAATCCGATCTCAAAAAAAAAAACTAGTAATAATCCATTCAATATTTTCAACTAACTAAAACATGTTGACCAACATTTTTCGAAAATGTTGCGGGAATGCTGGAAAAACATTTTTTCAACAATGTTTTCAATATTTTTTGTAAAAATGTTCACCGATATTTTCTGAATCAACATTTTTCTGAAATGTTAAATCAATTAATTTTCAACATTTTCAGAAAATGTTGATACAAGTTTTTCAACATTTAAAAAAAAATGTTGAATCAACATTTCAACATTTTTTAGAAAATGTTGGATCAATATTTTCCAAAAAAATTAATTGAAAAATGTGGGAGCATCTCCTCCAGCTCCGCCGGCCGACGAGGGCCGGCCGCACAGCCATGGCCGTGGCCAAGCATGGCGGCGGGGTCATGGCCAGTCGCGGCAGCAGGGTAGGGCCGGTCGTGATGGCGCAAGGTGGCGGTGGGGGTGGTCTCGTCGGCACGGTGGCCGGGAGCGCGACGGCGCACGAGCATAGGGAAGGCCGGTGAGCGGCGTGCCGGGCAGCAACAGGGCCACAACCATGCACGGCAAGCGCGAAGCCAGCAGTCCAGTGGCGGCGCACCCAGATGGGGCGGTGACAGCGACATGGGGGGCGGGAGTGGGACCAAGGAGTGTAGGGAGGAAGGAGTTAGGGTTTGCCTGGTATGGGACTAAGTGAGCTGTTGTTGGGTTTATAGTTACAACTCGTTCCATCTTCCAAAAGATGTATAGGATTCCCTGAAACGAACGAGGCCTAATTGAGAGGTGAAATAAGGTGGGAATCCTATCTATTTTCCAGAAATTGGGACTATAACCCAACAGAAGCCCAATGACAGCTCAAAATCTACAAACCCTATCTCGTCTACCTCTCACTCTGCTCCCAAGCCTATCCTACCCGCCTGCAGCCATCGCCACCCTCAGAGGGCACCCCCGGCCTTTGGCGTCCCTGGCATGCCTACTAGAGAGAACAAGCCCGACACGATACAAGGTCAAATTGACCCCAAACAGGTGATGCAACACTTTGTCATGGTCACGCGGCGCCCGCGGCCGGGGGCGGAGCTCGTGCGGTCGGCATGGCGCCCGTTGCAGGGGACCTCGTCGGGCCAGCCCGGCGCACACGTCGGCATAGCGACGCATCGCCGCGGTCACGGCCAAGACTATGTCATCGTCGTCGCCGTCGGACATCCCCACGCCGTCACATGCCGCGGTCGTCAAGGACCCCCACGCTGAAAGTCATGGCCGCAACGGCCGCTGCCGGGTGTAAGCTCGTGGACCAGAGTCGCTCGCCGGTGGTGTCGAGCGTGATGCGACTCCCAGACATACTGTGTGTCCAGCTTGCTCTTGTCCATCAGGCTCTCGAACTGGATCTTGTCCAGCGCCTGCAATCAGATCTTGAGGACAAAGTAATGCAATGGACAAGAACAGAGGAGGAAATCAAGAACATACATCAGATGAATTTGAGAGGAGCTCCCGCAGGAAGATCTCCTTCTTGGAGTAGAAGGTGTTGATGATGAGGGAGAGAAGTTGGTTGATCTTGTCCTGGAACGCGAAGGTCTCTGTTTCTGCTCCCCCAGCCACGTGCACGTCCGCGGACGCCATTGCCGCTCGCTTTGCTCTTCTGTGTGCTCGGGTCACGGTTGAGACTTGGAGAATCGAATGTGTCAATCAATCATTGCGGATGTGTGGCCGCGACGGCACCGGTGGCGGCCGATTGCAACACCCGCACACGCGCGATGGCGACGGCAGGTTCGCGCCGTCCTACTCCTCCTTTGTGGGTTCGTCCTCCGGATGATAGCACGCATGTGTAGGCGGTGGAGAGCGCGGGCCATGTAGGTGCTGGGCGGCGGCGGCCGGTGGGGCGAGCGCTAGGTGCTGGGCGGCGGCGAGAACAGAAAGTGCAGGAGCAAAGGCAGCCACAGCATGTTCGTTTGGCTGGTGGCTGGTGGCTGGTGCTGATTTGTTCTGAGAGAAAAGTACTGCTGGCTGGTTGCTGGTGGCTGGTTTGTTCTGAGAGAAAAGTACTGCTGGCTGGTGGCTGATAAGCCAAACGAACAGGGCGGAAATTTTGAAAAAAAAAGATAGGTGGGACCCACTAATGGAGGATGGATTGGAGGACATTGCTGCAGCACAATGTTGTTTAGAGGATAAAAATATCAGATTTGCTAGTCATCAAATACTTGAGTTTTAGTTTGTCTCAATCACTTTTTTGTCAGCCCTTAGATCTCAAATGGATGATTGGATTTCAACTATGTAGTTTATCTTCTTTTCGGGTCCGCATCCCACACCCGCAGCACACCGGAACCCGTTAGGGAGACTGAGGTTACGGAGCCTTTCCGTCTCCCTTTTTTTCATTCCCCATTCGCTCCAGTCCTCGTGTTTCTCGTGTCGAGGGTGGCGGCTAGGCACCGGCTCGTCGAGTGAAGCAGGCGGCGGTGGGGAGTCAGGCGGTGACGCGGGACGCCGACTGCTCCGCGCCCGTCGGCGGCTTCGACGACACTCCAGCGATGCCACACCCCCTGAAGACCATCCACCCCCACCCCTACACCTACCACCATAGGCTCGTGAAGGTCACCCCTTCCCTCCAAGTATCTCCATCGCAATCTAATCAATCTGAAAATCCATGAACCTTTCGCTCCGATCTGAGATTTTACTATTTGAGTAGCGCAGAGATTTTTTTTGTGCGCATGGGTGTTCGACGGATTGGTAGGGTTGATGTGTGGTTCGTTTCATGGTTTGTGCCCTGCTTGTGGTTGCCCGTAATTACTGAATCCATTTCTGTGTGTGTGATCCATTCAATTAGGCACAATGTTGTATGTGTGATCCATTCAATGGGCTTCTAGTTGCTTTATACTCCCTCTATACCCATAAATCAAGTCGTTTTGGACAATATTTCAGTCAAACATTAGGAATATAAATCATGAATAACTTTTAAGTTGTTGAGTCTGAAAATGTGAAAACTACATGAATATATTTGTCTTGCAAAATACTTTCATAAAAAGTATACATATATTAGTTTTTAATAAATATTTTTATAAAAAAGAAATCAAAGTTGTACTTTGAAGACTGTGTCGTTGTCCTAAATTACTTGTTTTATGGGTATGGAGGGAGTATACTTTTAAATTCCTCCAAATAATATTTCCCATTAAATTCATGCGTATATGTTTCTTCACACCATATACTTTTCCCCTCGGAATGGCCCTTGGCAACATATATTTTTCCTTGTGTCAACTAAATGTCAAAGCTTAAAATTTTCAAACAGATTACTTGCATTTGTTATCCTTAAATTTATTTTCGTCATAGAGTAGGAAATGCATGTATTAATATGTAAAATATCTTCATTTCTTAGTTTTATGTGTCTTTGAATTTATTTTGCAGGACCAAACGGAGACAACTCGCCAAGAGTGCAGATGACCTCCACTAGTAGAGTGCAGATGGCCTACATTAGTTAAGATTCTTTCTCCTTCTCATTAGAGGATTCGTCTTTATTTCCATTCTCATGCTTAGCAGTAGGCTAATCATCGAATGCATACTATATGTAGAAAATAGCTAGTCATGCCAAGGAAAACTTTATGGTTATTGTATTAAATCACAACAAGAATTTGTTGTTTTCAATATCAGTCCCATTTTTTCTGGTTTTGAAGAACAGTAGCACGTGATACTGTGCTGCTACAGTAGCTGGATGATTTAAGTGTTGGAACATATTTTCTTGTGGTATGTGGCATCGTGAGAATCTGCTAAAAGTACTGCGTAGTATCAATTCCGGAACAGGTTGACTATGTTGATACTTTGTATTTTTATTTTCTTGCACTAATCTTTCTGTTTTGCTGTAGTTTTTAATACCCTGAATCTCTAGTTTTTAAAAATTTATTAGCCACAATGAGGATCATCTACATATATTAGAATCCTGCACACACTTTTATAGTAAAGATAAACACTCAGTTCCATGTTATAAAAAAAAACCACTCAGTTCCTTTTGTTCTTATGTCAAGATTGCGTGAATTCTTTTTTTTTCCCTACTAGCACCATGATATGAGTTTATGTGAAGGTACACATTACTTTTTGAAATAGAATTTGCATCCCCCTTAATTTCGAATGGGAGCTTTGTGAATTTTAATGTCATATTGTTTTCAGTAACATTTTGCATTTACATGGAACTAGCCTCTTTTTTAAGTCTCGTTTTTGTTTATCCTATTTGATGTTATCGTCGGCATCTTAAATGTTCTCGTTTCTTTTGCAGAATTGTGAAAGTATTTTCCTAGACTGTGAATTTTATAATGGTAATCCAAGAGTCATGTTTTGGTCTAATGAAAATTTGAAGGATGTATAGACTGCTACAATAATAGTCCATGTAAGAATATTTTTTTCTCATGTGCGTTTTTAAAAGCTAATGATGCATCTGATGGTCTTGTTATATAATTCTTTACTTCGGTTTTCTTGTGTTGTCATGTTAGCTTTTTGGCAGCCCCTCTGTTGTAACCATTCAGCTAAACTCTGAAAATGAAATGTGATCTAGGAACACTACAACATATCTCTAATGTAGAATCATTTATCTTCACATTTGAAAGAGGTTAATTATTTTACAGAAGGATTGCACTAGTATTGTTTAAGCTTCCTATTTATGAGAGTAATTAAATTGCAGAGCTTATTGTGTATTTTTTTTATTTTTGTAAAGACAACTTGTCTAAAACTGCACCAGATGCCTCCCTTTTTCCAAATTAATTCATCTTTAGTTACTATTCCATAACACATTATACCATGACTAATATTTGTTCTTTTTCGGCGTATCACTTTGGTTGAGGTACACACAAACTTGTTTAGTCCCCTAGCTTTTTTCAAAATCAAATGACTAAACCTTTTTTTAGTTAGATATGTCCACATTCTCTATGTATGTGTCTTGTAGGCATTGGAGACGACTCACACTTTTTGCCCATTTTTTAATATGCTTCCTGCTAAAATATGTTACATATTAAATGGTTTGGTTATGTAGCTTACAACTAGTTGATATTATAAGTACAACCTGTAGATGGTAAGTTTTTTAGTATGTAATGTGGATATTTTCTTGTCCTTTTTTTTGTTTTGTGCAATTTTCTATCTTTATTTTTCTTCAGATCTGCAAATCTAGAGCCTAACCTTTACATATCAAAGACCCCCTCCCTCTAATGCATATTTCCTTTTCGCATGGTCATCCTTAACATATCAATGTTCTCATCATGTCCTTTGCTCACAATTTGTACAATTTTAGTATTACGGAATTGTAAATTTTAAATTTCTCATTTGCATCTTTGTTTTCTTGTAGGTTTTGATCTTTTAATGTTACTTCTTCAATATATGTCAGCCTCGTCTGGTAGGTGAAATCTGAACTGTTACTTTTTAGCTTTCTCTATTACACTAATGTTTTAACTTTCATTTTTGTAGTGACGAAAAGGCAACATGAATAGATCTTTTTATGCAATCAACTTGTGATCCATTAAGTTATTTTCACTTTTGGTTTTTGACCGTGTTAGATTAACTAGATTAGGGTCAAATAGAATGCTTATTGCTGGATGCAAATAGAATTGTTTCAACTGCTCCTTATCTGATCATTTGTCCTACCTTAATTCTTCTACCTCTGATCTGTAGCATGTGATTAGTTTTAGGAATGCTTTATTGAGTTTTGTGGTCTATAGTCCAATTTGTGTTTTCCTTTCATTTTTTTGTTGTTCCTCTAGTGTTGCCCGGAATCTCTTCATGCATGTCAGGGTATTTGCAAATTTTCTGTCACATTTCTCTGCTCCGGTTTATAGTCTGTGTCCAACCTATTTGTAATATATCACAAACACACTTTGTTTCATTTTAGTATTTTGCATTCATACAGTGACATGCTCGTGGGAGGAGTCCCACTCGTCCTCATTGAGATTGAATAGCCTGTGAGTGGCACACCATTTCATCATCTTTACATTAAGTTATTAGTGCCACTGCATCTCTAAGTTTCACGTTTTACTTTGTTACCCCTTGTCTGCTTATGCCCTTCACCCTGTATGGGTTTAGCAGGTTTTTTTTGTTGTGGTCTTTAGCTATGTGCTCAAGGTTCGGACTCCTGCAGTATCTTGGTAAGATTGTTAGTTGCCTTGTAGTGCTTATTATTGCATTTTGACTCCACAGTATTATATTGTTGTGCGGTTGGGATGTTGAGATATATGTTTTCGTTGCTACATTCTAGCTTTGCCATGTGCAATTATGAGTATGAGGTTATGCACTATGAGGTCTCCCTTGTAATTTCCATTTATCTCTCTATTCACATGCCATTTGTTTTCTAAAACATCTACTAGGCATTATTATCTACAACAAAAATACTCTTCCTAATTTTGTTGTTAATTTTGGATTATGCTTTGCTTTTTTTCTAAAATTGTAAAGAAAATGCAGTAGTTATTTCAGTTTCATATTAGCATGTTACCAAATTAAAGATAAACTTCTGCTCAGGTTGCAACTTTGTTGTTATTGTCTAAAGGTATCCTGGATGGCTTTTTTAGGGTGGTGTCTTATTGGTCACCCACTTTTATGTTTATCCTATGCAAGACAGATACCCAACATGGATTAATGATGGCAATTCTAAAAGAAAAAAATGTGTGCAAAAAAAGTATTTACATGGTAGTCACATGCATGGGAGGTGAATTGAAATATAAACCATAGTTCTTAAAACACATATTTTTTATATTGTAATCTAGAATTATTTTGTTATGTATGTTCTTGTCATTCACAATTTCATAAAGTTAGTATTTCAGGTTTAACACGCCCATTGTGCACATATATTCCACCCTAGAACATGTGAATGTTGGGGTCATAGGGTGTGTGTAACTGAGGCTATACTTGTTTTTTCTTAAGAAGTACTTGTGTTTTTTCGAAAATACTTGTTTTTTCGAAAATACTTGTTTCCCCCCGAAATACTAATGTTTTTCAATAAACTTTTCCATTTTGTCCATTTTTTCATTTTGTCCATATGCATAGTCAAGAGCACTAGTTTTTCAAGTTTCTTATGTATTTTTTAGTTTTAACAGAAACAATCATTATTAGCTTATAATCAATTCATCTAGTTTATGCTTTAGATGGAGGGTAATCTTATTTATCTTCTAATTATTTTTTAAAAAATCTACATAACCCTTTTTTAAATATGTCAACACCTAAGCATCTTAGTAGTTTTTTTTGTATCGGTTGTTATAATTGTTTTCCATATTGAACATTATAGAAATGAGTATTTTTGGTAACTGACAACAAAGCATATCTCTAACTGTATATGAAATATAGTTGTTGTTATCTACCATTTTTAGGATAGTGATTTCTTTTATGTTGCAGTAAAAGGAAAAAATATGTTGTTTCATATCATCTACTTTTCTTCAGATTTGCATGTTGTTTTCATTTAGAAATTTTGCTTTTACCATACAAAATTTTCTTATTTCTGGTCTTCTTTAGCAGCATCCAGAAATGGAACATTAATCTACATGTTTGAATTTGGGTTTCAACAGGAAAAGGTGACACTTAAATCTAGAAGAAGTGTCTTGTTATTGTGGCGACTGGGGGTGGGAAGCAAGACAACGGACATGGGGAAGCAATTGGATCCAAATGTTACCATGCTGCTCTCCATATTGCCTCCTCTGCCTTCGCTTTTGTTTCTTTTGTGCTTTCTTCCACACCAAATCACTTCTTTTTCTTTTTCGGGCAGACAAAAATAGCTGTTTTGGCGGTCCGCTACATATATGTAATCATTTGGTGCTTTTTTGTTTTAAAGGCTTGTCCATGACTTTTTCTAAAAAAAACTTGCCCCAAAAAAAGGGTTCAAAGTTGAAAAACACAACCAAAAGAAACAACCAGGTGCATCGTGTAAAATTCCACCATTTTTCTTTGCTTAACGGGTCTATGGGTCCTGTTTTGAAAAAGTGATTGAGAAGAAATCAAATCTCAATCATTTCTGTTGAGTTGACACAAAAGAGTAATTGCTCTCCCTTCAGCCGCTGGATTTAACATCTATGGCTTAAAAAAGTGATTGAGAGATAGTTAAATCTCAATCATTTGAGGTGGAGACACCACCATTATAGATAGAAAAAAAGTTTATTTAGTCAGAAGAAGAGAAGACCAGGTACCGAGATGAAACAAGCCAGAAAATTCTTGCTAATATATAAATGACATCAGTTTGCTCGGTGCATTCTTAGTACCACAGAAAGGAACTCATTTTCTTCTGATATCGCTGGCAAGCACAGAAATTATCATCAATAATGTGGATGATGTGATTCCTTCTTGGAACATTGTCTGCAAGTATGCTATTGATATTCCCGCAAGTGTAAATAGTTTTCATGTTCATATGAGGAGGAAAGAATATTGAATTTGAAGGATTTTCTGACAGCATGTCTCATCTTACAGTAAAAGAAAGGCATCAGGCATAGCATGACAAAAGAGGTTAATTCTGCAATGCATAGAATATACTGACTTTTCGCTGAATGCAGTTCTACTAAAAAACAATTTTAATTAGTAACATAATGCATTAATGCCCACTGTGTGTATATAGTATATACTAGGTAACTTATAGATATAGATAAAGATAGAGATTGAAGATAGAGATAGGATAGAACAAAAAAGTTGTAGTATAAATGTTTATTTATATGGGTTGTGTTGCGTTCTTCTATATAAACATCTTTACAATATATAAAACAGGGTATACCCACAAACAAGAAACAACCAGAATCCCTACACTATCACAGAAGAAGGTTTTGTCTTCCTCATGGCTGTCGTCAAGAGGGAAGCGACCAGGATTATGTACTTAACCGCCGCAGTTTCCTTGGCCCTTGTTATAATGTCCACCACCTTCCCATTCTGTCTAGCCGGGAGCTCGTGTAAGCACCCCTCTTAATTACTTTGCAACACTTTTTAAGCACGTTCATATCTACTCCCTCCATCCCAAACTATATGTCATTTGGCTATTTTAGATTCATAGATTTTGTTATGCACTTAGATATACCCTGTGTCTAGATGCATCATAATTATATACATAATAATATCTGTACATCTAGTGAAGCCAAAATGACTAATGATTTGAGCGGAGGGAGTACAATACAAGTAAATAAATAAACTAATATCTTTATATGTTGCAGGTGTAGACTTCATAGGCCCATGCTCAGTGCCAACGCCAGCAGCATTGTTTAAGTGCTTCTCTTCAAGCGATTGTAAGCCAAAAAGCTGCCAAGATGTGTGCCAAGAGAAACATTATCCTCGTGAAGGTGCCCACTGCCGTTCAGATGGCAGTTGCTGCTGCAGAAATTCTTAGGGATGGCAAATGCATCCATTCATTTGATATAGAATCAATAATAGAGACGACTTTCAAATATCGAGCGCATGCCCAGTGCATCCATGTTGAAACTCTTATGTGAAGTATTCTTTCTTTCTCTTTACAAGGATTATTGACCATGTTCATCACATCCAGTCCGCGCGCCGAATATCAATCGAGCCACTAAGTTTAAACAATTATAATGCACAATGTAGGACATGGTTCAAACATTGATAGTTTGCCAACAAAAATCGAACCGAGCGTGCATATATACGTGCAAGCATGACTGCATGAGTCTCCTTATGGCAAATTGGCAATGTCGTACACTACTACAGAAACGAGAATTCATCCAAAAACGTTAGTACCGGTCACATTTTCGACCGGTACTAACATGCAATTTAGTACCGGTCACATTTCCGACCGGTACTAACAACCGGCCATCAAAACTCATTCAGTACCGATCGGAAACTCCAACCGGTACTAAATGGCAGTGTAGGAGGTCCTCTTAACGCCATTTAATACCGGCTGGAGTCTCCAACCGGTACTAAATGGTGTTAACGCCATTTAGTACTGGCCGAAGACACCGACCGGGACTAAATGGCTCCACCAGCACCACCATCATCTTAAATATCCACCACAGACCTAGGTATCTCTATGCGCCATAAAAAGCTCAAGAATGTAGGTGGGAAAGAAATAGAAGAGAGGTTTGAAAAGAAGCTAAGTTGCTGGAAAGAAAATATGCTTTCAGTGGGTGGTAGCTAGATTAGTGCTTACAAACTCCATTCTTAGCTAGTAATATGTCAATTTTTGTGATGTCCTTCTTTGATGTACCTAGGAGGTATTAAAGAAACTAGACTTTTACAGGTAAATACTCTTTTGGTGAAGTGATGACATAAAAAGAACTAGAGACTTATGAAATGGAGTATTCTCTATACATTGAAAGACCAAGGAGGCACTTAAATCCTTAACCTAGATTTACAAAATAAATGTCTTCTACATAAATCGCTCTTTAAACTAAACTATACTATAAATCGGAAATAATTGAAAACATTTCTCACCCGATGCGAATTCACTGTGTACTTCTCTCAGACCGGACCCACTTGTCATGTATTTTAGGAAGTGCATAGGGTAAAGACCTATAGAAATTAGAGGTTAGAAAATGCTTCTGCCAAAAAGTCATTTCTTTTTCGGAACTGCTAGCGCCCGGACGTCCGTTCCGGGCGCTAGCCATCGGACGGGTTCACAGCCGTCGGATTTTAAGATGCTCGGCCATCAGCCGTCGGATCGTAAAGTCTAATGAGCAATGTTGCGAGCATGTTGCGAGCCCCTGCGAGCCATGTTGCGAGCATGTTGCGTGCAACATCCAAACATCAGCGGGCCTCTTCCCTCCTCCCCCTATGTTGCGACCATGTTGCGACTATATTGCGACCATGTTGCGACCCGTGTTGCGTGCAACATCCAACATCAGGAGCTCTCCTCCCGTCCTCCTCGACACAAAACCCAACATCACATGTCCGCAACATCGAAACTCAACATCCGCAGCATTACAATTTAATATTTGCAACACCTAACATCACATGTCTGTAACATCGAGACTCAACATCTGCAGCATCAAAAATTAATGTTTGCAACATCGAAAAATTTAGATATAATTTTGAAACATTCACATAGAACACTCACAACATGTCGAGAACCCGGATGCAACTTATGCACAACAATTTGCAACATAAACGAGAACCGATTGCATCATGAAGGCGACTGATTGCAACATGTAAAAAATATTGTTACGACACCGGTATATAACGGATTGCAACATAAAAAACAATGCATCGAGGGGAGGAAGGCCCGTCCACTCCTGGAGACCAGGAAGACACCAAGGGGCTCGACCCCCGGGGCGACTGAGGTACGACCCCCTGTCACCGCGCAGACCACGGGGGAGCACCGGTTTGGGGGCTCGCCCGCTGCCGGGGAGTCGCTGTTGATGGGGAGGTCACCCGTGTTGGAGAACGCGCGTGGGGAGACGAGGGATGACGCCGCTGTGGGGGAGATCCTCGTCGGTGGCCGTCCAATTTTCGTTGAAAATGCAACATCCATGAAACACACTTGAAACATGCGTATGCAACATTGCAACATCCAAACCTCTTTTTTGCAAGATCAAATTGTAACATTTGCAACATTCAACATTGCAACATCCAAACCTCTTTTTTGCAAGATTAAATTGTAACATTTGCAACATTCGTATGCAACATCCGGAACACGAGAAATCAAAGCTTGCAACATGCAGCAAAGTACGAGGAAAAAACACTGCAAAGGTGAGGAGGAGGATGGAGAGCCGTCAGGCCGGCCTGGGAGCTCGCCCGTACCGTCGGTAGCTCGCCCGCCCCTCCTCACCAGGGAGAGCTCGGCCACCGCTCCTCCCGCGCCCCTGGTGCGGGGAGTGGTGGCCCGCTTCTCCGGCGTGCTCCCGCATTCTGGCCGCGCCCGTCGCTGGCCGCAGGGGAGCAGCGGCCCGACCGCGCCGCCGACCCGGCGAGTTCCCGCGCCCTACCGAACCCCTGGCCATGGACTGCCGCCGGGAGCGGCGAAGCGCACCTCCATGGCTACCGGGAGAGAGAGGAAAGGGAGGAGGAGGGGAGCGGCGGCCGACGATGGGGCGGCTCGGCAGGGTCAGGGAGGAGGGCGTGCGGTGTCCGACGTCCCCGGCGACGGGAGACGGAGAATGGGCCGGAGAGGGGGGCGGCGGCCGCGCACGCGGTAGGGACGAGGCGGCGGCGGCCGCGCACGGGGTAGCGTGGAGCGAGGCGAGGTGGCGCGGAGATAAGATTGCGGACGATTTTTTTTTTGACTCGAAGAGATTGCGGACGGTTGGTGGGGAAGGCGTCATCGGACGTCCTAGCTATAGCATTACTGATGCAACATGTCAAGAATACGGATGCAACATGTCAAGAACAAGGATGCACACATGTTCACAACGATTGCAACATGAACGACAAACAATTGTAACATGAAGGCGACCAATTGCAACATATAGCCGTAAGATCAAAACACTATAGTCGTCAGATCTAAGCACGGTAGAAAAAATCTCATCGCAACATCAAGTCGCCCATAGCAACATCGAGTCATGTAGTGTGCAACATGGAGAAGAATTTCGCAACATTCAAAAACAATTCGTCCGACTCTCGTCGCAACATCAAGTCACCCGTCGCAACATCGAGTCGTGTAGCGTGCAACATGGAGAAGAATTTCGCAACATTCAAAACAATCTGTTCGACGCATCAGACGTCAGGACCGTAGCATTGCTGTTTCTTTTTTCACCCGCGTCTTTCTTTTCTCCCGTCGCACCATCTCCCTTGCCGCAATGTTCCCCTCTCGCCTAGTCCTCACTGAATGTCCTCCCCACCTTGCATGCTTCCCTCCCATCCGGAGCGCCGCTCCCAAACACCACGCCATCAGACATCTTGCCTGCCTCTCTCCACTCTGGGCTCGCCACCGGGACGACGGCAACATGCCTTCAGGAATAATTTGTTTCCCCACTCCAATGCCAAAACGCCCGAGGCCTGGTCCGAGATCGTGACGAAGTTTTCTGCCGCTCTGTACATGCCACAACCAGGTCCTCTGCATCCTCGCTCAGAAAGCAAGTGGCGGCAGTGGTTCTTTTGGCAAGAAAATGCCTACACCAAGGTCGACACCACCGTTGCCTCCAACCTCCATAACTGACGTTGTCGCCTGATGACATACCTCAAGTCACGACATGACCTGAAGGATGGTGGTGCCATCGTCCTAGCATTGACTTGTTGGAGACATCCGCATTCGTGGCTACTCCACTTGACAGTCCCAACAATTTACTTGTTTTTTTTTAACAAGCCGCACAAGATAGTGTGTGTTTCATTGATATAGCAAAAAACATTACAAAACTACGACCCTGGGAGGTCACATGTAGTTGGATTGGGACATCACCCAGTTGCACTGGTAGAGTCAGAACCTTTTGTACGCCCCTTTAGTCCCGGTTGAATTTTGGAGCTGGGACTAAAAGGCTTTCATCGACGTGGCCTCAAATGCCCGCGAACGCCCCTACCCTTTTGTCCAGGTTGGTATTACCAACCGGGACTAAAGGGGGTGTCAAACTGCTTTTTTTTTAGCAATTATTGGCGTAGGCCTTTAGTCCCGGGTGGTGTTACCACCCGAGACTAAAGGGGTACACCTGTGACTAAAGCTCTTCCCCACGTTGGCTTCCTTTTTCTCTCCCCTTATCTTTCTCCACCACCAGTCAATTCCTTGTCTCCTCTCATTTTCTTATTTCATCTCTCTGCTCTTCCTATGCAGGTGGTCATGGTGGGTCTTCCTCCGGCGCGCGGGGCGCGGCCGCCGGCGCGCGGCCGCCTGCGCGGCCACGGCGGGGCGGGGCCAGGCGCGGCCACGGCGTGCGGGGCGCGCGGGCCGCGGGTGCGCGGCCACGGCGGGGGCGGGGCCGGGCGCTGCCTCCGGCGCAGCCACGGCGGGGCGTGGCCGGCGGCCGACCAGGCGCGGCAGGCCGACCGGAGGAGGCGCGGCAGGCCCGGCCTCCGGCGACAGCAGCACCTGGCAAGTTTTTTTTTCCTTTTTCCACGGTGAATGAAATCGATGTTGTACGAGATTTGAGAATGAAATCGAAGACATGTGGCTGTGAATAAGATTTGAGAATGAAATCAAACTCATGTGGTTGTGACTTAGATTTTTGTTTCAATTGATTGTGTGTTCTTCCTTTTTCTGTGATGATTGTCATAATACGTGAGATGAACTTGTGTGATTTTGAGATGGTTGGATGTGTTCTTCGTTTTTGGTAATAAGCTCAGCCAGAGCTGTAGGGGATGGCAGAGGAGCAGGCAGGGATGCGGCGGCGGGAGACACCTACCACCCGGTACTAAAGGCTCCCTTTAGTCCCGGTTCGTTCACCCGGGACTAAAAGGGGGTCTTTTGTCTCTCATCATTAGTCCCGGTTGGACATGAGAGACCTATTCCCTCTACCAACCAGGACTAAAGTCCCTCTCCCTACCAGTGTTGGACTGGGACATCAACACGGGTTACCGCTCGATGACACTCACCGACCGGTGGATTAAGACTTCAACATGGCCTCAACTCTACACTCGGCAATGACAGTGGAGACAAAGTACATCCGTAGCTCCCACCCCCATTCCACACTCTTGTAGTTGTCAAAACCTCAGTCGTGGTCCAGCACCGATAGAGAATCAAAGAGGCATACACCACCACACCAAGAAGGTCACCACCATGTAGTACCCTTCGCCGCAGTGCTACTGCATCAATGGAGACGTACCCGACGGAATGGCCTCGCTGCATCCGCTGTACTTTGTTAACTATTAGTAACACATTTTGTTTACACATTAACATGTACTCCCTCCGTCCCAGAATATAGCTTCGTTTAGACTTTTTCAAAGTCAAAATTTTCAACTTTGATCGTGTATAACGAAATAATCAAAATGCTAATAACATAAAAAATGGTATTGGTAATTTCATCATGAAATCAACTATCAAAATATGTAATCTTTTCTATTTAAAATAAATTATTTTGAGAGTTATTGTTGGTCAAAGTTGAAAAGTTTGACTTTGAAAAAGTCTTAACGAAGTTATATTTTGGGACGGAGGGAGTAATATTTAATTATTAGTTCTTTCTATTTTTGCTACAGTTTCAAAATATGCATGGCATTCTTGTACTCTGAGCTTGCATTGGTCCAGTACTTGTTTACTTAATATGTGTGCTAATTTAGAAAACAACTTCAGAATGATAGATATTTTGACTTGTGGTGGAAGTGTTGTTTAAAGGAATTATCTCTGGTCCAGTGAGAACGTTGAATATGATCCAGAGAAGCTGAAGATGCGCAAACTCTATTCGGTCTAGGAACGCCAGTCCGTGTCCTTTGAGTACTAAATGGGTGAATGGTCTATTATTCTACTTTCAGCTGCTTTTTGTTGTCAAGCTACCATTTGAAAAGGACTAGTAGGAAATAAAAAAAGACTTAAATGGAAGGATCCGACGGTTGAGATTAATTGTATACTACCGAAGCTTTAATATGTTGTATATAGGTAGTATGCATAGGTAGTATGACATATTGTAATATATCAATTTTTTATATATAACCTTATCTTCATTCCTTTTACTCTCATATCGCAATTTGCAAATAATATACCGGTCCTAATTATATTTTTATCTATAGTAAAAAACTAGTTATACTATCATACTACCACATGGTAGTATTTTGCACCATAAAAGACCTCCCTGCCCATTTTGGAAAGGTGAAGTGAGCTCCTACTTTATGAGTTACTAGGCATTATTTATGATTACTTATATTTTCAAAATAATTATATTCAGCTCATTGAAAATGCGTCCTTGTACATGTAAATTATAGCTGTAAATAAAATTGAACGAGGGAGGATCAAAGTGACGATGGATCAGGCACGAATCCAACGGTGGGGCGCAAGCCCTGTCTACCGCTGGAAAGCCCCATTGAGCCCCTCCTAAAATTTTGTGATCATGGATGAAGGAGAGAAGCAAGAAAAGAGAGAGAGGAGGAGGGAGAAGGGGGAGAGTAAGAAGAGGGGGAGGAAAAAGAAGATGGGTGGATGAGCCCCCCGTCTTCCAACCAAACTTCGACACGGAGATGTGACTTGTGAGCCAACTTGACGATTGTTGTATTGACTCTGACTGACAGTTAACTACCGCTTTTATCTATCATATCATTAAAACGACTTGCGGAGGGTAAGACCACCCCACAGTATTGTATTAAGAAGAAGGCCTTCTTACACAGGTCGAGAAAATCCCCGAACCCCTACCCCAACCGTACATAGGGGTTTGTTGCTCGTGAGATTTTTTTTGTAACCTGTTGCCCATGAGATAGACATGTCCTTCCATATGCTTTGGCATGGGACACACGAGAGAATTTTAATTTTTAACCTCAGTCTGAAATTCGCTCCCACAAGGAGTCAAACTCAGAACCTTAAGGAGTGACACTGCGCCCTCTAACCACTACCGGCTAGGGGACCTTAGGGCAGTCCTAATGGGCATTTATTGTAGTTTCTATCTTCATTAAATAAGGTGCCACCTAAATAAAAATGCTGACATGGCGGATCAATAAATGAGGAAAGAGAGGAAACGGTTTCCTCAGGAAGAAATCGCGTCCTCCCTCGCATTGAGGAGGAAACAAACGATGATTTTACCACTAGGAAGAAACCGGTGGTTTCCATGACCGTGTTTGCCACGCTCGCTCACGCCACCGGCCGCCACCGAGCTCTGCTGGCGGCGCCCGCCGTCGCGTCGCGCCCGCCCCCGTCGTCGTCGCGCTTGTCAGTCGATGTGCCCGCTCGCCGGATCGTCGTGCCGCGCCGGCCCCGTGCGCCGCTCCGCCGGTCGGCGTGCTCGTCGGTCGTTGTGCCCGCCTGCGAGCTCGGCGGACAGCCGCGCTGATGTGCTGGTCAGCGCGCTTGCCAGCCGCTGCGGCCGCTCGCCAGAGCCGCGCAAGCCGCACCGTGCCGGCCCCGCTCGCGTCGCTCCGCCCACGAGCTCGGCGGCCGGTACCGAGCTCTGCTGGCCGCACACACGCCCTCGCTGCCAACAACCACCGCGCCCGCCCCGCCGTCGTTACGCTCGCCGGGCCGCCTGCACCGATGCGCCCGCCTGCGGGCTCGCCGGACCGACGCACCGATGCGCCATCCTGCGGGCTCCCCGGCCGCTGCGTCCGCTCGCCAGAGCCCCACACGGTGCTGTCCCCGCCTGCCCTGCTCGCGCCGCTCGCGGCTCGCTGGATCATCGTCGTCGAGGCACGGGGAGGTGATCGACATCATCGTCGGGAGGAGGAGGAGGAGGAGGAGCGGGAGATCTACTACTCAAAGCAGGACGGCGAGTCCCGCGCTCGCCAACACCACGACCGTGGCGAAGCCGACGGCGCGCACGCTCGCGCTCGAGTCTTCGTTCGGCGTCGCACCCGTGGGCGAGAGCGCGGGTGACGGGGACGTCGCGGCGGCGGGGCTTGGGGTCTTGGGGCTCCTCGGAGACGCGGCCGGTGTCGCCACGGGCGGGAGCGTCGGGGTGACGCTGGGGGCCGGTGCGGGAGCAGCTGGAGGTGGGGTGGCCGGGGGAGGATGCTAGTTTGGGGGAGAAGTAGAGCAGAGAGCAATAAATGAAAGAGAATATAATAAATTTAATATTTAGTACATGAAGAAACTTCTCATTGTGTGAGATGGTTTCTACATTAGAAATTTGAGTTATTTGGTTCCAAGTCATTACTATTTTTCAAAGTTGGAAAAACGCTATTACTATTCGCGTATTTTGAAATTTGCCATTGCAATTCTTGACTTCTCTCAAATATGCCACGAAATACGTATGAAGACGACTCGGGCCCAGCTGCAGACGTATACGAAGACGTACATCTCATTGTATTTGTACTCTCCTCTCAGTAACATACGGGCCCTACTTGTCAGCATCATCTTCTTCCTCTCATGTGTTGCCACTGTGGGCGAGCTCCAGCGCGCGTGCCGCCGCCGTGGTCCAGCTCGGCCTTGCGCGTGGGCGCCGCGGCGGGCGAGCTCCGTCGCGGGCGCCGCGGCGGGCGAGCTCCGTCGCGCACGCCGCCGCCGCGGGCGAGCTTGGCCTCGCGCGCGTGCGCTCCCGCCGTGGCCGAGCTCGGCCTCGCGCGCCGGCGGCTCCCGGCCGTCCGCCCTCCAAATCCTGTCGCGAACACGCGGATCCGGGCCTAGAGGCCCCGGCCGGCCTCGCGCTCGCAGATCCCGCGCTGGCCGGCTCCCGCCAGACCGCACCCGTCGCCGCGCGCCAGAGGCAGCAGACCAGCGGCCCCGTGCTTCACTCCGCGACAGGCATCAGGCCCTGGCGTCACGCTCGCGGATCCCGCGCCAGCCGAACCCGCCGCTCCGCGTGGATCTTAGGAGGCCGCGCCGCTGCGCCTCCCAGCTCCGGCTGCCGGAGCCGCTCCCCTGCACTGCACGCAAGAGAAGGAGAAAGGGAGATGGGAGGAGGAAGAAGATGCTGACAAGTGGGACCCGCATGTCAGTGAGAGGAGAGCGTAAATACAATGAGATGTACGTCTTCGTATACGCCTGCAGCTGGGCCCGAGTCGTCTTCATACGTATTCTGTGGCATATTTGAGGGAAGTCAAGAATTGCAATGGCAAATTTCAAAATACGTGAATAGTAATAACGTTTCTCCAACTCTGAGAAATAGTAATGGCCTGAAACCAAATTTCCCTAGAAATTTTGCTTATGTGCCTGTCTCGGACTTTACGCGTGATCTCCACCATAGGGACTGCCCTCAGGCAAAACAGATATACAACACCGTTACAAACAGATATATAGGAGACCTGGGTTCGGGTACCAAAAGTTATTGCTTATTAAATTTTATACGAATATTAAATTTTGGCTTACTAGGTTTTAGGAAACACTTGAATGCCTCACATGCATTTTACTAATTAAAGAAGACGGGGCACGGCAAACTCCTCATACAAGGAAATATTTGAGATTTAAAACAATTAGATCACCCGCTGCTACATTCAGGACGGACTCATTCCAGATATAGAACATTCGGCGCGCAATGCGCGCCCTATCGTGCCAACACTAAAATGTAGTGAATAAAAGTGATGAAAGGTCACAATATCAATTTTAAACTACACATGCACGTCCCACAGGTAAGACCACCATGAAGCTCTATCTATGCTATTATGGAGTTGAATCAAGTCACAACAATAAGGGGCCCTTCACAATGAAAACAAAATATACACCCATAGAAATCTAATACATGTCTATAAAAGAGTTGAGAAACTGCAGTTGACAGAATATACAATTTATGTCAGGTCTCAGAGAAACAGCTCAGACAAACACCAAATTCGCAATACTTCACCACACAATCTACCATACTCACACACAAAGTGAAAGTAGTGACCACAATTTGCTGGAGCCGCAGGTACAACAAATTGGGGAAGTAGGGTTACCATCATGGAGAGGCAGAGGTGCAGAGGAATGCAATCACCTGTCAAAAAACAAAACAAATTTACTCTTTTCCCCAGTGAACCAAACACTACCTTAGAGAAAACTTCTATCTGAGACAGCTCCGTCTATAACCAGACCATGTCATCACTACGACAGTTCAAGAACCAATTTGAGTGACTATCAATAGACAAAGAACCAATTTGATTATTACCAATGGATAACTAATACATGGCACAAGTTTATAGAACCAATTTGATAGGTTAGCAAAAGGAGTCCTATCATAGGCTGATGGCCATCTCTGTTTTAGACTTTCAGGTAAACAGAAACAATGCTTCACTCGAACACCAACAGTACAATGCTTCAGTTGATAGAAATAATAGCAAATCAATTGGGCACCTTTGTACTATACACAACCTTATAAAATATCTTTGGGCATCGAATTTTACCTCGATTGGTGTGTTTGAGAGGTCTCCAAACAGTGTTCTACCAGTGCCTCTTGAGTCCATTTATGTTTTTTTTGGACAAATCGAGTCCATTTATGTTAGCCTGCACACGGAACATTAATAAATACTTGCTTGATTAGTCATCAGAATGCCACATGCACATAGATGAACTGGGGAAGTGCACAAGGTCACAATCTGAGCTTACTTATATGCTGCCTATCATCGTAAAATTGGTCTGATGCAGATGATTCTTGTACTTCCTTTTAACAGCTATGTAGGTGTTATACCTCTAATTTTTAATAGCTACTGAAGCACATCGCTAGATTGTAACGGCAAATCCATGGGAGCATATAACAGCAACAATCAGTTCGGCCTTCCTATATGCTGAAAAAGATGTCTACCAGCAAGCAAACAAAAAAAAGTTGCTTCACTTGGAAGTGCAGAGCTAGTGATCCTATCACAACATTTAATTACACCATAATGCTAGCACATCAGAGCTCCATTGTGCAAACAGTAGTCACCTTGAGCTAGCAAAAATGGTCAGATCTTTGCCAAACTCATGATTCAACCTTTTAAGATAAGCAAATTAAAAAGCCACATGACCAGGATTAACAGTCTTGTATAGCACAAGAGTCAATTGCAAGAATAGGCAATGGAAAGTGAACTCACAGTTGCATTAATCGACTGCTGCATGATGCACGCTCGACACTGTAGCAGCAGCTGCTATGCTGCATCTAATGGGTGTTTTGTCGAATGGGTAGTGTTGACGCTTTTTCTGGTCAACACACGCGAGCGCTAGATCGCGCGGAACGTCGAAACGCTGAACTCGCCGAGCTCCTGCCCGGACCGGTCTGACCGGTGGCTGCAGACGCACGGTGAAAACCTAAGATCGCCGCCTCGGGAGGGACCCCGTCGGAGGTGGCGCGCCTAGGGTTGCTCTGAGGTCGGCAAGGCCACTCAGAACGTCCTTGATCGTCGTCGAGACAAACAAGGAAAGCACAAGGTTGGAAAAGCTAGGGTTTGAGAGATAAAAGTTGTAGAAAGTAATGTACGATTGGGTTGTTCTACCTCAAACGGCCGTGGCCCTTTATATTTATAGGGTGGGGAGGTCTTGCCCCGCAAGAAATCCTTTTACAACTCGAAACTCGCAAGGACTCCTCAATTCTACTCGGACTCGGGGTCCACCGGTCAGACCGGTCAGGCCCACCGGTCAGACCGGTGTGGCCGTTGCCGGATCGGCTACAGGACGCCCCACCGGTCAGACCGTTGAGGGACACCGGTCTGACCGGTGGCGTCAGCCTGATCGGCCTTGTGCCAATTTTAGGTGCGAACAGGTAGTGTGCATGGAGCTAGGGACATGGGGGGCTGCCTGGGAAGTGGTTCACAGATGCGTTCTGGTGCCTTGGTGTCAAGAGCTGTTCCTGCCTCAAGCGCTGCATCACTCAGTATGAAAGCTGCCACCGTTCGGTATACAAAATCATTTTTTGAGAAAACTCAAAATCGATCCTAAGAAGTTAACAAAACTCAGTATCTTTAAAAGACCTAAAACGGGAGAGATTTTTGTCTCCACATTGCGCCACGTCATCAAGAAAAGGTGAGTCATCAGATCGCACATTGATGGCTCGGATCATCCACATACCATAGATAATGTTCATGCGGGACCCACAGTATGTTTATGTGGGACCCACGTGCGGGGCCCACGTGGATTCATGAGATATCTGTGTGGGACCTACATCAGGTGGGACCCACACATTTTGGTTTGTGGGGCCCACAATTCTATTGAGTAGGATTTCTTTCTTCAATAAACCTAAACCGCGAGGGATTTTTGCCCACACCACACTATATCGAAATTAAAATGTACTCCAGCCCACACCTAGGTAATTTTATGAAACCCCCTTGAACTTTGCAGAAATAGCATTTGCACAAGCCACCTCTCATGAAGTTTTTGGAAACCCCCTCGAGCTTCGAAGAAATGCCAAGATGACTGTCAATTTTAGGAAATCCCCCTCCAACTTTATTAAAATTAAATTATACTCCAACCACTGCTTTGTCGCACTGTGCTTTACTTTTGCTCTTATAGCACTCTTTTCCTTAATGCTGGCCGCGGCGAGGGAATCTGGGACGGAGGACTCGTAATATCTCTATAGATCTGGCAAAAGCGAAAGACCCCTAACGACGGATGCGACGGGAAGAAGTGGCATTTAGAAGTGTTGCTGACTTTACATTTAGGATTTTACATAAGTACCATTTATTTAACCCGTCTCTCGGACAATTTAACGTCATCTCCCTCGATCGAGACACCAAATTTTACGATAATCAACTCACGATCCATCCATCGTCCACAAACCAGAGCTTTAAAAAAATAACACGTGGTCCACAGACTTCTAAGCAAATGACCCTAAACTTTCTACAAATCTACTCACTGACCAAAATTTTACAGAAAAGTCCCCAACCTTGTCATGATCAATCCACGTACCCTGCATTCAACTGAAAAATACCCTAAAGTTTTAAGAAACTAATCAACAGTCTAGAATCCTGTAACAAAAATCCTAAACCTTCCTACCAATCACTGGGCTACTGGTCATGGCGCGGCAACGCGTGCCGGTCTTTCTAGTACAAAAATCTAGGCACAAACTGACGAATTGATGCAAGCATTCTGACCTCTTTCTCAACTGAGCATGCCGCCGTCCCAAGGACCCAAGATCTTTTTGTCCGGCACTCCGGCCAGGCTGCCGGTGAGCAGGTCGAGGAAGGAGACCTTGTAGCACAAACTCGGGCCCGACCTGCAGGAGCCACAACCTGCCATAGCCTGATTTGAGTAGTGATTGTCAGCAGATCAACGTGGAGCAGATCTAGGTTGGAAGAAACGCATGGGGAACAGTCAAACAGAAGAGACGGTACCTGCGCTCGAGGAGGACCTCTCGGTGGAGACCATGGAGAGGCACGAGTCGACGTCGTCCCCATTGACAGTGTCACCGAACTTGGTCCATGTGCAGCGCTCGGCCATGGCAGTCGCCGATCCAGCGAGCTCCGATGCTCCCGCGTCGCGCCGTGGCCGGCCCGGAGCGCTCGCCCGTGCCGCCCCTATCCACCGCTCCGGGGCGCGAGCTGCTCGTGGCTGGCTGGCATGCGCCCTCGCCGGATCTGGATCTAGTGGGAGCGGGTGGCGGCGGTGGAGAGCCAGTAGGGGCGGTGACAGAGGGAGCAGGTGGGGGCGTCGGCGCGCGGTGGAGGGAGGGGCGGCGGTGGAGGCAGCCGGCGAGGGGAGAGGAGGGGAGGCGGCGACGGGATGGAGAGAGAGGGGGCACACGATTAGGGTTGGGGGCGGGCGGGCGCCGGGGGGTGTATTAGCCGAGGGGTGGGGTGGTGGGAGGGGCCGCTCGCAAAAGTGGCTCGGGGGTATTTGTAAAACAACAATTTCCACTGCTTCACGTAGAAATAAACTTTAGTTCAAGGGCTTTTGTGTAATATATTTAGACACAGTTGCTATATGCGATCTGGACTTGCTGAACCTTTTCGCGATGTCTAGCAAACCGGAGGGTTTTTTCGCAAAACGACCAAATCAACGGCTGCGCGACACGTAAGCCCGTGGAGCGCGGAGAGGAGAGCAAAGCGGAGTGGACTTTAAGAAAAGAGATGATTCACATAAAGCTCGTGTCTCTATCGCACGTTGGTTTGATCTTCCAATTGATTAATTTAATTTGTTTGCTATCCGAAATGCAATTTGTTTAGTGCTTTCAGATCGGTGGTCTACTCTGTTGAATTGGCGCCTCCTCCTAGAGCTTGTCATCCTGCCGTGTCCGCAGTAAGCGAGGCAGTGGCGGCGGAGGTCCCTCGGTGCGAGCAGTGGTGACCCGGCGGGCCTGGTGGTGCAGGCGAAACGAGATCCGCTGCAGTTAGCCCCTCTGCCGTCGGGAATACTATACGTGGCTTTAGCGACAATTACACAAACCATCGCCGAGGGATGCCGTGCTTTTTTTTTTTTTTTTGCCGATTTTCTTTTTTTTTCTTCGGACGCCGTGCGCTGTTTTTTTCTTTTTCCGATTTTCCTTTTTCTTTTTTCGACGCCGCGCCGGTTTTTTTTTTTTGTTTTTCCCATTCTCCGCTTTTTCTTTGGACGCTGCGCTGTCTTTTTTCTTTTCCACATTTCCGTTTTTTTCTTTGCAGGTTCGCACGTGCTTTCCTTTCACGGTTTTTTCTTTCCTTCTAGTTTTTCCACGCCGCACCAATCACAAATTTTGAATCTCAGACCTTCAATTAAACAAGACATTTATCAGCCATTGCATTACACAATACTTCGTGACTACATAGAGTTACAGATCTTTTTAAGTTGTTTTTTCGTTCTTTTCTTTTCTCTATTTCTAGTTTTTATTTTTATTCCCCTAGTTTATTTATTTATTCTGATACTTTACTTATTTGTTCAAGATGGCATACAAACTTGTTCTGACTATACTAGGATCTTGTTCTGATAACTATTCTCATTTGTTCTGACACTTCATTTTGTTTGTTCGAGAAGACATACAAAGTTGTTCTGGCTATATTAATAAGTTGTTCTAGCTATAATAATACGTTGTTCTGATTATAATAATAACTTGTTCCGGCTCTTTGTTCTGATTTGTTCTGACACTACATTTGTTTTGTTCGAGATAACATACAAACTTGTTCTACCTATAATAGAATCTTGTTCTGACAGTTGTTCTTATTTGTTCTGACACTTTTTGTTTTGTTCTGCCTATAATAGAATATATAACCTTAATTAAAAATACAAATAAAAAAAGCTTGTCGAAACATAGTCAAGTGGGATCTTGTTTCGAAGTTTTATTATCAGAAATTCCATGGTGCAATCAGAATTTTATTTTGATACTCGATTTATGATTTATAGATTTTTTAAATTTCAAATAACTTGCATGCAAAGGTGACATCAGCATTTTTGTTCGGCACATATACATATTTGTTCCGGCAGTTCATATAACTTGTTCGGTACGTACAAATGTTTTGTTCTGGTAGTCTGTAAATTTTGTTCTATAGTTATGTAAATAATAATCTTAATTAAAAAATACAAATAAAAAATTTTTGTCAAAATATAGTCAAGTGGGATCTTGTTTCGAAATTTTTATTGTCAGAAATTCAATGGTGCAATCGGAATTTAATTTTGATACTCAGTTTATAATTTATAGATCTTTTAATTTTCAAACAAGTTGCATGCAAAGGGTGACATCAGTTTTTTTTTTGTCTTTTTTGCATGCATGGAGATACTAGGTGAAACACATGCGCAAACAGTCTAATAAAGCCTTGATTTTCCTCCACCCTCCATACATTAGCGAGATGGAAACATCATTATCCGATTCACACGCGCCTACACGGGGCCTTCAGCGACAAAATGTTTTTTTGTCGCTGAAGCGACACCCAGAAGCGTCCCTCTGCCGTTGGGTCACTGACGTGTGGGCCCGAGACCACACGTCAGTGACTAAAGGCAGAGGCATCAACGATAGATGAACCGGTTCCGGCGCAGAGGCATATCCATTCATAACAGAGAGCCCTAGTCCATGGACATCATAGTTATTGGTCATCCTCGTGAAAAAAAAAGTGAGCATGGCGCAAAATCATAAACGCAAGGAACGGTCATCAGTACACAGCGCAAATACGCAATACGCCATTTATATTATACTTCTCACTTCTGTGAAGTAAATAAACTGGGGTCAGGCAACAGGGTAATGCTCCAATAGAGAATTGAAAGGCATCTTTATTGAATTTGCATCAAGCAGACGCACTCTACAAGGCCTAGTAGTCTTGGCAGCAGCACTGCTCTGGGTGATGTTCGTTCGGACCTGGTCTGCATTCGTAGTCTTTGTCCTTCTTGCCTTTGTGTACACATTCTTTACCGCACTTTTTATCGGTGCAATCACGGAAGGTGTAGCATGTCATCGACAACAGTGATGGCGAGCCATTGCCTTTGATGCCTAACACACATGAGACGGAACATAACAAATCAAACAAGAACCAATATAAAACATGAATAAAATGTATAGTATGCAGCATATGCAAAAGTGGGGGGCTTACTGTTCCCGGCTTCGCATGATGGGAAGGTTCCGTACGTGATCACAAGAACCAATACAAAGCACAAGATCCTTGTCTTAGAGCTCCTTATTAGAAGCGCCATGGTACCTACGTGAAGATGACGACGATGATAATAGGATTTTCTTTTCTTTTTTGTGAGGAAGAATGAAGCCTTACTCGTATGTCTTCTCTTTTTCAGACTGTAGAGTTTTGATATCTCTGAGGAGTTGATGATATCTTATTTTCAAAAAAAAATGTCAGTATCCAGTTTGAATTAATTTTTGATATCTATATAAAGGCTATGTTCTTTATTTTAATTGTTTGAGTTATCTCTTCAATCATATATATCCAACACTAGAGTTTATAATATCTCAAGACTGGGTGATGATCTCTTATTGGATTAAAAAAATGATCTGTATCCATTTGATATCTGAAGGCCATATTGTTTATTCTAATTTTTGTTTCAGCTTTTTTTCCTTTTTTTATAAAGGATGTTCTCAGCTTTTATAGAAAGCGTATAAGTTTTGGTTAGAGACTCTGGACAACGCTGGAGATTCCAGCTTTTACAAGTAAGATCAACCACTGCTGTCAACAAAACAAACTACCAGAAGCGATGACTAATAAGATGCAAAGAGCGAAACAAAACAAAGTCACGCGCTTCAATGAAAACGTCTTCAGGCGGTCGCTCCTTCATCTTTTCCACGAATTCCTCCACCACCCCCGCATCCGGGATGCCCATGAGTCCTGCTGATCTCGGTCAGCGCACTTCAATAATTCAGCCACGCTAGCCATCGTCTGCAGCACTGAGCACGCCGTTCGCAACACCATCGTCACTTCGTCAGTGCCACTCGTCATCACTCATCACGGCTTCCCGGTACGTATGCCGTGATCTAATTTCGTTGTTAATCATGTTTTATGAGATCAGGATTATGTTATTCTGGTTATCTAGCTGCTTTTCCATCGTTTGACTCGTTCTAGGCCTTTGCGGTGGGCCGCATGAAGTTGGTTCAGGAGGCCTGCGAAAGCGTGGTCCGTTTCCTCGGGCCGACAACAGGTGCGTTGTTCGGAACGTACCTCACCTCGTTGGAGGCGTTGTTTCGGCCTCCGTCCATTTGTCCCGCCAGACGAAAGCTTGGTCCGCTCCTTCGCGGGCGGACGGATGATGGTGGCGTTGGCGTCATTTCCCTCCTTGGAGGCATCATTTTGCATGACCTTCTAGCTCGTCTCCCGTTGGCGTCTAGGTGTGAGTCTATCGGTGATGTGCTTGCGCTCTTGATGTACCCGTTCGTGTAGGTTAGGTGTGGCCGGTAGTGCTGTGTGTTCTTCTTCGGTTGTGTGCCTCTGACCATGTTGGTCGTCATCGTCGTTGTTGTTTACCTTGCTTCTCCGCGCCTTAGGAGTTCTCCTAAGGTTGCATTACTGTAATTCTCTTCTTCTTAATGAAAAATGTGCTATGCATGTCTTAAAAAAAAGTTATTCTGGTTGTCTAGTATGTTAGAGTTTTGCAATATGTTCTTATCATTATAAATCTACTTCGGAATTTAATACAATATATGCCTAAGTTTCCAACAGCTGCATCACTGATTTGTGCTTTGGGATTTGATTTGATCTAATCTAATCTCAAGAATGGTGTGCTACATTTATATAGGAGGAAATGAATTGGAGTTTAACATGGAGGAGTCCTGCTCGGAGTAGAAAAGTACGAGGTGGAACGCTTGGGAAAAGGGACTCGACGAGCATGGTCTAGTAGCAGAGCTACGTTATGGCTGAGGATGCAATTAGGGGTGAAGTTAGAGCAAATTAGAGGGAGTGTCTTTCTCTTAGAGCAACTCTGTCAGCTTCCCTATCCCCTCCCTAATACCAAAAAAATAGTCATATAAGGGATGAAATGACAAAAAAAAACCTCCTCCAACAGATTTCTTAGAGCAACTTTAGCAGCTCCCCTTTCCCATCCCCAATACCAAAAAACCAGTGATATAGGGGATCAGATGCTAAAAAAACCTCTCCAGCAGCTTCCCTATCCCCTTCCCTCTTTTTCTCCATGGACTAAAAACCCCTCTCCATCCCCTCTATAGAGGGCACCTCTCCTCCACCCCCTATCCGTGGGACCCACTCGAAAACCAATCGCACATGCCTGACCCAATCCCGATCCCCACGGTCCTTGCCGGCGCGTATGGCCCGCGCAACCACCTCGCCGTCAGCGCCGGCGAGGCCCGCACTCCTGGGCGGCGTCGCGGGGCTGGACGCGGGTTGTGTCCCTCCGGTGCGTTCTTCATTGCTGACAGATATCTGTAAAGGATTGATAAAATCGAAACCTTGCGATAAGAAAGAGACATGAAGTTCGGGAAGCGGCTCAAGAAGCAGATCGAGGAGAGCCTGCCGTAGTGGCGCAGCCACTTCCTCAACTACAAGGAGCTCAAGCGCCGCGTCAACGCCAGGAGCTGCAGGAGCGGATCCAGCACGCCGCCGAGGCCAACAAGCCATCGCCGGCGGCGGAGGCGGAGATGGCGCGCATCCAGCGGGAGGTCGTCGACTTCCACGGCGACATGGTGTTGCTCCTCAACTACAGCAACATCAACTACACGGGACTCGCCAAGATCCTCAAGAAGTTCGACAAGCGCACCGGCGGCGTGCTCCGGCTCCCCGTCATCGCGGGCGTCCTGCAGCAGCCCGCAGCTCTGGCCCTGCAGCTCTGTGTACTTGGCCATGCTCGTCACGCTCGTGGCCGTGCGTGACGTCGCGCTGTGACGGAGCGGGTCGGAGGGCGTCGCCGGCCTGCCGCGCCTTGCCGTGTACACCGCGGGTGGTACACGCTGACGAGGAGGTGGAGCAGGAGGTGGTGGAGGCGGAGCGGGAGCGCGAGGAGGAGCCGAAGCTGAGGCTTTGGAGCTCATCGGCCGCGAGGTCGGCGGTGTTGGGGTCACCGTCCGGAAGCAGCAGCAGCAGCAGAGGCAGCCGCCTCGCCACGCGCCCTGAGCAACGCCGTGGAGAGCAGCCCGCCCGCCGGCGAGCAGGGAGGGCGCAATTCGTCTCCGACGCCCCATTCTCCGGCCAGATTCGGCCGCGGGAAGGTCTCCTCCACCCTCCCGGCGGCGGATCGAGGCACGACGGCGGCAGGTCGAGCGCGGCGGGCTCGTTCCCACGCGCGTTGACCCGCAGGCGGCGCGTGCTTCGGCCACGCGAGCAGCGCGGCACGCAGGCGTGCACGCCTGCGGTGGTTGGCGGCCAGCGCGCGTGGGGAACTGCGGCGTGTGGGTGCCGGCGGCGCTGTCCTGCCTGGACTCGTGGAGGGGTCGGGGACTACCTGGACTCCCGGGACGGCAGCGGCGGAGAAAGACAAAATATTTGGGGTGGAAAGAAGAAGATGACGTGGCGCCGTGGGACCCACGAGTTGGGAAGGAGAATAGGGAAACTGCTGGAGCAAATTGTGTTTTGGGGATGAAAATATTTTTACTCCACCCCCAATAACTTGATATAGGGGATCAAATTTACTCCATCTGCTGGAGTTGCTCTTATAGCCTCCTTTTTTTTCTCCATGGACTAAAAACCCCTCTCCATCCCCTCTACATAGGGAGTCTCTCCTCCACCCCCGTATGTGGGACCCACTCGAAAACAGATCGAGTCCAACCTGATCGAGCCACCGCCCTCTTCCTGCGGCCCCGCCCGGCGACCCCGGCTCCGGCCACGTCCGGCGACCCCGGCTCCGGCGCACCCTCACCGCCGCCACCGCCGCGCTCCGCGTCCGCCTCTACGGCCCCGACGACAACCGCGCCCCGTCCCGCGCCGTGCTCGCGCTCAAGCGCCGCCCGTGGATCGACGCCGACGTCAGCCGCGTCGAGGAGCCGCTCGACCCCGCGCTCGCCCTCGCCTGCGCCGCTGACCCCATGCGCCTCGGCCGGGTCGACTCCCCGATCGTCCGCCTCGTCGCCGCTGAGTACGGCGTCGGAGGCGACGCCGCGCCATTCGTCTGCCTCGGCGGCTTTCGGAACACCCGCGCCGTCTACGAGCTCGAGGACGAAGGGCTCGTGCTGGAGCTCGACGAGACGAGGTGCTCGTGCTCGTGCCTCTCCTATTCGCTGCCGGCTCGTGCTCGTCGCGGACGTTGGTGCGCGTGGGGCCGCCCGCCGCGGCGCTAGCCTTGTCGCCGCCCACGCCGGCGTCGCCGTCGGGGATGTCCAGCAGGTGCTGCAGCGCCGCTATCAGCGGAGTCTCCAGACCGAACATCCTCGCGTCCATCTCGCCGCTCGCTCTCTCTTGGTCTCTCCTTTGGGGATCTTGCTTTGATTTGCTTGTGGTTTCTTGATCTGTGGATTGTTCTTGCGCTTGTGTGATTCTTGCTTTTGCTTGTTCAAGCCCAGCCGGGACGCGGTGCTGCCTCGGCCCCGTTCGCGGCTCGCTTCCCCAGCCCCCCTCCCTTCCTCAGGTGGGCGGCGGTTGCAGTCCGCGGTAGATTTGCTGCGACTGCGGATGCCCTGGCGAGCGCGGCGACGAGCGGACGAGGTGGGAGCCTGGACTTGTTCGTGAAAGAGGACTTGCGAGACAACACACGCAATTTTGCTCCCTGACTCCAGAGCCTGATCCCTCCCACTAGCGTCCACAACCACGAAACTCCCTGCGTATTCAGAGCAGACACGGCCTGAGGCTATAGTAGTAACCCGGGAGAAACGAATCATCTCCTGGTGAATTTCGGATTGCTCACTCACCGCTCTTGATCCAGAAGCTCTTCTGGAACTTGGCTGGGAACAGGGCCAGGGACTTGACGCCCTCGCCGTCCATCACCTAGCAAGAGAGCACGTCGGCGGTGAGGAGAGCCATCAGTTGTAAGGACCGCCGGAAGCCCGGGGAGAGTCCAGTAATAAGCGCCCCCTACCTCGATGACGTTGGAGCCCTGCAGCGTGAGTACCTGCATGATGCTCTCGCCCTCGGCGAGCGTAACGGCGGCGCCCTCGTCGCACGCCCGCCGGAGGTTCTTCCTCCCCGCCTTCATCTGATACTCTTCGTTCTCCGACGGAGCAAGGGAGGCGGCTTCGCCTCGGGGGGGGGGGGGGGTCGAGGCACAAGGGTCGGGGGGGGGGCACACGACGAGCGGACAAGGTGGGCGCCCACGGGACGGGAGCGGCGGGCGGCGGCTGCCGAAAGATGGAAGATTTGGGGGGAGGGGAGGAGAAGATGACATGGCATGGTGGGACCCACTAGTTGGGAAGGAGAATAGGGAAACTGCTGGAACAAATTGTGTTTGGGGATGAAATTATTTTTACTCCACCCCTGATAACTTTATATAGGGGATCAAATTTACTCTATCCGCTACAGTTGCTCTTATAGATGTGAAGATTTAATCCATAAATATGATGAAAATTTATTGTAATAGTGGTTTTTCAAATTTTCGAGGGTGCCTGGGCTCCCACAAGCTACTAAGTATAGCTTCGCTCCTGGATGCAAGTGGATACCTGTTAGTATTTTTTAGTCAGTTGATTAATCGGTGTCTTGCTACTCTATTTCATTTGTACTCCAAAATTATTTATACAGAATGTCATTCTAGTCCGTTTTATTAAATAATCCAAAATTCGCATCCCTAGTTATATGACCAAGGGCCACACCCCCTTCCCCTCTATCTGAGCTAATTCTTCACTAAATAACCAGTGAAAATGGTAGTATAGACTACTGTTTAATCTACATCTCTATAGACCCGCCCCCTGCCCTGCCAGTCTAGATCCGCCAGTACATTGGTCTACTTTTCCATGACATAAATCAAAGTTGAACACACATGTTAATGTTAAAAGTTGGACCAAATTAAATCAAAAGTAAGATACAAATCTTACTCAATATAAGACCTTATTTAGTTTTTTAATAATTTTTTCTTTCACCCGTCACATCGAATCTTGGGACACATACATGGAGCACTAAATATAATTAATTGCACAGTTTGGCTATGTATAACGATTTTTAAGTCTAATTAGTTCATGATTAGCCATAAGTGTTACAGTAACCCACATGTGCTAATGAAGAATTAATTAGGCTCAAAAGATTCATCTTGCGGTCTCCAGATGAGTTATGAATTTAAATTATTTTATTAGTGTTGGAAAACTCCTTCCGACATCTATTGTGACATCAAAAATCTTTTTCCCCAACTATATGCAACCCCTTAGTATAAAGATTTTATGACTTGAAGTGGTTAATCCACCTGACCGAAGAAGATTGGGAGCTTGTTCGGCAGACCTTATGCTGATTTGTGCGACATGTTTATTTTGAAAAACAATAGTATTGATTAAGCAAGCTGAGAAGAACAAATACGAAATTGCAAACTACGGCTCGTCGCCTCGTCATGGAGGAAAAAAACTTTCATTACTCTAATGTGCATGCTTTTTTTTTAAAAAAAAATGAAGTATGAGCACTGCTACGTCGTATAAGAAGAAGAAGAAGCAATCGTACATAACACACCGAAGTGGACACCACCACACAAATAAACCCTGATCACAAAATAAACGCACACGACACAATGCACCACACTCCTGACCAATTGGGAGAGGAGTCCAAAGCGGGTCGTCGACAACTGTCGCCAACGCTGTGCCACACCAAAACCGCAGCCTGCTGCAAGCCCGACAGACCGCATGAGCTCCTCCACCATGGGGTTATCACCCTCAAGCCACACACACATGCATGGTTCGTCGATCCCTCTGCTTCAGTGATGCTTTAGTATGACACTCCATCACAACAGCAAAGAAAACACTGATCCTGACCACTCTGCATGAGAGTCTCGTCTCTCCCACCGAGTCACTCCTCTGTTGTGAACTCAGAAATCTGAAACCACAATGTGAGCACCTCCTAACTGTCACCGAGATCGCGACTACACCTAATGTGAGCGGGAGCCGGGGCTCCGGTTCCGGTTCCGGTTCCGCGTCCTGTTGGCTCAGCTACTACGTGCTAACGTGCACGCTTTCCTTTCCTGGAAAACTGAACCCACACGAGCCGACAAGCTTGGCGACAACTTGACCTAAATGGCCAAACTGGTGTGCCCTCGTGCTCGTGCACGCTACGGTTTCTCTTTTTTTTTTCTTTTCAAGTGTGTCAACAGCCGCTGGTCCCTCACCGCACACGTGTCCCCTCCACCGCCTCACCTGCTCCCGCGGCACCCGCCTCCGCTCCCCCGCACGCCACCACCACCTCCTCCCTCTCCAGCCGCACGAGCTCCGCGCCGCATCCACCCCGTCCATCCCGCCGCACCACGTCCCAAGAACGAACCGACGGCCGGATCCCCGCCGCGCCGCCGCTGAGCGAGCCCCTCTTCTCAAGTCCACCACGACTTGTCCTCTCCCCGGCCACCTCGACGCGACGCCAAGGACACCCGACGACGCAGCCCCGCCAAGCTATGGCCATGGCCGTGATCCGCCTCGCGGGCCCCGCCTCCCTCCTCCCGCCAGCGCCAGCGCCAGCGCCGTCGCCGTCGCATTCGTCGTCTCTGCGCCCCCCGGCGCGCGGCGGGCGCGCCGTGCGGCTGCGCCTGCGCCGCGTGAGGTGCCGCGCCGCCGGCGGCGACGGGGCGGAGGGGAAGGGGAAGGAGGAGGAGGAGGCGCCGGAGTCGCTCTTCGCCAGGGAGCTCCGGCGTCGCGGGATGGCTCCTGGGACCGCGCCCGCGGAGGCGAAGGAAGCGGAGGAAGGGGGAGGAGCGGAGGCGGGGAGGAAGCGCGGGGTGGCCGCAGCGGCGTTCGAGCGTGGCGCCGCCGTGGACGGGCAGCGGGAGCGGTCCATGGCGCTCAACAGCGAGGGCCTCGAGGTGCGCTCGCAATCGCCGCTCGCTCACTCTCACACGCACACGCACGCACTCAGTTACGATTGGCGATCGATAAAGTTGCGATCTTTGGCTTCCTCTGAACTCAAAGATCAAACCTTTGAAGCTCAGAAAGATTGGATAAGGGGATAAGGCACGAATTGATGCGTTGGGTGTTTGCCTACTTGCAGTAATTAACAATGGAAAAGTGAGTGCTTGGCCTTCTGAATCGTTAGCCTATTGAGTGGTTAATTCCTTAATTTGACCTAGGCAGGCACCACCAATTACAGAAAGGGAACTAGTTGTGGACTGGTCGTTGCTGTTCTGGCTTACTAGTGGTAGGAAGAATAATGATCGGAGAGATGCCCTGATTTATCTTTGGTGTTCTTTCTGTAATTGCGTTGATACTTTGTAGTGAAAAATGGTACTGACTATTAAGATTGTTGAGCATTGTTTATCCTTTCTGGTAGGGTCACATGAGCAATTGTGCAATTGTGCACAGCTTTTGTCTTATGGCACTTATCAGTGCATTGCCGCTATCACTGAGACCGATCACTGAGACCTTATGTTTTTTATTTGGTGTCAGTTTTGTACTGATAGTTGAACCCACATACCAGCGCATGCATGTATGCTGCATATTGTTGTTGTTCTCGAAAATATTATCAATTCAGTTGTATGTAATATGGTAATCAGATAGTCGACAGGTATTTTGTCTTATCTACCAAAGAAACTTTGTCTTATCATTACTGAAAAATCAGATAACCAGTGACTTCCTTTCGCCTTATCATTACTGAAAAATCTTCATCTGATATCAACTGTCAATTCTGTAATAATATGATAATCAGATAATCGAGTCTTTTTCTTACAAGTTACAACTATTTATTTCTTTTCAGGGTCTTGTACCACGGGCAAAGTTACTATTGTCACTTGGCGGTACCTTCTTTCTGGCATTTGGGCCCCTGATTCTGGTCACCGTATCTATCTTTGCTGGTTTATATTTGGTAAGCTGTCACAGAAGCCTTTTCATGTGCTGTGCATGCTTATGCTCGGCATGAGCTCTGTTCTTAATTTATTACTTGGATTCGGCATCTTATTTATCATTATTATAGTTATATGTTTTAGCCTAGTTGAACTACTGCCATTAAATTTATTTTGAATTCGCACTCTAAACAATGCAGTTGTAAAGGGGGCAGGATTTTACTGTGTAGGAAAGTGCAGATAAACAAAATCTGTTCTTTCAGCTATTCTTGAGTTCTTGGTTATTCATCAGGGATGTGCCAACCGAAGTGTTCTCATCCTGATTAACCTTGTTTTCTCTTTGCAGTACTTTGGACCGAGTTTCGTACACGATGCGAGCAAGAATCCAGGTTCGCCACCACCATACATCGATCCATACGAGCTACTGGAGGACGAGAGGCTCACCCGGCCCTCCCCAGACGTGTTCTGAACCCGAATAGCGCAAGAACTGCAGATGTGACCACAAAGAATGGTCACCCGTACATATCTCAATACTAGTCATTAGCTGTAAATGCAAAGATAGCTGTAGACTGTTATAATCAATCATTTCAACAAGATGTGTTCCCGCTGTTCTCACGTCGACATTGTTAGCACCCATGCATGTCTGAACAAACTGAAATCTTTCGAGCGCTGGGCTGCATGACAGATTATGGGGGCAATCCTTGTCGGACCGTCTCCAGCAGCTACCGCATAGCCTCCCCCTGAGCAAAATGAGGAAGGGATTGCTACTATGATGGATCCAGCGGTGGGGCGAGCGGGGCTCGAGCCCCCCTACCGCTGGAAATCCAATGGAGTCCCCCTAAGCCTTTGCTACAAATTTGAGGAAGGAGAATGAGTTAAGGAGAGGCTAGAGGAGGAAGAAGTAGAAAGCCTCCCCTAAATTTATTCCTAGATCCGTCACTGTCCCCAGTGGCGGAGCTGGCGGATTTTGACGCTTAGGACCACTTAATAAACGCTTATACCACTCAATCTTAATATAGTCCACATAATAGGATAGCCAAAATAACGATAGTTCATATATCGATAGAAGTGCTTAAAATGCATGATTTATACTAGTACGTCACAGTTTTAGATCCATTTGCATAACAAACTTGATAAAATAAATACCTAACTAGTGCCGGTATGGTCCATCATTGACTCCTCGCACATCACAGTAGGAAGGACGCCCAAACCTACACATGGAAACAAGTAAATTTTAAATGAATTAGAAACATATGCAAAACATAATTGAATAGCGGAAAAATGACAATTGGATTATTGGATATGAAACATACCACTTGAATTACAACTACGAGGTGGTAACTTCTGCAGTCGATTCTTCAAATCTTGCCAATGGTACAAAATATCATCATCTTTAATGCTTGCAAAAATCTCTCGCTCAATATAGCATATCATTCTATGATTCAACCAATCATTCCCCATCTTATTCCTCAACTCTGTCTTGATAATTTTCATAGCTGAGAAAATTCTTTCAACCGTGGCAGTTGCAACTGGCAAAATTAAGGCTAACTCAATAAGGCGGTAAACAAATTTGCAGTCTTTGTTCATCTCACTCTGGACCATCTTGATAGCAAGATCACCAATGTCATGACAATTTGCAAACTTAGGATCCTCTCTCACCTCATTAATCCATACATCAAGTTGTTCTCTAAGCCTCATAAGATCATAATCACAGAAATCATCATCATAAAGCTTAGCCAATTCCATTAATTTTTCTTTATCATAGTTGGCAAAGGAATTCCTTGGATCTAGACAAACAATGCATCTCAATAAATGTGTACACCTCTCGGCAAAGCGATAGTTAAATTTCACAATAATTTGGTCATACACCACATTAAAGATTTCATTCTTGAAATGATGATAATAAGTCACTAATTGCCCTCCACACCCCCTTGAACGACCCCTAATAGTTACTGTATCCTCCATATTTGGCATGGCTATGTTATGCTTGAGACAAAAGGCCTTTACCTTCTCAAACAGTTCCTCCCAACCATTATCACTTATGTCTTGAATTGTTCGAATCGTGTCCTCAATCAATCCCACAGCACGAATAATGTTCTGATCTTTCCTTTGCAAGCACACTAACAAGTCATTAGTTTTTCCCAATAATCTGATCATAAGATGCAAAATAAGCACATACTCAAAGGTCTCCATTTGTTTTAGCAAACCGGAAGCAGCATATTTCTTGTCCCCATTAGATCTATCTTCAGCCACATTCTCTAATACTTCTAAAACAGCATCCCACATGAGAAGAATACGACATAAGGTTTTATGATGTGAACCCCATCGAGTATCCCCAGGCCGTGTAAGATTGGTTTGTTGGTTTTTACCTCTCCATGAAAAAATCTCACCACTCTCCAATTGGCGCACAAGGTCATCATGGTATTTTTGGGACAATTGATCCCTTCTCTTGCAAGAAGCGTTAACAGTGGTCACAATTAAAGTGGAGGTCTGAAAGAAGTCAAATATGGAAGAGCAACACTTGGCAACCGAAACAACGACTAATTGCAGTTGATGTGCAAAGCAATGCATGTAAAAAGCATATGGATTCTCATCTAATATCTGTCTTTGCAAACCATGAAATTCTCCCCTCATATTTGATGGCCCATCATACCCTTTGCCCTCGAATTCTAGATATCGACAACCCATGAGAAGCAAGCATACCATCCAAAGCCAATTTTAAGCCAATTTTAGTGATGATGATGATGTGTCAGCAACCTCTCTCAAACCAAGAAATCTCTCAATCACTTCACCCCTTGCATTTACATACCTACATAGAGAAAGAAACATGATTAATACTCATTGCTAGACTTTAAATAAAAAAACAGCAAGCAAACTATTACAAAACAGTAAGAAAAATGTTAGAAACACACCTCAAAACAAAGGCCATTTGTTACTTTATTGATGCATCTCGTGCCTCATCAACAAGAATGGCAAAACGTCTATCACCAAGATCTAAAATAATAGCTTTGGTAGTTTGTTCTGCACAAACTTGGCAAATTTCTTTCTGAATATCAGGTGAAGTCATTTGACTACCACGAAGCAAATGTGCTACCTTTTTATCTTCTTGCCTCCAGAATGCATCGAATGTGACACACTTTGCCTCTGATTTTTGAAGTCCTGATAACACCTTCTGGCCTTATTGTGATCAATGCCATTACCATGATCTCCAACTAATTGGCGACCATCTTTCCATCCACGAAACCCAATAACTGTGTGTAACATACCAGAAATTTGACTGTTTTTCCATGTGTGAATTTTCGCAAAAATTTAAAACTTTTTGTTTGAACTTGTGTGCTATCAAATTTGATCCCAATTTGCTAGCATCTCATCTATATTCCATATAAATTAAAACCATATAAAATTATTTTCAAACTATAGTATAAATGTGAGTTGGATTTCTTGGATTATATTTGGAGTTCAATTGTGTGGAGATTGAATTTGAAAGTAATTCAAATTCAAACTATAACTCAAACTACTTTCGAAACCTATTTCTAAAAGCTAACATGGGCCACACCTCAGTAGCTGAAGTCCTTCGGAGGCCCCTGACCTCTTCGCACACGAACCAAACCAAGCCGGCCAACCAAACCCCAACACAGCACAGACTAACCGGCCGGCCCAGCACAGCCCGAACCTCTTCCTCTCTTTCCTCTGACCGCCAAGCGGGACCCGCTTGTCAACAGGACCCTGTGCCCCTTTCTTCTCCATGACGTCTGCGATGGGGAGTGGCGCCGCCCCGTACTGCGCCCTCGGCCTCACCCATGGCGCCGCCCTTGCCGCGCTGGCGCCCACGGATGGGAACAACGTGTCCTCGCCCCTGCATCCCTGCCGTCCGTGGCCGCGCTCAAACCCTAGCGTCCCCATATAAAGCCCGCGCTGCACCCATCTCCCTGTGTCCGCCGCCAAAGGGGAAAACCCCAATCCACCGCGCCGCCTGTGAGGGGAAGGAGGGAAGGAGAAGGAGAGGGAGGCGCCCGCGGAGTGGAACTGGAGCCGTGACGTGCTTGAGGAACTCCGCACCGCGTCGGAGACGACACCTTCACCATGCCTTCAACCGCGAACTCGACGACGGCCGCTGCGCACTAGAGGGCGTCCACCTCACCACCGCCGTCGCCGACCGAGAACGCCGCGACGTCACCTTGAAGCAGAAGCCGAGGAGCTCTGGGACACCACCTCGCCATGGACCGAGACGCCAAGGACTGGGACCCCTGCTTCCTCTGCTTTGCGCCAAGACACCGGCGCCGCCGCCCAGGAACGGAAAGCCGCGACGCTCTGGGGCACCGCCGTCGTCGCGCCGAGCAGCTCCGGAGCGCCAACGTCGCCAGTCGTGAGGAGGCTTTGAAGCCCGTCAAGGGAGACGCCGCTGCGCCGTGAACCCCGTCGCCAACGCCATGGACGCCTTCACCACCGGGAGCTCTGGAGCGCGCCGAGAAGGGACCTCACCGCCGGGTACAGCGATGCCCTTGGAGACCGCGCGCCCGTGGGGGCCGCCATCGGGGGAAGAGCGCCTGCGAAGCCCAGGACAGAGCCGAGCATGGGGAACGCCGAACACCTCACCGTGCCCATGGCGTCCACCTCGCCTGCAACCTGCTCGATGTTTTGTCCATGAGGTGAGATGCACACACGCCAGAAGCCTTTCCCCTTTTCTCTTGCCTACTGCATGAGTGACCTTTGAACCATGTGTATGTGACCGTCCAAGCCTCTATCACCAGGAAGCCGAGGACGCCCTCCACCTGCTCGATGTTATGCTCGTGGGATCGTGGAGCTCTAGAACACCACCGACCCACGTCATCGACGCCAGGAACGTCTACATCGAGAGCGCACCGCCAAGCCAAGCTGCAACCACGACCTTGAACCTGTCCAAGCCGCCGCTCCCTTTTGTTCGATGGCCACCATGTGTTTGATGTAATGCCAGAACATCCACCTTGAGCCCTACGGTGAGCAGTTCGCACACAAACCAGCTCCTTTACCCTACCTTGCCTGCCTGTGTTGATGGGAGTGTACCCCAGCGTTACGCCGCCGCCCGCCGTGCCGTGCTTGAACATGGGAGCGTACCCCAGCGTTACGCCGCCGGCCGCCGTGCCGCGCATGATCTTGATGGGAGCGTACCCCAGCGTTACGCCACCGGCCGTCGTGCCGCGCAAGAACCGGCCCTCATCGCCGTCTGTGAGTCGGGCTTCGTCCCGTGTACCTTTTTCTGCAGGATCCTAAGCTCTTGCCTTGAATCCCAAGAACCCCACCTTGAGAGCTAAGCCCCATCTTTCAGTGGTGTCCGATCTTCGTGCTGAGGAGAACGACCCCTTCGCCTTCGAGCCACTCGTTCCTAGCCGTGGCCATGCCACACTCGGCGCTGCCGCAAACCGCCGTCGTCTTGTGTTGCTGACCTTCGAGTCGTGCCTTTTCTTGCAGGTGCTGCTCGCCGACGCATGCTTGCTTCTCACCTTGGCCACGATCGACCGAAAGGTTGTGGCCTAGTTGTTGTCTTAATTCTGCTCGCTGTTGCCATGCAACGCGTGCCGCCTTGCTGCTCTCTACCTCGCAATCCCCACACTACCGCACCTACCCTCTGTGCTTGCCGGTCAACAAGTCGTCGAGCGTTGCGCGGGCACTGGGACGCTAGTGCCCTGCGCACGCCATGAACACGTTGTGAACATGGGACGCCGTGGACACGCACGTGTGAGCGACCTCGTCGCCCAGACAAGCCAGGGACCTTTGTCGCCTATCTCTGCGCTTGTTTTGCTACAACCCGCATGCTTGCTCTCGCTCACCTTGGTTCGTGCCGTGAAGCGTGTGCCGTACCATGTGCTAGTAACTGGGATGTTGCACGTGATGGACGGCCGTGTCGTGAGCAGAGACCTCTGCTTCACGCACGGCAACCCCGTGTTGCAACCTAGCTACTTCGCCATGGTCAACACCGCATCGCCAGCACATGCCTCGCTGCACTCCTGAGCATGCCCTACCGCATCACCACCCAATGTCGGTCACTAGTCGATCCTTTCATCTCTTTTGAGCTATCGCTGCATATCTTGGCACGGTAATGCCTTTTCTAGTTACCTTTGCCGCGCTCTGCTATCATCATCCTTTGTGCTACCGCTTCGATCATCCGAGAGCTAAAACCTTGCAAGCGTTGAACTCAGCCTCTCCGCTTTCCGCTTGCGAGCTTGATCTCTAGAGATCTTAACCGTGAGACCCATAACCCGACCATGAACTAACCCTTGTTTTCTAGTATATAAAACTAATTGCTTAAACTGCTTTTATTTATAAAGCCAATCGCTCTACTTTCATTATTTAAATCAGTGCTGCTTGTATTTAGTCTGAAGTTTAATTGGATCTTCTAAATTGGTTCTAAATGGTGTTTTTGCATTAGATGAATGCTCGTTATTTATTTCCGCGTCGCATCTCGTGTAGGCATGTGTTCTTGTTTGAAAACCCGAGCTGCGACAACTGAGGAGACGCGTCTACCCCGACTTTGCCCAAGACGACGCTCAACCTCTACTACTCTACGACGACTACCGCGCAGGTGTCATGTCACTCCCAGCCATGTAGAACCCATGCATGCTATTAGATGCTAGTGCTATATTTATGTTACTTGTTTTGATGGATTGCATAGCCATTTGATTAGCCATTCCTTGATATTTGATATAACCTGTTTCCTTGCTTTACCTACCTGGGGACTAGCTACAGACCCCTAGCTAGTCCCATATACTTACTATCCATACTTTTATTGCTTGATTATGGATGGTGCTCTGGGCTTGGACTGAGATGTGGGAGATCTCGGTGTGTTCTAGCGTGAGTTCTGGGTGTGTTCTTCCTTGACGTGTTTTTGGCGGGAGCGAGCCATTTGGTTACTTGTGAACGCCTACCTCGGGGAGATGCGATCTGGCCTCTCGCCCGAGCGGCGTGTCGGACGTGATGGAGATGGGGAGTGCTCGCTCTTGGCCCTTAAGGACCGATCGTCATTTGACCTTGCTTCAGTGGACTTTTACCGTACAAACCGCCTGCCTTGTATTGGGCGGGGGACGGGGTGAGACTCGTAGTGGATAGCATTCCGCCTGTAGGTAGGGATGGCAATTCTACCCGCGGGTGCGGATACCCGCGGATATCCGACCCGACGGGCACGGGTACGGGTAGCAGTTCTCGCCCGCGGGCACGGGCACGGCCAGAAATCCTCGCCCGCGGGCACGCCACGGGCAGAAATCCTCGCCCGCGGGCGCTGCCCGTTACCCGCGTACGATCACAAGGCCCATCAAAATAAGTGCAACATCATTTGGCCCAAGAAAAAAACGACCCTAGGAACGGATCGCAAAGAGACCCAAACTCCTAGCCTGAGCACACCCCGTGAGCTCCGCCTTATCCATCCGTCCGCCGCCGCCCATGTCGCTAGACTCGTTCTCCCATCCCCGGTTCCCAACGTGCGGATCCCGACGGCGCGCCCCTCTCCCGCCAACAGTGCTGCGGCTTCCAGCGCGCAGCTCCCAGCGGCGCGGCGCCGCGGCTCCCGGTGTGTGGATCCCGGCGTCGTCGCGGCTCCTGGCGCGTCGATCCCGACCGTGCCGCGGCTCCAAGCGCGTGAATCCCGTCGGCGTCGCAACTCCCCGGCGCCGCTGCTAGTCTGCTACCTGGCGTACTCACAGGGCACACAACACAGCGGCACGGGAGGCGGCGCATCTCCTCCGGCGTCGGCCCTCACCTCTCCACGTCTCCACCGCAGGCATACCTGGACGACCACGACCCGGCACCGGCGACGAATCTGCGGCAGGCAGCAGCGGCTCGACCTCCGCCTCTGCCTCTGCCAGGCACGGTGGCGCCGACGGATGGCTCTCCACGACGGACTGCGACTCTTGCGGGTGACGGGTTGCCCGTGTACCCGCGGATATCCGTCGGGCGTGGGCATGGGCAGAGATTTTTGCCCGTGGGCAGCCTGGCGGGCGGGCGAAGGCTGAGGGCGCGGGCACGCTGTCGGGCGGGCAAACGCCGTACCCGCACATGCCCGACCCGTTGCCATCCCTACCTGTAGGCGGATCGGTGTGATCGTGCCAGGAGACGTCGTTCCTCCTTAGAAGACTTTGCCCCGGCGAGGCCGGGGAAGGGTTCCACAGCTCCGAGGGACCCCTCGCTAGCTGGCAGTATGAGCTCTACAGCAGGGGCTGCGCCAGACTCGGAGACGCAGGAGAGTGTTGTCCACTTACTTGGACTCCAGCCGTATGGTAGGGTTTCGGGCGGTTCGCTACCGTTCGGGTTCTATTCGGGCGGGTACAGTTGTACATCCTCTGCAGAGTGTTTAAACCTATAGCTATAGTCAGTGTCCACAGGTTATGGACAGTCTTCTGATCTCTCACCTGACTAGATTCTTTTCTTGTGCTTCTTCTCTCCCCCGAGTGAGTGAGCCCGGCTTGAGGCCGTTGAGATGTGGGGATAGGAGCAGGTGGGCCCACATCACAGATGAGAGTTGGGAGCTGGATCGTGGGTGTGATTCAGTGCTTTGGTGTGTACTTCCTTGTTGAGGGGTGTGGACCCCGGAGGTGTGGACCTCAGGGGTGTGGACCTCCCGGAGGTGTGGACCTCGCTGCTTATTCTGCATACCTTGATTGTTGCTTCCGCGCTGCTGCATGCATAGCTTTCTACAGCCAAATGTAGGTTTTATCCATGCATATTAGATTCAACCACCGCTTTTGCTCTTTGTTGGAAAGCTGACATGACCTACCCGCTTATCGGGTAGATGCTGGCGTTTCGGACTTGGTGACCGTCTACGACTACAACTCCAACGACGAAGGTGTGAAGACTAGAGCTGGTCCTATGCTCGAGTTGCCTGTGGAGCTGGAGACGCTTCGCTTCTATAGATCCGCTGCGTAGATGTTTTACTTTTCTTGATTCAGTCCTGTTGGACTTGTACCCGGCTTTTGCCGAAGAGTTGTACTCTGATGTTGTAATATTAATGTGTAATGTCTCTTTTATTATCGTGTTGTATGGATTTGTACCACTTGAGATAGGGATTGCACGTGATAGTCGCTTCCTGGGACTATCACGGAGGTGTAGAGAGTCGGGTTTCTGTTCGCGGGAATTCGGTTCGTTTCAGGTGGTATCAGAGCCGTACTTGACCGTAGGACGAGCCCTAGCAATGGCTGATAGTTTAGGACAGCCTAAACATCATTGCTTGAGTATATACTCCTTGACTTTTATATATAAACCCTTGAATTCTACTAGTACATCCTTGAATTCTCACTAACTGACTAACTAACGACCCCGTCGCACAGTTGGTGACCTAAGGAGAACAACATATGTCACATGCTTCAAGACCCTGCAACTCTACGGAACGATGTTTGATACAAAGGAAAGACAACTACGACAGTGACAACTATGAAGATAGAGTACAGGGAAAAGGAGGAGAATCTACATGACTCACTTGGAATATCCCCGATGACTTTGCAGTGTAATTTTACGCCAACACAGTTGTCTTTACCTTGGAACTCAATCTACCGAAGAATGATCAGACTGCCCCGTGATACATGAAGTCTGCATACAGAGGAAGCTACAACAACAGGATGCACCCTTCCACCTTTTGCTCGGGACGGAGCTTGGATAACACGGGATGCCCACTCCGAGGATAATGAGGAGTTAAGATTTTGGATCCAAGTGTGCCAACATAAGGAAATTGGCAGTCTACTATATGGAACTGGCACACATAAGTTTGGATGAAGGAGTCGAAGACTCCTGAGGTGCCTGTAGCTCAGTAGTTGGATGAAGACCCAAAGACTCGAAGCTATACGGATAGCAGAGTTGCAGAGGATTAAGATATTATAATGAGTTGTAGCTACATAAGGCAACCAATGGACCGAACAATCGAGTTAACACTACCTTACAAGCAAGCATCGCATACTTGGAATAACCGCATGATAATCGGCCCTATGGACTTTTTCCCTGGTAAGAAGTGTGAAACGTGAATGCTTGCTATGGAACCCCTTGTTCCTACAAGGGTGTGGGTTTGGACTAAGGGTGAACGGATGAGAAACATGGGGGCACGAATTGAATTGGATAGAGGGCACCCCCCTTCTGCAAGGATAACTCCATGAGAACCAGCACGAAGAAGAGTTTCACCATCTTGCTTCGGGAAGATCAGTACCGAAACATCATATGACACGTGTCCTTTCAAGTGTTGTATCACTAACATTAGGAAAAGTCCCTCAAGTGCCCACGATATACTAGTATGCTTACGCTGGTGTAACCTCGAAGGTCTTAGGAGTCAGCCTCGAGGTACACACTTGTTTGGTGCATTGCTTGAGTGATTGGATCTTTATGGTTTTATGGTTGTTATGCCTCTTCATGTTTGTGTGAAATTGCATTGAGTGCTCATGTTTGCTAGATCGTTAGATGACTCCTTTAGAGGCCTTAGCTACCCATCCGGCAAGATCAAGCTAACAGAATGAAGATCGACGTGCTCAAGCCGGCTTAAGAAGCTCAAACTTCAGAAGACGTGAAGGATTTCTTGCAACCTCGGCCAATCAGACCAAGACTTTGGATGAGATACCCTATGAACATTAGACTCAAGTTCGTAAACCAGAAAATGAGTACCTCAAGAATTTGCAACTTTCGAAGCTCGGAAGTGCATGTACCTCTATGGAAGCATATATTGGTTAAGATCAATTGAGTACCCTAAGATGTCAGTGACACATTTTGGATGATTTCAGCTGGAACTCAATTATCGGATAAAGATGAAGTACTCCATATGGAACAACAATCGATACGGGAAATCTTATTCGAGTACTTTAGCTTCCGTAAGGTACCTTATGAATGCCCACCTTTGGAATTTGCTAATGGAATACAGAGTTTGCCGATACGGTTCTTCACACTAAATGCAAATTGACCCATGTGGAGACTCGAAGGAACATGGTAACCTCATATCTTGGTAATGGATTCATCGATGGGAGTGACTAACATATCAGAAGACAACCCGAGATAATGAGGGAGTGGATATAAGCACATTGAACTCTCCACGGATGAACAATCACGCATGTTTTATGGAATTGCGCCCCCGACAATGTATTCGGAAGTAACGAACCCATGCATAAGGGATTACAACTAGGTAGACAATACCTCGACCTGAAAGGTATTGTTGAAGTTTTGGATTTGATTCAGATGACTCAACTCAAAGGACACAAGGTTTGCACTACACGAGTAGTCATCCTAGAGTCATTTTTATTAGATTAATCCCTCCTACACCCCTAAGCAGTTCTTTTGGAACTACTGTGTAAGCAGTAAACAGCTACGCACCACAAGATGTGCTTCTGGAATAGAATACCTGAAGGGTATCTAAAGGAATTACGAGGTCGACAATTGGAGTATGATGAGAAGATCAGTCGATCCCACTTTCGGAATAAACAAGTAACAAAGAAACTCTACAGGACACTACCTTTTGGATCAGTGGGAAGGAGAATTTCTCCGACAACTATTTGGCTCAAGTGATCAATTCGACCTCGCAGTGGAACCTACCACCCTATTGGGAAATAGGTAATAAGAATTGGTGAGCATAAGTGAGGAATAATGCTCACCTAAACGGGTGTCATTATTGGGAATTGTTGAATGAGCATGGCAAAGCCATGAAGCTATGAATATTTCCAGGATACCTGAAGGTAATAATACCATCATGAGGAGTAAGTCAAAGGAATGGTAAAGGGTCATGGTCTACACTAAGGTTGCCCAAGTGAATCGATCCTTCCTCAAGGTTATGATAACTACGGACGATCTGAGGAATTAATTAATCTTTGATGGTATTCCTAAGGGATGACATCAACCATGTATCTTGAGTTTGCTAAACATGCATGAGTAAAACAGATGTGACTTCGTCGAGAAGGTCCATCTGAAGAAGTTGGAATAAAAAAGGACTGGTGTGAGATTTTGGATGGACAGAGCCACTCACACCATCGAGGGTGTTGCAGATGACCCCTCTTAACGTGGACTGTCATGAATGGGGAGTAACCATTCATGGCGTTCACGACCAGAAGATAATCGATCATGTTGGATGTTGCCAGCACTTTGACGAGATCCATTGGAGTCGTGATGAGCCAACAAATGGATTACAACATGAGAGGCATACGAAGTAGGTATGGAATATTGGACCCTCAGAGGAAGGAAGTCAGAAGGAAGTTATGTTCACCCAGGTTCAACTAGTTGATGAGAGTGCACGCCATAAGAGGTGCGAATGCACTAATACTTTGGAAAACAAGGATATCAGCCCAGGGATTAAGGAATAATATGATATATCCTCAACCTATCCCAGATGGATATGGCTTTAAGAAGATTTCTTGGAATAAACCATTGAAACCTTTGGAATAAGGCTCAGTATATGCTTAGTGTGCCGAATATGGACAAGCAAACAGTTTTGGGCAAAGATAATCTTATGGGTACACTAAGAATGCAAGGTTGGTATATGGCAACAATTTGGATTAGATCTTGCCATATGAAATCGTACTACGTACATGCCTCAAGATAGGCTGAGACATACCGGATTTGCAGAACTTTGCTAGGCATAATGTATACGACTCCCTCATATGGAAAGAAGTGGGAGAATCGTGCCTAGTTGGATTAAAAAGTACAGAATGGATGCCATGAGAATATGGCCAAGTTCATAAGCGATAATTTTGGAAAGAACTAAATTGATAAGAAGTTCGAACGCGAGGATTGGAATAATATGAGAATATCATATTCTACCAGAGGAGACTTGATCCTAAGCGTACTAAGCTTATGTGACATGGCTAGAGGAGACGAACTAAGATAAGGAAAACCTAGCCTATAGTTGGAGTTTCTCACATACCTGAACCAGAGTATAATCGTGAGTTATACATGGATGATATTCTGAGAGTCTGATGGATGCAACCGATAGAGGACACATAATAACACTTGGCTTCGGAAACCCTCACATGGAAGCAAGATACGTTGAGATTAAACAGAAGTGGCAACACTTGGAAGAGATACTTTGCCAATGATAATCAACGTCATCAAGCCATCAACTCTTTGGAGATGAAGCTAAAGCTTAAGGAGGAAGTGAAGATCTATCGGAGAGAAGACTCCCATCACCCCGGTACGAGCTTAATCTCGGGGACGAGATTCTCGTGAGGGGGGTAGAATGTAACATATCAGAAATTTGACTGTTTTCCCATGTGTGAATTTTCGCAAAAATTTAAAATTTTTTGTTTGAACTTGTGTACTACCAAATTTGATCCCAATTTGCTAGCATCTCATCTATATTCCATATAAATTAAAACCATATAAAATTATTTTCAAACTATAGTATAAATGTGAGTTGAATTTCTTGGATTATATTTGGAGTTCAATTGTGTGGAGATTGAATTTGAAAGTAATTCAAATTCAAACTATAACTCAAACTACTTTCGAAACCTATTTCTAAAAGCTAACAGCTAACATGGGCCACACCTCAGTAGCCGAAGTCCTTCGGAGGCCCCTGACCACTTCGCACACGAACCAAACCAAGCCGGCCCACATAACCCCAGCACAGCCCAGGCTAACCGGCCGGCCCAGCACAGCCCGTGACCTCTTCCTCTCTTTTCTCTGACCGCCAAGCGGGACCCGCTTGTCAGCCGGACCCTGTGTCCCTTTCTTCCCCATAACGTCTGCGATAGGGAGTGGCGCCGCCCCGTACTGCGCCCTCGGCCTCACCCATGGCGCCGCCCTTGCCGCGCTGGCGCCCACAGATGGGAACCACGCGTCCTCGCCCCTGCATCCCTGCTGTCCGTGGCCGCGCTCGAACCCTAGCGTCCCCATATAAAGCCCGCGCAGCACCCATCTCCCTGTGTCTGCCGCCAAAGGGGAAAACCCCAATCCACCGCGCCGCCTGTGAGGGGAAGGAGGGAAGGAGAAGGAGAGGGAGGCGCCCGCGGAGTGGAACTGGAGCCGTGACGTGCTTGAGGAACTCCGCACCGCGTCGGAGACGACACCTTCACCATGCCTTCAACCGCGAACTCGACGACGGCCGCTGCGCACTAGAGGGCGTCCACCTCGCCACCGCCGTCGCCGATCGAGAACGCCGCGACGTCACCTTGAAGCAGAAGCCGAGGAGCTCTGGGACACCACCTCGCCGTGGACCGAGACGCCAAGGACCGGGACCCCTGCTTCCTCTGCTTTGCGCCAAGACACCGGCGCCGCCGCCCAGGAACGGAAAGCCGCGACGCTCTGGGGCACCGCCGTCGTCGCGCCGAGCAGCTCCGGAGCGCTAACGTCGCCAGTCGTGAGGAGGCTTTGAAGCCCGTCAAGGGAGACGCCGCTGCGCCGTGAACCCCATCGCCAACGCCATGGACGCCTTCACCACCGGGAGCTCTGGAGCGCGCCGAGAAGGGACCTCACCGCCGGGTACAGCGATGCCCTTGGAGACCGCGCGCCCGTGGGGGCCGCCCTCGGGAGAAGAGCGCCTGCGAAGCCCAGGACAGAGCCGAGCATGGGGAACGCCGAACACCTCACCGTGCCCATGGCGTCCACCTCGCCTGCAACCTGCTCGATGTTTTGTCCATGAGGTGAGATGCACACGCACCAGAAGCCTTTCCCCTTTTCTCTTGCCTGCTGCCTGAGTGACCTTTGAGCCATGTGTATGTGACCGTCCAAGCCTCTATCACCAGGAAGCCGAGGACGCCCTCCACCTGCTCGATGTTATGCTCGTGGGATCATGGAGCTCTAGAACACCACCGACCCACGTCATCAACGCCAGGAACGTCTACATCGAGAGCGCACCGCCAAGCCAAGCTGCAACCACGACCTTGAACCTGTCCAAGCCGCCGCTCCCTTTTGTTCGATGGCCACCATGTGTTTGATGTAATGCCAGAACATCCACCCTGAGCCCTACGGTGAGCAGCTCGCACACAAACCAGCTCCTTTACCCTACCTTGCCTGCCTGTGTTGATGGGAGCGTACCCCAGCGTTACGCCGACGGCCGCCGTGCCGTGCTTGAACATGGGAGAGTACCCCAGCGTTACGCCGCCGGCCGCCGTGCCGCGCATGATCTTGATGGGAGCGTACCCCAGCGTTATGCCACCGGCCGTCGTGCCGCGCAGGAACCGGCGCTCATCGCCGTCTGTGAGTCGGGCTTCGTCCCGTGTACCTTTTTCTACAGGATCCTAAGCTCTTGCCTTGAATCCCAAGAACCCCACCTTGAGAGCTAAGCCCCATCTTTCAGTGGTGTCCGATCTTCGTGCTGAGGAGAACGACCCCTTCGCCTTCGAGCCACTCGTTCCTAGCAGTGGCCATGCCACACTCGGCGCTGTCGCAAACCGCCGTCGCCTTGTGTTGCCGACCTTCGAGTCGTTCCTTTTCTTGCAGGTGCCGCTCGCCGACGCATGCTTGCTTCTCACCTTGGCCACGATCGACCGAAAGGTTGTGGCCTAGTTGTTGTCTTAATTCCGCTCGCTGTTGCCATGCAACACGTGCCGCCTTGCTGCTCTCTACCTCGCAATCCCCACACTACCGCACCTACCCTCTGTGCTTGCCGGTCAACAAGTCGTCGAGCGTTGCGTGGGCACTGGGACGCTAGTGCCCCGCGCACGCCATGAACACGTTGTGAACATGGGACGTCGTGGACATGCACGTGTGAGCGACCTCGTCGCCCAGACAAGCCAGGGACCTTTGTCGCCTATCTCTGCGCCTGTTTTGCTACAACCCACATGCTTGCTCTCGCTCACCTTGGTTCGTGCCGTGAAGCGTGTGCCGTACCATGTGCTAGTAACTAGGATGTTGCGCGTGATGGACGGCCGTGTCGTGAGCAGAGGCCTTTGCTTCACGCACGGCAACCCCGCGTTGCAACCTAGCTACTTCGCCATGGTCAACACCGCATCACCAGCACATGCCTCGCTGCACTCCTGAGCATGCCCTACCACATCACCACCCAATGTCGGTCACTAGTTGATCATTTCATCTCTTTTGAGCTGTCGCCGCATATCTTGGCATGGTAATGCCTTTTCTAGTTACCTTTACTTCGCTCTGCTATCATCATCCTTTGTGCTACCGCTTCGATCATCCGAGAGCTAAAACCTTGCAAGCGTTGAACTCAGCCTCTCCGCTTTCCGCTTGCGAGCTTGATCTCTAGAGATCTTAACCGTGAGACCCATAACCCGACCATGAACCAACCCTTGTTTTCTAGTATATAAAACTAATTGCTTAAACTGCTTTTATTTATAAAGCCAATCGCTCTACTTTCATTATTTAAATCAGTGATGCTTGTATTTAGTCTGAAGTTTAATTGGATCTTCTAAATTGGTTCTAAATGGTGTTTTTGCATTAGATGAATGCTCGTTATTTATTTCCGCGTCGCATCTCGTGTAGGCATGTGTTCTTGTTTGAAAACCCGAGCTGCGACAACTGAGGAGACGCGTCTACCCCGACTTTGCCCGAGAGGACGCTCAACCTCTACTACTCTACGACGACTACCGCGCAGGTGTCATGTCACTCCCAACCATGTAGAACCCATGCATGCTATTAGATGCTAGTGCTATATTTATGTTACTTGTTTTGATGGATTGCATAGCCATTTGATTAGCCATGCCTTGATATTTGATATAACCTGTTTCCTTGCTTTACCTACCTGGGGACTAGCTACAGACCCCTAGCTAGCCCCATATACTTACTATGCATACTTTTATTGCTTGATTATGGATGGTGCTCTGGGCTTGGACTGAGATGTGGGAGATCTTAGTGTGTTCTAGCGTGAGTTCTGGGTGTGTTCTTCCTTGACGTGTTTTTGGCGGGAGCGAGCCGTTTGGTTACTTGTGAACGCCTACCTCGGGGAGATGCGATCTGGCCTCTCGCCCGAGCGGCGTGTCGGACGTGATGGAGATGGGGAGTGCTCGCTCTCGGCCCTTAAGGACCGATCGTCAGTTGACCTTGCTTCAGTGGACTTTTACCGTACAAACCGCCCGCCTTGTATTGGGCGGGGGATGGGGTGAGACTCGTAGTGGATAGCAGTCCGCCTGTAGGCGGATCGGTGTGATCGTGCTAGGAGACGTCGTTCCTCCTTAGAAGACTTCGCCCCGGCGAGGCCAGGGAAGGGTTCCACAGCTCCGAGGGACCCCTCGCTGGCAGTATGAGCTCTACAGCAGGGGCTGCGCCAGACTCGGAGACGCAGGAGAGTGCTAGCCACTTACTTGGACTCCAGCCGTATGGTAGGGTTTCGGGCGGTTCGCTACCGTCCGGGCTCTATTCAGGCGGGTACAGTTGTACAATCTCTGCAGAGTGTTTAAACCTATAGCTATAGTCTGTGTCCACAGGTTATGGACAGTCTTCTGATCTCTCACCTGACTAGATTCTTTTCTTGTGCTTCTTCTCTCCCCCGAGTGAGTGAGCCCGGCTTGAGGCCGTTGAGATGTGGGGATAGGAGCAGGTGGGCCCCACATCGCAGATGAGAGTTGGGAGCTGGATCGTGGGTGTGATTCAGTGCTTTGGTGTGTACTTCCTTGTTGAGGGGTGTGGACCTCGGAGGTGTGGACCTCAGGGGTGTGGACCTCCCGGAGGTGTGGACCTCGCTACTTATTCTGCATACCTTGATTGTTGCTTCCGCGCTGCTGCATGCATAGCTTTCTGTAGCCAAATGTAGGTTTTGTCCATGCATATTAGATTCAACCACCGCTTTTGCTCTTTGTTGGGAAGCTGACATGACCTACCCGCTTATCGGGTAGATGCTGGCATTTCAGACTTGGTGACCGTCTACGACTACAACTCCAACGATGAAGGTGTGAAGACTAGAGCTGGTACTATGCTCGAGTTGCCTGTTGAGCTAGAGACGCTTTGCTTCTATAGATCTGCTGCGTAGATGTTTTACTTTTCTTGATTCAGTCCTGTTGGACTTGTACCCGGCTTTTGCCGAAGAGTTGTACTCTGATGTTGTAATATTAATGTGTAATGTCTCTTTTATTATCGTGTTGTATGGATTTGTACCACTTGAGATAGGGATTGCACGTGATAGCCGCTTCCTAGGACTATCACGGAGGTGTAGAGAGTCGGGTTTCTGTTCACGGGAATTCGGTTCGTTTCACTGTGAAGGCATCAACACCATAATTTTCTGCTCTTGGCTGCTTAAAGCGATAACAATAAAAACAATAGGCAGCATCCTTATCTACACTATATTCCAACCATGGATTATCTTTGAACCAATCCTCTTGAAAAGGTCTTTTGCGACCGCATATTGTTCTTCTCGGATAGTTATGACCTTTTGGTTGGCAAGGACCCTTCAAAATATATGCTCTTCTAGCAGCATCCTTAAGGTTTGGATGTAGGTTCTCAATTGGAACCCGTAGCCCAGGATCTGCAACAATGTCAGCATCACTAAGTGTAACATTAGGATCATTGCTACCTCTTTCAGTTTCCATATTATCTCTTCCATTTTCTACATTGTCTCTTTCAGTTTCCACATTGTCTCTTTCCGTTTCTATATTTTCTGCACTCACATTGACATTGCTAACTTCTATTGCTACTTCTTGAGGTTGTACTAGTGACTTTATTTCTGGTTGAACTTCAACAGATGGTTGGTTTGGCCTTGGTGGAATTACAGGTGTCGGAGCAGGAGAAAAAAAGGACCTCAATGTCTTATTCCTCTTATTCATTGACAATGAGAAATGCTAATCTACAAAATAGTGCATAACAAATTGACTCAGTATGGAATTGGCCATTGGGGATTGCGGATTGAAATTGAATCATTGAAATATCGGAGAATGGAGAATTGGAGATTGAGAAGTAACCTGTGCTTTGAAGCCGCCCGTCAGAATCAAGCCGCCGCCGCCGCCCGGCGCCGGCTAGGGGCAGGGCCGCCGGCCACAGGGGGCAAGGCCGCAAGGGCAAGGCACCCAGGTGCCGATTGGCGTGCTGAAGTGCAGAAGGATGGCGCCCGTCGGCCGCCCCGTCTTGCCCTGTGCCCTGCTCGGCTGCACGCATCTCCGGGCTGACCTCTGAAGCGTCTCCGGGCTCCGGCCGCCGCTGCCCGCCGATGCCGCCGCGGCGCCGCTAGGGTTACAGTCTTGCGGACTTGCGCCATTGCGCGAGACCGCGAGTGGGAGCCGCACGCGAGGGCCGCTGACTCACTGAGGAGGCAGGCCGAGGCTGAGCCGCTGAGGATTGCTGGATTGGGCCGAAGGATTGCTGGGCCACTATAGGAAATAGTACAGGGGGTATACTTGATTTTTTGGCCCACGCCTAGGGCCATGGCCCTACTGGCCCCAGGCCCAGCTCCGCCCCTGCATCTCCCCGACGGCCGGTGTCTGCGCCGCCGCGGAGCACCCTAGCCCCCGCCGCGGCCATCTCCCCAAAGCACCCTAGCCAGCCGCCATCTCCCCGGAGCGCCCTAGCCCGCCGCCGTGGCTGCCAGAGCCGCGCCGCGCGCGCACTGTTGATCTGAGGCCGAGGTTGAGCTCTCGCTCCGCCTCCGTCCCCGCCTCGTACTCCGCCTCCGCCGTCACGAAAGACGTCGTGGCGACGCAGATCTGGGCCCGCCGCCTCCTTCCCTTGCCTCCTCCACAGCGGCGAGCTCGAGGAGGGATTCGGCAGCGGCGCCAGTGCGGAGGAGCCGAGGACGCGGGGCCCAGCGTCAGTGTGGAGGAGCTCCGCGCGCGTGTGCCCCGGGCCGCGCCGTGGCCCTGCTACCGCAGCTCGCGACGGCCCACGGCGGAGTTACCCCATGACCGCGAAGGTAGCGCCAGCGCGACCTCCCCGCCCCGGATCTAGGTGGACGCGTGAGCTTCGAGTGTGGTGGTGGTGTTCCCGGTGGAGCTCAATCGCCGGCGCCGCGGCTTTCCTTCTGCGCTTGCCCGGCCTGCGCGACGACGCGGTGACGAAGGGAGAAGGGGAGCGGCCGACCTACGCGGCCTGCACGACCAGCTTGCGCAGCGGCGCATGGAGGTGGCCGACCGGCTGGCTGGCACAGCGGCACGGGGAGGAGCATGAGGTCGTCGGGCGGCGGATTTGCAGCCGAACGCGGAGGCGACGGCGTGGGGGAGGGGCCTCGACCTCAAGCCAGGCACGGCGGGCGGGACCGGCGGCCGCGGAGGGGTGTGGCGGAGCTCTCCAGTGCCGAGGGAAGCAACCGTCGGGGGGATGAGCGACGGGAGGGGAACGACTGCCGGGAAGGCCATGTGTTTGCGGTTCCGGTGCACTCTCTCCATGTCTCAAAAGGCGCTTTGCGCATCTAGTTTGCAGATGATTGCTGGAGTCAGTCTCGCAAGACTTAAGATAAGGGTTTCAACAACAACGCTTGCATAATGGACATTTTCTGAAAGGCGTATGTTTATTGATTCTGCATCTCGCAAATGGATGCATACACAGCTGCCTAATTTACACAGCAGAATTCGTCCTGTGAACGGCAGAAAGCACCCTTCTCCGGGTAGTCAGCTTTTTGACATAGTTTTCCGGCTTTTCCCTTGCTCGTACACTTCTCCCCTTTATGACAAGGAAAGCACTTAAGGGATGCCGGTGGTGGTGGTGACCGTTGGCCTTTGGAGCCTACACATGCAACATTATTGTTGTAAAATAAAATGAAACAAGGTTTGGTTTGGTTGGTTCACGCAATAACGCAAACGTGTCAAAAACATAAGTACTCCTAGGAAGAACCGTAAGCACAAGGGGGTTGCTTACCCGCGCCCCCCGCTTCACTGGATGGAATGATGGTGGACACCATCGCAAGAACCAAGAAAACAGAGATGATCATGCAAATAATCTTGGTCGCCATGAGGAAGGGAATAACTTTTTTAACTTTTTGGTGAGGAGTTAAGAGTGTTGTTTCACTACCTTATATAGAAACACAACCCACCTTTGAATTTAATATAAACTAACAACTTAAAAAGATAGCATAATACTATCTCAATATCTATACATATCTCTTGAGCAAAAAAAAAAAAATCTATACATATCTCTATCACTATATCCATCTCTATCTCTATCTCTATCACTATCACTATCTGCTCACTATCACAGTAACTCCATCGATATCTCTGAAATTAAAGACCCCAAAGGCTAAAGGCTGCAGCTTGCCTATCAGAGTGAAGCCTGTCAATTCGTTCTCCTCCCGAAGCCGGGCCATCTAATTTACTAGGTTATACTCCGCGCGCGTTGCTGTGAGAATTTCTATAAAATTTGAAGATGCAATTTGAAAATAGAAACACTAAAATGATTGTATCACAAATATTTTTTTTGCAAACAACAATGTAGATGAAAACACATTCATTTCATTGAGAAAGAACTAAAAATTTGTAGCATGGTACTCGCAAAGACTAACACAATGCATACACTATTAGCCACAGAAAATCCGTAGAAGACATAAATTCATGTTTTTAGTGGATGGTGATGTGAATAGCTTGCAAGTTGAGAGAAGATCTAGTGGATCGTGACGTGGACCTCTTGCATGTTGAGAGAAGTCTATCCATGATGTGTAGTGGGTCTCACCTATATATGTTGACACCGTTTTTTGGAAAAACAGGTCAAAAGGGATAAGGAGAAGCAGCCGATGAGAACGAAGTGCGATCGGCCGATTGAAGAAAGAGAAAAGGGTGGTCAACAGGATTCGCCGATGGTCAAAGGAGTTCGACTCTATCAACAGACCGGCGAGTCAACCAATCGGCCGATGGTCAACCAAAGGATCGGCCGATGGAAGGAAGAAGGCGGTAATCGAGGAAATACGCCAAAAGGAAAGCACGGTGGAGGCGGGTCAATCCACGATTGGCAAAGGGTCAAAGAGTCAGTTTTTAGGGAATTTTGACTCCTGCGAGAGTCCTTTTCTATTTTTGGTAGTTTTTTGTCTTTCTTTAGATACAAGTAAACAATGCCGTGATCGGCTAGGAGTCGGGTTGTCCTCAGGACATAAATAGCGACCCTGCGTGGTTGGGAAAAAGGGTACACACCAATATCAAACAAACCGCCTCCGGGCAAATCCTTTACTTTACAGCATCTACTTTTATAGCATCTACTTTTCGGCGACTTCGCCATTGCATTTTTCCTCTTTTCTACAACGCCGTCCTTCAAGTTCGTCGGGCTGCATCGATCGATCTCCGGCAAGCTTGTGAGTACCGTTTTACCGAATAACCCTAGGCTTTAACCTCCGGGCGCATCGCTGAGGTTTCGTCTAGTTCTTTATTCACCCCTTACCGATATTAGCTAGATCTGCAAGTTTTTTGTATCATTTCTTGTAGTTTTTAGCTATTATCATCAATTATCCCACTCGATCTAGATCCTATCAGCTTCTAACACTAGAGCCAATTCCGACCTATTCGAGTGCTGACGTCACGATCGGCCGATTCCAGCCGATTTATTTACTCACGCACCCGCGCTTTGGTCGCTCTCGAGCCGGCCGATCCCGCTTCACTCGTATCGGCCGATTGGCTGGTACACGTGTTGCTAAAAGGCCATCGGTTCTCTAGCCGATCCCTAATATTTTCCATTGTCAATCAACTGGTCAGATTGGCTGGCACGCCTCGCTACAGACCGGGGAGTCACGTGTGCTGCGCGCGGAGGTGACGTCCTATTTTCGCGTCAACACACTTTTGGCACGCCTGGTGGGACCCGAAAAAGTCAACTATGACGAAGAACACGAAGACTGGTGCTTCTGAGATTGATCCTGACAACGTCCAAGTAATCACCAAGGATCAGCTAAAAGATGCAGACAAAGCTGAGTTCGAACCTCACATGAAGAATTATGAAGAGCTTTGCCTGGCATCATACGGTCAGACTGAAGGTGGGGTCTTCAAGAAGAATCCTTTGCCAGCACCTAGGCAAATCACCTTCTCAGCCGATCCTGAAGGGCTTCAAGACATGATGACCAAGGCGATGCATCAAACGATGATTGATCAAGCTAAGGTTTTCGCCAATACCGTTCAAAATAGTCTGATTGAAGCACTCAAGAAAGGAGCAGAAGGAGGATACCTGGGACCCGCATATTTTCAACCAAATCGAACTCCTCCAGTGTTCCAGCATAACCAATCGGCTTCCCCGCCGATTGATGACCCAACAGTAGGGATCTCACCGTCTCCATAGGTCAATGCAACTGCTCCTGGTTCTTCATCAGATTCTCAGCCGATTCAGAATCAAGGTATTGGAGATAAAGCTAAAGATCCTGTTGTTACAATGCCCGTGATCCAGACTCACTCGACACAGTCCAACGTCCAAGATCAAACATTCTCAGTGCAGAATCAGCATCAGAAGTATCCTGCCATGAGAAACCAGGATGGAAAGCTTGCAGGATGGGATCTGCCTCGTGATCATTTTGAGACTAACATCTCAAATTTCTTCGAACTTCAGCTTGAGGAAATTCCAGAAGTGAAGTACCCACAGTCTTATCAAGCCATGTTTAGGGGTACTCCGGGGACTGTGCACATGAACAAGGAGGGAGTAGAGTTTGTCTACTTCAATCACGAGAGCAAAGCTTTTGAAAGAGTCAAGATCAGTCCAGCTCACGCTCATATGGTGATACCGACAGAAAGAAAAGCTCCCGTTCAACCTCAGAAATCGGCTCAGCAGCTGACGCTAGGGATGCACATACAGACTGCTCCACTACAGCAACCAACGCTAGGGATGCCCGTGCAGTTTGCCCCGTTACAACAGTCAACGTCAATGCAGCCTGTCTTAACCCCGGCTAACACAGTGGCTCATACAAGATCATCGCCTCAGCAGCCGATCAACCAAGGGATGACGGGACAACTAATAATTCCACAAGTGGATCCCGCACAGGTGGTACAAACACTTCTAAATCAATTGGCTATCTCAAGCCAGTTGAATTTGCATCAACCAGGCCCATCGGCTAGTCAGCCGATCAGACAAATTCCACCTGTTGTAAGTCAACCAAATGTGCAAGGTTCTTCTGGAGCAGGAACATTGATGGCACCAAATCCGCAAACAAGAACCTCAGAAGAACAGCCTCCAGAGACTCCATCGGCTGAAATACAAGCGATTGAACAAGCATCTGCTGAATCGAAGTCTCACATGAAGCAGGAGTTGATCGACCACTTCTCAGAGATGCTGCAGAAGCAATATGGAATAAAACCCAAGCAACAGTAGTCCTGCATGTACAGGACACTGTATCCATCTGGCTACGATCAGATACCGTTCCCTCCAAGATTCAAAGTGCCAGACTTCACCAAGTTCTCTGGGCAAGATGAGACATCCACTATGGAACATATCACTCGATTCATCATCCAATGTGGAGAAGCAGGGAATGTTGATGCACTCAGAATACGGTTTACTTCGTTGCCAGCTAATTCTATTATCAAGTGGTCCGATTTGGAACAACAGTTCCACAACTATTTCTTCTCTGGCATTCATGAGATGAAAATTACTGATCTGACCAGACTCAAGCAAAGGAATGATGAAACAGTTACTGGATTCGTTCAGAGATTCAGGGAGGTCAGAAACAAGTGCTATAGCCTGAATCTGGGAGATAAACAATTGGCTGAGTTGGCTTTCCAAGGTCTCTTGCCAACCTTGAGGGAGAAATATGCATCACATGACTTCGAGAGTCTCAGCCAACTGGTCAGTCGGATGAGTCAGGAAACTGCAAAGTCCTATGAGCCTAGAAGAAACTTTCAGAAGAAGGTGTCTTATGTGGATTACTCTGATTCAGAAGATGAAGACAATATGATAGGACTTGCAGAGTGGGTCAAGGGCAAAAAGACAGTGTCCTGTCCCTTTGGCAAGAAAGAATCAGAAAAATTCGGCTTTGATATCACTAAGGCCGATAACATATTTGATCTGTTGCTTCAGCAAGGGCAGATTAAACTCTCCCAATTCCATATCATATCTTCTGCAGAGGTGCTAAAGAGGATGAAGTATTACAAATGGCACAATGTAACGTCGCACGACACCAATGATTGCAAGATCTTCAGACAGCAGATCCAATTAGCTATTGAGCAAGGGAGGCTTAAGTTTGAAACCCCCACCAAAGCTGAAAAGCCGATGAAGATTGATCAGCACCCCTTCCCAACTAACACAGTTGAGGTGTCTAGCAAAGACACGTCACGAGTTAAGTTGCTGACGTCTGATTCGGCTCAAAATAAAGGTGCTGTCGATCCCAAGGTACAAGCAACCGCTGCCGATGTCAAAGGAAAAGGGTTGCTACTTGAACGAGATTTGAAGCTACGCCGACCTGTCACGTCCCAGATGCTGATCAACAAGTTCCAACGTCGACAGGAGAAAGCAAGGGGAAGAGAAGAGTGGGCACAGCGCAACGAAGGACATTGGAGATGTCCGTTCTTCAAGTATTGCTGGGAAGAAGGGATCAAGCTACCAATGGCAGAGAATTGTCCAGAGTGCAATGGGGCTTACAACAACAGCAGCTCATCTAAGAGAGTTTGCTTCAATGACAGAAGACCTTCAGCTGGAGATCACTGTGAATTCAGCAATCAACGGATCTCAGTCCACGATCGGCTGGGGGGCAAGGCTAGCGTCCACGATCGGCTGGGGGGCAAGGCCAGTGTTCATGATCGGCTGGGAAGCCGAGTCAATGAAGAGTCAAACAATCGGCTGGAAGAGATGGCCGATTCTCTGGTCCCTGATGAAGATATCATGTGCCGAGCTCCTGAACGTCGACGCACGCTACAACTGGATGATGAGGGGTCAAGCCAAACACGCAAGAAGCCCAATCCACAATGGTGTCCAGATGGCTTGACCAAGTCCTAGAAAAGGAGAGTCTAGCGCCTACGCCAGCTAGAACAACAAGAAGAAGCAGAGAGACACGTGCTGGACAAGAAGAAGGTTCGGTCTAAAGTTTGGCGCCCAAAGTCTAAGGTCGACAATGGAAAAGATGACAAACCACTGGCTGATATAAACATGGTTGTCTTCTTGCCAAAAGAGTTCATGACTCCTGTTGATTCGGATGTGTCCGATGAAGAACTTGGCATGGCTCAATTAACACTGGAACCGACACAAGCCATCTTTGAGAAACCAAATGATGAAAGGAGACAACATTTGAAGGCTTTGTTTCTCAAAGGATTTGTCAATGGCAAGCCAGTCACCAGGATGCTAGTAGATGAAGGAGCAGCAATCAATCTGATGCCATACACCATGCTACGCAAGATTGGGAAATCTGACGAAGATTTGACCCACACCGACATGATGCTGGTGGACTTCGAAGGCAACGTCTCTCCGGCTCAAGGTGCAATCTGCGTGGATCTCACCATCGGTAGTAAGACCCTTCCAACCGCTTTCTTTGTCATTAAAGGGAGGGGATCTTATAATCTACTACTGGGTCGGGATTGGATACATGCCAACTACTGCATGCCGTCTACAATGCACCAATGCATCATCCAATGGATCGGAGATTCAGTAGAAGTGGTCCAAGGAGAAACCTCAGCACAAGGATGGACCTATGATCGCGTAAGCTGCATATCAGGAAAAGCATGGGATACCAAGTGTCACACCTGATTTTCCGAAGAAAACCAAATGCATCTCATATGTGCGCCAGGATCAAGTTTACACACATATGATAGACGTCATGAGTGAAATATCATTAAACAGCAATAAAAACGTATAAGAGTTAAACCATTACATTATCTCTTTATTACACTCAGACGTTAGACTCGAAGGTCTTTACACGAACAACGATAACTATGAAGACGCGACTCCATCTTCATCTTCCACAGGCACATGACTGGGGGCACGCAAGCCTCAGAACTCATCGTAGTCGCTGAAGTACTCTTCTCCAGTGTTCTCCTCTGAACAGCGGGTAAGCAAGGGTGAGCACACTTATGGTTGGAGCTCAGCAAGTAGGGGAAGATGCAAGGCTATCAAGGATAGGCTAAGGTTTACAGCGGTTAGCATTTTAATGTTTGTCAAAATTTATTAGCAAGCACCTATTTACTAGGTGTAAGTTTATACCAACCCACTTAAGCATTTAGGAAAGCATCTCATCTCAAAACCACAAGAACCACGATTTAATTCCATCTTTATGTTTGATTATCATGTGAGGGTCCAGGCCGCTCTTGACCGTGAGCATGGCTGATCGATCAGTTTTAACTCTGCAGATGTTGTACACTTTCACCACAGCTCGCGTAAAAGTTCCGAAGAACTTTGAACCCAACCACGCATGTGCTGATCAGGCATAATACCACACTTCTGAGGTGTGATTGCATAGGGACGCTACGAAGCCTTTACAAAGATATGCAAAAGCACCAACAACCCACGACAGTTACAGCTCAGGGCGGACCATAACCCTCCCTAGTGGACAGCACCTTAGCAAAGGCTGCGGCCAAGAGGACCGGGCTATACCCCTGCAACCCCGAGCCCCCTGTGTTCCTTTCGGATAAGGTCACCAGTACAATCGCACACCTAATTAATTGGCTAAGCCAGAGCCATATGGACTGTGGTTGCACTGTTTTCCTGGGTGGTTCTCCATGTTCCGATTAAACCATATGATCTTGTTATTAACCATAAGCACACACATATATATCACCAAAGATATCATGATCAACATTCATCATATTGTAAAATTCATTTGAACCAACCCAAGGTATAGCAACTAAGCATTTCTACCCAAAACATTTATTAAAAAGGGTTGTTCAAGGTAAAGGGAATAAAATTCTAGTCATGTCCTTAAAAAGGTGATTTCCCATCAAGTTTATGCAATACAACAATTAAAAGTAAACTTAGTTATCATGCAAGTTGTGTGGGACAAAATAGAATATGCAGGGGGAGAAGTCCACTTGCCTTCCTTGCTTAAACACTGGGGTTCTTCTTCAAAAACTTGCTCTTGATCCACTTCAACTGGTTGCTCACTTGAAACTGGCACGATGTCTACGAGCACACAAGAAAGCATACAATAAACAAAACAACACACCAAGCATGAAAAGCTTTAAAGAAAGATCAAGGTTTGGCTCTAGAAACGCGAACACAAAAGCACTAGGAACTATCGGGAGATTTGGATGATCACATACAAGACCTAGCTATGTGCTTAGTATATTTTAATTGAATAAAGATGTGCATAGGTTATTTCAGAGAAATACCCTATTTATAATTAAGCAAGTTATATTTGTATTTAAAAGACGATGTAAACCTAGTCTAATTTTATTTGCAATTATTCAAGTATGATTTATGCAAATTAAACATTTAATTTAAAAGAAGCATGTAAAAGCATCTAGGCGTTCATCTTTATATTTCGAGTTGAACTAATCAAATTATAATTCAAAAACACATTTATGTTCATATTAATCAAATTAACATTTAATTAAGAAAACTCGTGATATAGCCTATGTTGCTTTTTATTAGAAAGCAAATTGCATAATCATTAGTCAATTTAAGTGTGATTATAAAAACCGAGGTATACATCTAATTAACTTTTAATTATAAGAAATATTTAACTAGTATTAATCATATTAACTTTCTTATGAAAACACGTGTTAAACTTCTAATTAGATTTTAATTAGAAAAGCATGTGTATAAGGTTTTAATCATATTTAAAATCTAAATAAATTATAAAACAAAGAACATGTTCAACATTGGCCCTAACACGTAGTTTGAGTTGATATGAACCTAACGCAACTTGAAACGGTGGAAACGGAGCTAAAACGCAAAAGATATGGCCAAAACAAGGTTCTAAAACTGACGGGCTTGAAGAAACGGTCGCGTGGACACCAAGAACGCTTAAAACGGATAAAAGACGGAAAAGATATGGCTAAAACAAAACAGAGGGACCTTTCTGTAAAAACACAGGGTGTACAGGGTGTTCATAAAAGATTCCAGGGACTAGAAACATAATTATACATATAAACAGAGGGGTTTATATGCAAAAAGTGATGAAAAGGACCTCTGGCAGAAGAATCTAAGAAAAACAGGGGCTAGATCATAAAATTCAGGACCTGTTTGAAAGGATCTTTAATGGTGGAAGGACCGGCATGTAAAAAGGAAAAGAACAGGGGCTAAACTGCAAAGTTGCGGCTGACGGGAGGGAGACGCTGACGCGGCACCACGCGGCGTGCTTTGATTGGCTGGAGCTCACCACGTGGCGCTGACGCGGCGGTGGACCGCGCTGTGAACCGGGTTCACGGGTGCACGGTGCACCGGTTTCATAAAACGAAGAGGTACGCGATCGGGGACGTCCCTGCTGGATCCGACGGCTCAGAGGGCCTGCAAGCGAGAGAGCGGCGGTGGACGGCGGCGGTTCACCGGAGAAAGAGACAGCGCGGCGGCGCTTCGCCGGCGTGAGCTCGGGAGAGGGTTCCCGGCCACCATTTCGTGCACGTGCGGGTGCTACGCATAGCGGGGAAGCATGCGCACACGTCTAGGGGTTCAGGAGGGAGGCTCAGGCGACCACGACGGCGCGCACCGTAAGGGGGCGGCGCGGCCAACGGCGGCGTGCGGAGGCAAGGGCTACGGGCCCTAAGACACACAGAAACAAGGAGGGGCGCGATGCTCATCACCTGGCGAAGCTTCGGGCGAAGAGACGGCGTCGGAGAAGCGGCGGTGAGCGAGATCGACGATGGCGGCCGAAACTGGAAGACGACGGTGGCGCTCTGGTTCGGTCCAGCGGGGAAGAAGAAGGGGTTCTGGAGCTTGGGGTCCTCGTGCGGGATGCGCGTGCAACGGTCGAAGACGAGAGGAGCTCGAGGATGTGTTCACCGGCGGTGAGGACCTTCGGGACGGCAGCCCGACGTTCTTCCTGCGGCGGCACTCCGGGAAGAAGGAACAGGGGCTCCGGCGCTGCTCGATCCGGTGACGATGCTGTCCAGGTTCAAAGGGAAGGATGGTAAGCGTCGATCGCCGCAGAGAATAAAGAAAAAGGGAACAAGGAATACTCCACCGACGACGAGAAGCTCCGGCGGGCGTCAATGGCACGGCGGTAGAGGAATTTCGGGCGGCGGCGCGAGCGCTTGGATGAAGAGGTGCGAGGTGTGTAAGAGTGCGGAAAGGGGAAGGAAAAGGGTGAGGCGGGGCTCGACCTCGGCTTTTAAAGAGAGGAGGAGGGAGAGGGAAACGGCGGCCGGGGTGGAGAGCAATGGCCATTGATGGCCATGGCAGCCGGCCGGCACTGATGGCATTCAAGGGCTGCGCGATTAGGGGAAACCGAAGGGGAAAAAGTGATGAGGGAAGACGGTCGGGGTTAAAATGCTCCTTGATGACCAAGATTAAAGGAGGGAGAGCGAGGAAAGCGAAGAGACGGCCGGCGGGCGCGCTGCTGTGCAGAGCAGGGGGAAAACTGGAGGAAGGGGAAGAAGCTGCCAGGTGGGGCCGGGGTGGCAGCGGCTGCGGAAAGGAGAGGAGAAGCGGGCCGCGCGTAGGAGCTGGGCCGGCGGTGCAACCTGGGCCGCGCGGGGTGTTGCGGGCCGGGAAAAGAAGAGGGAGGAGGCTGGGCCGGGCTGAGAGGGAGGGGGTGAAGGGGGTTTGGGAGTTTTTTCTTTTTTTTTTCAAAACCTTTTCTTCTTTTCAAACTCTTTTTCAAACTTTCAAACACTACAAACTTTTCCAAAATCAAAAACATTTAAAAACTTTTAAAACTTCAAACCAACACACAAAACACTATGCAACTAAAAGATGATGCACAAGCACTTATTGCTTCTAAAATTACTCAAAAGTGATATTTAAATATTTTAGAGCCAAATTTATTTTATAATTTATTTAAAACCTTAAAAATAAAATCTATAGCACCATGTTGCTACATTATTTTAATGATGGAATTTTAGGGTGTTACACCAAGTATCTCAAAGTGTCTGATTTCGGACTAAAGCCAGTTCAAGCAGTCGGCTCTGATGACAAGATTTAATGGATCAGTTCATTGAAGATGAAGGGAAGCTTGGGCACGGGTTTACATCGGCCGATGAATTAGAAAAGATAGATCTTGGAGATGAAAGCATACCAAGACCGACGTACATCAGTGCCAAGCTAGATACGGAATACAAGAAAGAACTGATCGCACTGTGTCCACTCTAACGCCGTGAGCGTACAGACGGAACAATTACAGATACTTGGAATAGTAAACATCGAAGCACCTCCCACCGCTCCCCTAACCATACTCGCGCAACGCCCGTCGATCCGCATGTGGACGGCACGGCGATTAGGGGGTGTATCTCAACCACTGTGTAGACGAGCATTGTCGCGTCGACCTCTGGGTCCTCGAGGACTACGGCGCCGGGCGGTGGGTTCGCCGGCACCAGGTCGCCTTGCCGTGGAAGCGCGGCAAGGGAAGGCCGCGTAGCCGATCGGCCCTGCAGTCCGTGGCGGCAGCTGCCGACCGCGGAGGCAACGTTGTCATCCTCGGCAACAGCAAGGGGTTAGCGGTGTACGACACAAGGATGGGGGAGGCGGCGGGGAGGAGCGTCGGCTCGGTGATGCGGCGGGAGTTCGTGTCGAGGCATGTGTTCCAGGCAAGCATGGTGGAGCACGCGTGCTTCGGCCCGCCGCCGACCGCCGACTCCCCGTTCATCTACTCTTGAGCTAGGTAACTGGCAGTCTAGCACTAGCTTAGCCACTAGGCAACCTTATTTGGGCATAGTTCAGCAGTATCGTGAAAAGAACATGTTTTCACTTTCGCATCATCGTAATCTCTTGTGTTTGAGACCCAAATATTGTGATCATTGGTCCATCGCTGAAGCAAAGGCATGCAGTATCCCTACTTCATCATAGGTGGTAGTTTACCGATTGAAGATATTTGCTTCAATTTCTTATGGCAAAGCTTTGCTACCGAGAAAGAGATTCGGCATGCATGAGCAATAATAACATCGGATTATTTTCGAGGTCACCACTCACCACCGCTTTTTCTTTGCTATTTCCCCGCCAACTCTTCCCTAGTTCATCTGCCACTACAAAAAAAAAATATTAGTCTACGACTGTAACAGCCCAAAATCTAATAACCTTGTTTAGAATTGATCATGAACATCATTGTTTGCTAAGACAAAATTTTTGTGCTTGTTTGAATGCTTTTGCATTTTTAAATTCAATTTTGAACATAGTATAAACACATGTCTTGTGAAGAAACTTTCTTTTCTCTATAAGACACATGTCATCTCATATCATGGTAAAATACTTCTGTCTCAAATATGAATTTAGATGATTTTTCCCAGATTTTAGGTCTCCATCTTGAAACCAAACATATGATTCAAAAGTCCAAAAATAGCCTTCCGGGAAGAATTTTCTTTTCAAATCTATCATAGATTTTCTTCTCGATTCAAACAAAATGGGTTGCCCATGATCTCTTCTATCAACACAAATTTCTGTGTAATTTTTGGATGCTTGGAAGATCAAGTTTGGAAAATTGGAGAAAGGAGAGATGTTTCTATCTAGAACGTACGGACGGTCCGTACCTCCATCACGGACAATCCGTGTGTGCCGCAGCGTGCACGTCACGCATACGAAGCTGCTGTGCCACGCGCTCCCGTTGGCCCCACCGACCCCTCCACCTCACCTGCAACCCATCCCCTCCCTTGCCTCCCTCAGACACACCAGGAGCCCCTCCCTCCTTTGTTTTCTCCTCCACCCAAGCCATGGAGGAAGGAACTCCTTCATCTTCATCAAATCCACCATATCTTGCCGGAGTTCGCCGGAGGATCACCGCGGGATGTCGCCGACGAGCTTCTCCACAATCCCCTCCACCTCTTCCTCGCTGAAGGCCAAGGAGAAGGTCGCCCCAAGCTTCTTCATCTTCTTCCCCAAGTACTCCATGGATGAACTCGACCCGATTTACTCCAATTCCGCCCTACACCAACAAACGGCCTATTGCTCGTGCTCTACTCATCGTCGGTGAGCTTCCCTCGCCCCTCACCATCTCCCTTTCGCCCTTGTGCAAACTCCATAGTCTATCCATGGAACCCTTTTGAGTTTCATCACCATTGATGACTTAGAGCTCCGAAGGTCCCATGCATGTCAAATCTATCGCTTGGAATGATCTCTATACACTCCTAAAAACCCATAGAAACAAACATCATCCAAAACCAAGGCCGGAGCTGCCGACGGCGAGCTCGACGGTGAGCCACGGCCTAGGGACGGACAGTCCGACCTTAGGGGACGGACGGTCCGTAAACCGCACAAAAAAACCTCCAGAGATGTTGTTTTCTCGCCTCCGGGGTCGGACGGTCCGTCAGTTGACCACGGACGGTCCGTAGTTACTATTCATCTCTCGTATACCATCTTGTATAATTCATATAAAATTGTATATAGCTCAGAAAAATGTGAAATAAATTTTGTTGGTTTTCTAATGATGTCAAGAACCTATTAAAAATGAGTTTGACTCCAAATTAAATAAGTAATTATCTGAATTAATTATGTGAGTGTTTATCTTGTTAATTGCATAGTTAATTCTCTATTGGTCCAAAAATTATGAAACCAATTTTGCTAATTCACTTATGGTGTGTGTGATACAATGTAGGTACTTTCTTGACTTAATTGTGTGTAGATTGGTACAGTTTTAGATATCTTTGAACCTAGTTAATTAGTAAATGCATAATAGTATTCATATGTGCTTCTAAAATTATGAATCTAACTTGTTAGCTTCCCTTGACCATCATATGTTGTTGTAGTTGTTGTCCTTTATGGTATGATTGTATAAGTATACAACTTTAACTATATGCTTGTTCTAGGGTTAGCTTGCTTGTAAAATACCTAGTAAATCAATTATACGCATGTGACCTATAAGCTTCCCTTGCTAAATTAAAATAAATGTGCTATGCTTCTTATGTTTAGCAACCACCGTGGTATAACTTAGAATAATGATGCTTGTCTTAGTTTATCATATATAGCAATTCTCGCTAGCTCTAAATTAGATAATAAACCTACTAATTTTAATTAAGATGTGATGTGCTAGTTCCCCATTAATTATTAAATTGACTAATGATGATCAATTAGTGTTAATAGCTAACTCACTTGAGCACGATCACCTATTTAATATTGATAACTATCATGAGTTAACTTCCACCATAGATGCTTTATAGTGCAACAATCTAACTATGTGATAGATCATATGAAGCTAAAATAGGACAACTAATGTTGATTGCTTTCTTGTGTTATAACTTGACTTAGAATGTTATGTGCACTTGTGTGAACATTTGTTTGCAACGCTTTTACTCTATGCAATTGCTTGTGCATTTTAATTCCAATCCTTGATTGCTTGCACGATAACCTTGGAGCATGTTATCCTTCAACTATCATAAGTCTTTGCATCACATATGCATACATTCATGTCATCCTTTCTAATTCTTGCATTCATCTAATCTCGTAGATGACGTTCCGGAGTGTTGCGTTCTTGGAGCACCGATCTCAGGCAGGCACCGATATATCTCACTCTATTTTCTAAATGTGAATTGCTATTACTTATTAATGATTGTGCATGGGCTTAGCTCTATCTAGACATATGCAATGTGTAGAACCTATTAGACATGATAACTCTTGGAATTAGCTCAACTTATTTAATGAAAGTATGTATGTTAGAAATATCGTTATAATTACTTAGTCATGCTTAGTTGTCGGTAGAAGTCGAGAGGTGGCAAGGTTACCACCACTCGCGAGTTATAGTATGCTTTCTTAATTAATACTTCAGTAGTCATGAATGGATAAAATTTGAGCCCTATGAATATGATTCGAGACTTGAGCAAGTGTGCTAGGGCCATGTTGGGAGTGAATCCAAGTGGCATAGGCTTGCTTGAGTTGATTAAGACCCGATCGTTATCGCCGTGATACTTGAGCACTTTTCCGTACAAACCACATGCTCATAATGGGTCGGTAAGCTAAGTAGCATAAGTCGCACCGTACCTTGAACGAATTAGGAGCGGAGTGGGATGAGGTGTGATCGACCGTGTTCGGTGCACCTATACACTTCCGGCCATCCGATCATAGTGGGGTGCGGGTATGTGAAAGGTCGAGGGCATGAATTAACACTTATCCTAGGCCGAGGATATGGTCGTTGGTCTTGCGTCTCGTGTGGGAAAAGTTGTACACCCCTGCAGAGTTATAATCTATTGCAATAGCCTCGCTCCAGGTCACGGAGCACGCTCATGTACTTGGACTTTAACGTAGAGTTGCGTGAAGGGCTTATGGAAGATTGAGCTCGTGAACACTTGATCACTTTATTTATGCAATTGTATTGATGTTTGATATAGAAAATAGGTGCTATGTCTTTTGCTTATTCACTTGATAAATTATGCTCGCATTTTATTATCAAATGTTAAAACTTGACAAGCCTCATGCATCCACCAAATGTATAGTATTGTGGATAAGTCCTGCAAGTACGCAATGTACTTACGGTGCTGCCGTTAAGTTGTTTTGCAGGTTTCCTTCTTGTGAGTGATTGTCACATTCATCCCGCCGGAGCCGGCAATGTGGGTGAATGTTGGAGGTCGCTCCAAGCTAGTGCAGGTGGTGTCTTATGGGCAAGGACATCATCGTTGCACCATATATCTTTATTTCTTTCCCGCTGCGATTTAACTCTCAACCTAGGAAAAACATGTTAGGATACCCACTTAGACTTAGGCTACATCTAAGATGGTTAATTACTTCTCTTATAAATAATAAAACTTTCATGCTCTAGTGGTTATGAGTTGTAAATATAATTTCTGAATTTTTTGTAATATGATCAAGACTTGTAAACTAAAGTATAAAATTTTGCTCTCACATGTATCCTTGTGATGGTTGCCACAATGTAAATACGGTATGCGTGTTGTTCCTGGGCGATGCTCGAGACGCGTACCGGGGACTACCGGGGTTATCTCGATTAAGCCGGGTGGATCATTGGATGATAACTCGGTTTAGTCGAGTTAATTTGGGCGGTTCCTTACAACGACGAAGCTTCATGACGAATTCAGAGTTCATCAATAGTGCAAGTGTGCAACCATCAGTGATGATTTAAGAACTTTTATCATAGATCTGTAAATGACACATCCCAGACTCAAATTCAAGCTCGATTTCTGTAAATGACCCATCCCAGACTCAAATTCAGGCTCGATTTCTGTGACAAACCTGGATACCATCATAGATTGAAAATAAAAATCTACTGTATTACGGATTCAATACATACTCAACCACAATTTTGATAAAATAAATTCTAAGATGATTTACCTATTTTTTCTTTTAAAAACGTAGGTGTGCAGTGCTAGGGAGGAAAAAGAGTATGACGCATTTGGCAAAAAAAAAAAGTCAAATGAAAAATTACAAGAGGGATGGATTAAAATGTCTTTCCACTAAACTAGTGTGACTATTGATATTTTTGTACATATTCTCTCATATTTGCAATTTATTTTGCAGTGTGTGCGAGCAGCGGGACACAGAAAAACACGTAGGCACATATAAATTAAAAATCTTGGAATTCTTTTAGCATAGATCCTAAGTATATCTGTTCTAGTATCTGTACTCACACAACACACTCACACCACTACACACGCACACCCCTGGAAGCTACAACCTGTACACCTTCACGTTTCTTGTGTACATCAGACAAGCCTACACGAGCCTCGTAAACGACAGGCACGTCGTAATCGCATCTGTAGTGCCACACGATTATCTAGGACCTGCACAAACTAAATTTGGGGAAAATCCCTGATGCGACACTGACGGGACCCAATATTATGGGTACCCAAAGACAACGATTATGAACGACTATCACAGCCACAATGGCCCCTGGGGTATTTTTGGTAGCTCCCGGGAATTATTTTTGTGAGGAAAATCGACCACAAGTCAAGCTATGACATCATGTGGCATCCAACATGCAGCCTCCGACAAGCTGGATGCCTCCCCGAGTGGTATGCATGCACCAGGTGTCAAAGGCACTTACACATGGCAACAACAGCCAGCAGGACCAAGGACAATGGTGGGACCCGCCGCATGGGAAAAGGCCTCCCCCTTTACAGCTGTTGTGCATGCATAACCTCTTTCTCTTTTTCTCTCTCTTCACTAATATAGCCTGCCCCCTTGTCTGATAAAAGGGTAAAGCAATGTCCTCACGTGGGAGAGAGAGGGCTTTTCTACCTTGACTTCTTCCTTCTCCTCTCAGGAGGGGCACTCCCTTTCTTCTTCTACCTCCAGCCAGCCATGGCTTCTACAGATTACAGAGATTTGGGAACTCGTCCCTCTCTCGCCTATTTGTACCCCTTACTACAAATCAGCGCGAATAATACAGCAACACGAACTGGACGTAGGGTGTTACTCTCCGGAGGCCCGAACCAGTATAAATCCTGCGTACCCCCATTCGCGCGACCGTCCGAGGCCCGGCACGCAATCCAAGGAATTTACTGACCGGCAGTTAGAGAACCCCGACAGTTGGCACGCTAGGTAGGGGACTTTTGTGTGTCACGACGTTTTTTGCAGGTCTCGGATGGTCATCCTCGACGATAACGGCGGCTGCGACGCCAACGGCCGCGACAACGGCAACAGCAACCGTGACTCCGCCGGCGACGACCATGGCGGTAACGACATCCTGGACTGGCAGCGGCCTGGCTCCCTCGTCTGTCGTCTCTGCCAAATACCAAGCAATAGTCTTATCTCCTTTTTCTTCTGAAGAAGCCGAGCAGCTGCAGCGGGTCTCTTCTCCTCCAACCAGCAAATGGGGAAAATCCTGTTCCCCTCGATTTTCTTCCACCAAATACGATTTCCCCATCGAGTAATGTACCGGTGGCCACCAATCGAGTAGCAGCTCTACTCTTTTTCCTCCCTACGCAGCAGCCCGACCTGCACGACGACGGAATCCGAGCGGCGCGGGGCTTGCCCCATCCGCCCGACCACCACCACGTGATGCGGCGCCGCCCGTAAAAGAGAAAAAAAATAGGGGAGCGCTGCCGTCGCTACCGCCGCCGGGGATAACGCCGCCCGTCCGCTCTTCCTTTTTCCCCTGGATCCGACCACGGCGGCTGGCGTCCTTTCGTCGGCACCACCGCCGCGCCGGCGACCACCACCTCGACTCCGCCTCGGCACGCGCCTCTTCCTCTACCTCGCCGCAGCGGACCGGTCCCGCGCGCTTCCACCTCCTCGTGCTGCGGCCCGGCCCCGCGCCTGCTTCGGCTCCTCCACCACGCGGCGACCCCGCACCGCCCTGGCCTCGCTGCCCGACGCGGCCGTCCGACCCAGCTACTGACCACTTCTTCCTCGGAGCGAGGCCGCCCGGCGAGGCGCCCGGTGTGGCTTCCTTCACGGCCTCCGCGTCGCCGCGCAAAAGGCTGGCTCCCGACCGCGGCCGCCTGGCGAGGCGCCCGCCGCGGCCCCAAATCCTCCTCCACCACCTCGAAGCAGACCGCCACGGCGCGACGGCCCCGACGCGGCGACTCGCCTCGCCTCCGCCTCCTCGCCGTGGGCGGGCGACGCCTCGACCCGACGGCCGCCGCGCATCCACCTCCTCTGCAACACGGCCAGCGCCGGTCTCTGCTACGCGACACCCGACTCCGCCTCCTCGACTTCGCCCGGCGCGGCCCCGTCTCCAGTGCACGACGCCCGACCGAGCGCCGCCTTCACCTCCACGACGCGCCGTGGCCTCGGGCCGCCTCCGCCGCGCTGCCCGACGCGGCCCCGCGACGACGCGGCGCCCGCCGTTTCCTTCTCTTCGCCGCGCCCCGGTCCTGCGTCGCCTCCGCCTCGCCGCCCAGCGTGCCCGCGTGGCCCAACTCGGCTCCCGAGGCCGCCTCCTCGGAGCGCGGCCGCAAGGACCGGCTCCCTGCGCCTCCTCTCCGAGCTACGACCCGACGCGACGCGACCCCTTCTTCCTCTGCTTCGACGCCACGCGCGGCGCGGCGCCCACCGTCTCCTTCCACCTCGGGCGCCCTCCTTCACCTCGATGCGTCAGGCGGCCTCTCTTCACCTCGGCGCGGGGGACGCACACACACTTCGGGCGGCGCGCGGATGCGGCCCCCTTCCTCTTCGCCCCGTCCGGCGAATCGACACGGCGACCCGCGGTCCTCCTCGCTCGGCGACGCGGGACCCGTGCCCACCTCGACTCCGCCGCGCGCCGCAGGACCGGCCCCATCTCCTCGACGCGCGCCGCGGCGGCCCCACGCTGCTCCTCCTCGTCTCCACCTCGCGCCGCGGGTCCGGCCCCGTCCCCTCGCCTCCATCTCACGCAGCGGGCCCGGCCCCGTCTCCTCGTCTTCACCGGGCGGCGCCGTGGTTTTCCCCCAGCCGCGAACGGCGGCAGGCCCGCGACACGCGTGCGTGGTGAGGCAGAGCGCAGTCGCCCGAGCCGACTCCCGGCCCCGTGCGGCTCCTCCTCTTCTGCGCCAGACAGCAGTCCACCACGCCTCCTCCGCACCGCCGCGCTAAAACCCGGCCCCGCGCCGCCCCGCGCCTCCTTCTCGTCGCCGAGCGGCTCCCACCGCTCCGCATCCCCCGAGGTCCCGGGCCGGAGGGGAGCAGAACCCCGGCGAGCTCACGTTCTCCTCCCCTGCGGTGGGCCGGTCCTCCCTCGAGAGGTGTATTTTTTGCTTTTGCAGGACCGTGCACTCGGCGAAGAGCTTCTTGTGTGAGGCGGAACCTTCTCGTACGAGGCGGAAAATGCTCATGCGAGTCGTTCCTACTTGGGATGGATGCGGATCTACTCAAGCGAGGCGCCCCTACTCGGAGGCGGAAAGTATTCGTGCGAATCGGAGCCCTTCTCGGAGAAACTGCTCGGAGGCGGACGTACTTCTCGTGCGAGGCGGAAAGTCCTCGTACGACTCGCTCCTAGGAGAAGTTCTCGTGTGAGGCAGGAACTCCTCGGAAGTGCATCTCGTGCGAGGCGTAAAACTTCTCGAAAGGACTTCTCGGAGGAACTTCTCGGAAGGCCTTCTTGTGCGAGGCGGAGAATACTTGTGCGAGGCGGAAGGAAGTCGTGCGAACGAGTCTACTCCGAGAAACTCCTCGGGGACGGAAAAACAGCTGCGACAAGTGAAGTTCCCCCTCGGGAACATCGCCTTTCTGACCTAAAAACATGATTTTCTTGTCTGTAACCAAGTTCTTGTGTGTAGGCAACGAACTGCAACATCGGCCGCTCGCCACCCTGATCAGGACAAAGTCGTTTCGAGCAACGCGACGAGTGGCGGCAAGCCGGGACCGATCGCTGCGTGATTGTTCGTCGTCGTACCCCATCTTCCTTCGCATACCTCGTCGCGGTGATCCACCTCGCACCTTCATCGCTCACGGGCGCACCCCGACCGACCGCGGCGTCGCCATCAACAATAACGGTCAATGGCGCTGGCGGTCATTTGGCAATCGCCTCGAACGAACCCGGGACGTATCCCGCACCAAACCAACGACGACTCCGACAAATCGCCGACCGCCTCGACAGCCGTCCGATCGACCACCGCGGGCGACACGAAGCTCGAGGGCTGGTTAGGACGGGCTCGGGAACGACACGCCGACTCCCCCGACTCGAACATAAATCGAGCTAAGCATACTCCTAGCACCACTGTTTTTTCCAGCTATAACACACCCCGGCACGCGTTGTCGAGATACATCAGCGCAATATCTTTTTCCTCTCACACAAGTCGCTAAAAGTACTCGGGAAGCACACGTCTTAAATCGTGAAACCTCGACCCCACGCCTACACTTCCCACGCGTGCACGCGGCCTGCTCCCTGCGCTACGGATGCGGCTGTCGGGGGTTAGGTGCTTAAACGCAACAGGAACACTTCCCGAGGAAATTAAATAGACTTAAAAGAGTTGGAATTGGAAATCTCGTTGTGCGCTGTCAAGTGTTATTTTTTTTAATTAGTATTTTTCGCACCACGTACTGCTGTCCTCCGATTTTTCTTCTACAGGAACAGGTCCGCAGACTCGGCCCTCGCGCTCGGGGGCTGGGAGACGACGACTACCACCTGGCCCTCACACTCGGGGGCTAGACGACTACTACTCGACCCTCGCGCTCGGGGGCTGGGCGACAACTACTTGACGTCGTGACAACATCATCGCGCTCTTACGATGGCCCCATCGTCTCCTCGCGGCACCGCGCCTGAGGTCCGGCGCCACACACCGACGACCGGGAGTTCGAAGGCTGGCCCGTCGAAGGGTTCGACAGCCGCTCCCGGACACCCGAGCGAGGGGCGGCGAGGGATGGGCCCCAGTGGTCGGAACCCGGGCGCACGAGCGTCGTGGGCATCCTAAACTTCGTTCGAGTCTTGATGGAACAGGAGGTCATGATTTTTCCCCGACGGAAAGGCGACGAGCCGCCGAGTCCAACCGAACGGGCTCGGTAACTAGATGACTTCACCATCAGGAATCTGAGGTCGATCACCAGCTGATCCGTTCGGAACCCGTCGAATGGGATTCCGAGGCTTCACTCGAACTCACCCGCACGCAGCTCACGGGGTGCCGAGGCTCGGCCAGCGAGGCAAGCTTCGACGTCACCCAACCCCTCCTTCCTAACGAAAAGGATGCGCGAGGGAGACGCAACGAAAAGGGAAACCGACTCCCCGACTAGTGCCTCGCGCCGTGCGAGGTCACCAAAAATTCATCTTCCTCCCGCAAGCTCGGGTGCGACGACACCTCCGACGAAACGATGTTCAGCTCCAAAATCATTAACCCCGCGAGCAAGTCTCCGATTCCCCACGGGCTCGGGGGCTACACCCGGCGGGTGCGCTCGCGCGCCCCCGCCATACGAACGACGACCTACCTCCCCACTGCGATGACTGAGCCTGGGAACGAGTCTACAACTCCCTCCCAGGATCGGGGGCTACTGACAGGACCCAATATTATGGGTACCCAAAGACAACGATTACGAACGACTATCACAACCACAATGGCCCCTGGGGTATTTTTGGTAGCTCTCGGGAATTATTTTTGTGAGGGAAATCGGCCACAAGTCAAGTTATGGCATCATGTGGCATCCAACATGCAGCCTCCGACAAGCTGGATGCCTCCCCGAGTGGTATGCATGCACCAGGTGTCAAAGGCAGTTACACATGGCAACAGCAGCCAACAGTACCAAGGACGATGGTGGGACCCGCCGCATGGGAAAAGGCCTCCCCCTTTATAGCTGTTGTGCATGCACAACCTCTTTCTCTTTTTCTCTCTCTTCACTAATGTAGCCTGCCCCCTTGTCTGATAAAAGGGTAAAGCAAGGTCCTCACGTGGGAGAGAGAGGGCTTTTCTACCTTGACTTCTTCCTTCTCCTCCCAGGAGGGGCACTCCCTTTCTTCTTCTACCTCCAGCCAGCCATGGCTTCTACAGATTACAGAGACTTGGGAACTCGTCCCTCTCTCGCCCATTTGTACCCCCTACTACAAATCAGCGCGAATAATACAGCAGCACGAACTGAACGTATGGTGTTACTCTCCGGAGGCCCGAACCAGTATAAATCCTGCGTACCCTTATTCGCGCAACCGTCTGAGGCCCGCACGCAATCCGAGAAAATTACTGGCCGGCGGTTAGAGAACCCCGACAGACACCGGCGTTCATCCAGGGATCGAACGCGGGCGAGAGGCCTGGCCACTGCCAACGCTCTCCACTGGGCTGAGCCCGTTCGCAAAAAAGAAATCTTGGATTTGGAGCGGACGCACTAATCCCTTATTAGCATCCTTCACTTTTTTATGGTGTGTCGGAGTTTTATATCCGGCAACCTCCATAGGGGGTCCTGTCTGAGAAGAGTTGCTCTTTGGAGAGCACAGTACGATGAAAGTTGTAAGATGTGTTGGGTGGGGGGGAGTTATTGCCTATCATTGTCCTCTATGGTAGAACCCGTCGGGGAGGCCTGAGAGGTGGTGGTTTAACCTGTGGCGGATGTCAGCGGTTCGAGTCCGCTTATCTCCAGCCCGTGAACTTAGCGGATACTATGATAGCACCAATTTTGCCAATTCGTCAGTTCGATTTATGATTTCGCATTCATGGACGTTGATAAGATCCTTACATTTAGTAGCACCTTAGGATGACATAGCCTTAACGTTAATGGTGAGGTTCAAAATAGGACAGGCTTGCGGTGGATACCTAGGCACCTAGAGACGAGGAAGGGCGTAGCAAGCGACGAAATGCTTCGGGGAGTTGAAAATAAGCATATGGTGGGGGGGATCGCGTGATTTGGAACTCAAAGGTGAGCGCGAGGACATGAGACACATATTTGTACATGTTCGAGCCGTCAGAGTAGCGTAATACCCCCACATCCTATTTGAGGTGTTATATATTGCGCCCTACGCTTAGGTGTTGAGTTGTTGGCCTCTTGTGAAGATGCCGATCTAGGTACCACTGTCCCTCCTTTATATAGTCTAGTGGGCGGGTTACTAATCGGTTATAAGGTAGGAATCCTAATATGATTACATGGTATGAGTCCTAGTAGGAATACAAGGGAATTCTAGTAGGAGTCTGTATTCATCCTTCCTTGCAGGTATCCGGGATGTATACCCGACAAGCCCATGAGCATTTTGCAGCCGAGTGCATTGACCCCTCGAGTACTTTTAAGATCCTCGCAAGTAGTCTTGGTGCTCTTCAAGTACTTCTGGCTGAATCTTCAAAGTGTGTCGAGGATGCAACAAGGGTGTGATATGCTCAAGCCTTAGCGCCCAGCCCCCGAGCTCATCCCTACTAGGTGACCCGTATGAGCCACGTCGAGTAGTTGTTCTTTGGTGCTGAGCCCTCGAGCTTGAGAGCTAGCGAAGCCTACTCGAGTCATCTTCGAGTAGTGATTTGGCATGTAGCCCCTGAGTTTGGGAACTAGCCACACTAGTGGAGGTATGCGGAGCATCTTGGAGAGTCGTCGTCGGAGCTTGACCTGGAAGAACAAGATGCGTACATTATGTAGCATATTGTACAAATTGAATATACTAATGACAAATACAAAATACAAATGTGAATGTAAAATGTAAATAGCATGTGTCATGCTCTTGTTTCAGTCGTAAAAAGTAGTTATCCTATTAATATTCGCACGGTCCTTGTTAAGCCATGTCGTTGCGTGTAAGACTGTTGTTCTCTATACGCATATGGGATCTGCTCTGTCGCACAACTGAGAGTGTGGTCTCATGTGTGTCCTAGCATTAGGCGTCATAAAAGATCTGAGGCTTTTCGCTGCGTGTACTACTGGAGATAGACCATTAAGAGGTAGACTAAGGTAGTCGACATGGCAACAAGAAAGAGTGTGATTGCTCGTAGAGTAGTTTGTGAGACTTCTCCGCGTGGCGAAGCGCACGATTTCGCAAAGAATTTGCCTCCTTAGGGTATAGCCATAGTGAACCTCTAGTATTCGGTACATAAATTTGTGGAGAGTAAAATACACTAGCGGTCCTTAAACTTGTTGCGTTGTGTCAAGTCGGTCCCCGAACTCGCAAAACGACCAACTAGACCCATAAAATCCGTTCAGGTCTCATTTTGGTCCCAAACGGGTTTGGACTCGCGCGTTAAGTTGTCTTCAACCTCCTGCCGGTGCGAGTTGCACCATCACCGCCGTTGTGGCCATGTGACTGTGACTGCTCCTTGCCGTGACCGGTTACGGCCGGCACCACCACCGGCGGCGAGTGGTGGCTGTGGACGACGATGGTAGCATCTTTCCTCGCAATCCTCGTCCTTCTTCTACCTTCACACTAGCACACACGCACAACAGCGACCGTGGCACGCCGGCGAGGGGCACCTCCTCCAACCCCGCTCCGCCATGGCCCACGGAGAGACGAGCGAACTTCCTTGGTAGCGTTGTTGCCTGGACCGCGCCGGCCTCCCTGCTCGCCCCTAGACGGGCCGCTCGACCCTAGACTGGCCGCGCATGGAGCTCCGGGAACTGGAGGCGGCAGGTGTGTGTAACTGCTGGAGGTTGAGGACAAGTAACGGTTGGAGGTTGAGGACAACCTTACTCGCGGGTCCCACATGTAAGTGACAGGGAAGAGAGATATGTGTCCCCCGATTGGACCAAAATGAGACCTGAACAGAGTTTAGGGGCCTTATTGGTCGTCGTTTTGTGAGTTTGGAGGACCGGCTTGACACAGTGCAACAAGTTTAGGGACCGCTAGCGCATTTTACTCATTTGTGGATGTTGCCTCCATAATTCGATGTACCCAACATGTGGTGAAGACTCCGAAACTCAATACACCAAATATGTGGCCGGAGCCTCGCCTAATGTAGTGTATCGAATTCGTGGCGGAGCCTCCGAAACTTAGTATGCTAAACTCGTGGTTGTAGCCTCCGCAATTCGACACACAAAACACATGGCGAAGCCTCCAAAACTTAGTGCACAAACTCGTGGCCGGAGCCACCGTATGTGATGCAGTAAGCTTGTGGCTGTTTGGTCGATATACCCCAAGAATAGTCAGCATAGTGTAGCTCTGAGGTTGAGTACCCGTCGAGAAGACTTTTCATCTGTAAGCGAGAAGAGTGTGCGTTGTGCGCAGTGCCTTCTTAGGGTGTAGCCGTTGTGTGCCTCCAGTACTCAGCACATGATACATCATGGTAGAGAGCCGTCTAATTTGGTGTACCGAGCATGTGGCAGTCGGTCATCATGCGCAAAGTGTAGCTCTGCTGGCAGGTAGCCATCGACATACACACACAAAGATAGTCTTCGGCGTGTTGTCCTGCGTGCGGAAAACAAGCCAAAGAAAAAAAATAATTATATATTGAATTAGATGTCTTGGCTAGAATCGTGGACGAGTGTTGCTGAAGTCGACTAGTCAGAGTCGATTCCGACTAGATGTTGATGGCAAGGGAAGCCGTTCTCGACTAGTCTTCTAGTCAAAACTAGTTGAGATGAGTAGTCAAAGTAGTCGAGGTAGTCGTACTCACGTACATTTTTTGTGTATGTTCAGCGAAGATCTTAGATAGTGGGGGATGTGTGATCTAGAACTCGAAGGTGAACACGAAGATAGAAGATACAAGATTTATACAGGTTCGGACCGCCAGAGTAGCGTAATACCCTATACGTCCAGTTTGGGGTGTTGTATATTACGCCCTGTGCTTGTGTGTTGAGGTGTTGGCCAATTGTGGAGATGTCGTTCTAGGTAACCCGGTCCTCCTTTATATAGTGAGTCATTTACCTACATGCCATTAAAAAAGACGGCGGTTACGCACATGTCACAAAAAAGTTTCCAAGCACCTGAATGCCATGACCTCAACTTTGATTTACCTGTGTGCCATTCCGTCCATGTTTAGAGATAACGGTGTCAAATCAACAGGTGAAATGACCATTTTACCCCTATGGGCCCCACCAATCTTCTTCCTCCTCCCTTCTCCTTTCTCCCGCTGCCGGCCATCACCTAGCGCCCGCGCTGCCGCCGGACAGCGGGCTGAAGGACAACGGCCAGCGACCTCCCTCCCCAGCCTCATCTCCGGCGGCGTGCAACCCGGAGAAGCTCCCCCCGCTAGCTCCTTCTCCGCCGCCGGCCTCCAGTCCCGCCGGCTCCTTCTCTGCGGTACTCCGGCGGGGACTGCGACGCGGCGTAGCCTGAGGTCGGCGTCGGCGTAGCAGGATCGAGGGCGACGGCGGCCGGCCCGACGAGGTCCGCCAGGGGAGCGAAGCGGCCGGCCCTTCACCCCTTCCTGCTCGCCACTACCATGGCTGGTCGCGGAGCTCGAGCGCACCGCCATGACCGGCCACGGAGCTCGACACGCGCCGCCATGGGTGGCCGCGGAGCTCCGCCGCTGGCCCCTGCGCTCGCCTGGCGCCCTCTAGCACCGAGCAGTGCGCGGTCGCGCGGCGCGCAACGATCTTGTGCGGCGGGACCATGGCCTCCCTGGCGTCCTCCTAGCCGTCGCCCGCGTCGGCGTGAGCCCACCTCCCCCTCCGCGCAGACGAGGCGGAGCCGCTGCTGGAGGGCCAGAGGCATGCGCGCGGCCGGCGGCCGGGCGGACCTCACGGCCTGGGTGAGCACGCGGTCACGGCCCGGCGGCGGCGTGCGTAGGGGGCGGTGGCGGCAGGAGGTCGCGATGGCCGGCTTGGAGTCCAAAGGTTGAAGACATCGCCGGCGTGGAGTCCAGAGGTTGAAGAAGACCCAGGAGATGGAAGGGGCAAAATAGTCATTTCCATACGTGGGTCCCACTTGTCAGATCAGTGGAACTGTTAAATTCCAACGGAAGTTGGACGGAATGACATGCACGTAACCAAAAGTTGAGCTCATGGTATACAAGTACTTGGAAACTTTTTTGTGGCATGTGCGTAACCAGCATCTTTTTTAATGGCACCCAGGTAAATGACTCTTATATAGTTCAGGGGGCGGGTTACTAGTCAGATACAAGGTAGGAATCCTAATAGGATTACATGGTATGAATCCTAATAGGAATATAGGGGAATTCCAGTAGGAGTCCGCCCGGAATGTATGCCTGACACGGTACACCATACTACACTATACTACTGTTTGAAAAATGACTAGTATAGATGGTATACGTGGGTGATATAGATGATATAGGGGTATTATTGAAAAATTTATCTCGGTGGAAAAGGTTGTGCGTGAAAAATGATGTTCAGAGAAAAATCGCAATACCCAAAATAACGTACTCCCTCCGTCCCGTAAAGAATGCAATCCTAGCATTTGAAAAAATCTCACAAAGAATGCAATCCTAAAGAATAGATCTAATTACTGCCTAATTAAGTAATCGAATCTGACCTGCATGCCAAAAGTTAGGGTACCAGAGTCTTTTCGGGCCACCACTAATCTGTCCTAGAAAAACTAGAATTGCACTTTTTATAAGACGAAGGGAGTATATATTATATATTTAAAGATTTACCCATTTCAAAAAAAAGAACTTATATCTTATACCAACACCTTATGGCATTATCCAAGTCCCGACGTCTTTCCCTGTCTGTTTCCACTAGTGGAGCGTCAAAAACACGTTCTAGTTCCAGGCATGAATCAAGATGACAACGAGATAAAAATATAAGATGGAAAATAGAACCTTGGAAATACAAGCATATTCAAAAGGGAGAGGCAAAACAACTTGGAAATCAAGATAAAACGAGATACAAATGTAAAAATATAAGATGAGCCGAACACTTGAATTCATATTGACATTAGTCATTTTATCTACAATTAAGAAAAACCGAGTTATTATATAACTTAACAATCAAAATACATCCTGCAGTCTTCGTGGAAAAAGAATCTTTGGAAACACCAAGCATATTCCCACTAACATACGATTGGATGCACAAGGATTTCACATCCGCTGTCAGATGAACCCAACTCAGGGACGTTGTTGCTAGTTTGCTACCTGACCCAACTCTGAACCCGTACAAAGGAACTCACTGTGTGCTAAGCCGATACAAGCCACCAAATCCAGAGGTATACGTGGGAATGGATCAACATCCATAATGCAAAGAAGAAAAATCCAGTAAGATCCTAAATTATAAAGCTCACATCCAATCCAATCCAATTCACTCACTCAAAATCCAATATCCAACAATATAATCCAACCACCACCAGGTTGACTACTCAGATAAATCTATATGTGGGACACATGTCCAGAGCCGGACCCTAGAATTAAAAGTTCGCGTTCACACTATAAAATTTTAGCGGATTTGACCGAAATTTGGTGAGATGACTTAACATGACAGTCCGCTACTCAGTGCAAATCGGTGAAGCCAAATCAATATGTGGGACCCACGTCCAAAGCCGGACCCTAGAATTAAAAGCTCGTGTTCACACTATAAAATTTTAGCGGATTTGACCGAAATTTGGTGAGATGCCTTAATATAACAGTCCGCTACTCAGTGCAAATCGGTGAAGCCAAATCTATATGTGGGACCCACGTTCAGAGCCGGACCCTAGAATTAAAAGCTCGCGTTCACACTATAAAATTTTAGCGGATTTGATCGAAATTTGGTGAGATACCTTAATATAACAGTCCGCTACTCAGTGCAAATCGGTGAAGCCAAATCAATATGCAGGACCCACGTCCAGAGCCGGATATTAGAATTAAAAGCTCCTGCTTGGACATCCAATTTAATTTAGCATGTAGACATCCACATCCAAAGTAATCCAGTCCAACGAAGTCCAAAAGGAAAAAATCCAATTGGATTTGGATTTTCCAAAATCCATTACCACGTCTATCCAGAGGTTACAAGCACGGTAACACCTAATTAAACTGGAAACAAGATAAAACAAGAAAGGAGCAACTACATGTTATTTGCTGTCCAGTATACACTGTGAATCAAACAATATGCTGACCGTATGTATGATACGTCTACAGTTTTAATTCACTACAACATTAGATTCAGAAAAGCCGCATTGACAGATAGGCACTCATTTGATCATTCCTCCACAACAGAAATGGCTCATGCTAGCAAAGCTGTGGCCAACCAAAAGAAAGCATACTGCACACATCCGCATGCGAACAATCTACAGAATCAAACAATTCTATGATCGATAACATTGTCTAAAATCCTGTACGAAGGGGTGTGCCTCAGAATGTCCCTCGTCTAAAAACCTGTATGAAGGGGTGTGACTCAGAAAGTGACCCAAGTAGGTCTCCTCTTCACACCCATTGTCGTCCATGTCTGAACAAACTAAAATATTCGAGCCCAATGATGAAAACATAAGCCTTTACAGGCTGCTCTGTGGTGTATAAGCTTTGACAAATAACTTGGGTTGCAAGATTGGTTGCTCTAGCTTCTGTGTACTGTTTGTTGAAGGGTTGGCCATGCAATCTCCTCATCATTGGTGTATCCATTGACAAGAAAATCAGTACAGTTCCTCTGGCAACCACGACTGTAAGGATTTCTGAAACGCCCATCAGGTCCTCGAAGATATGAGTAGCGGGACTTGTTTGCTTGCTCATTAGTTGTGATGTTCCATGCTATCTGCAAGAAATAGGCGAAGTATACACATTATATAAATGAACCCAATGAAAACGCATGCTACTTCTACCAAACGGTTTATTCCAACAAAATTATTAAGTGATATGCAGTTTCAAAAATCAAAGAAATGAGATAAATATATTCTTATACGAATGATGGTATAGCAAATGATTCGAATTTTATAAGGCACAAAAATAAAACCTATGTCAGAAGTGCACAGACCATGAGACCATAATTAGATCATACAACATACAGGAATGTTTGTTGAAAATATGCAGCTATATACAAACTGGGTGAAAAATAATACTGCAGCACAACCTGCTACTGGCAACATTTGACAATTACCTGTACTGCTTGTGCTCCAGTGAGAATAAGAGCTCCAGTTAATAAAAACACATCCAGAAACATGAATAATACAGCACCAGGATGATTTGTGAACATGAAGTGTGTCCACGATTCTGAAGATGAGAGTGTAACAGGCTCTGTCCAAAGTCCTGGCATTAAATCACATTGACTTGTTAGAATAACCTTGAAGGGATGGATAAAAAAATTGTTTACAGATGCCCTTACTATGGAATCCAACGGCAGCAGCCACAAAGGATGTAGCTATCCCCATACAGAGAAACACGAAAAAGTCCCACTTATTTCGCTGAAAAAAAATCAGTAGTTATATGAAATCTATCAATGCTGCATGCAGAAAACAATTGAATACAAACATGCAGATGAAGGTTCAAGTGTGACAGTCCTATTGCAGTCAGATTTTAAAAGAACAATCGGAGTCAGCTGTTTTTAAGGTGAATATTGAACATCAAATGACTATATACTCTCTTTAGCAGTAAGAGTGCTATTCTTCCAAGGAACTAAAATAGTATCCAAATTTAGTCCCTGGTAAGGAAAAAGTGTACTTAAAACAACTGGAAGAGAAAAACATGCATTTAAGTTCACAGCCAAAGATAATTTTAGATGTGCAATTATAGCACAGAAATAAATATCTACATCATACCTTACCAACACAGTTTGATATCCACGGGCAGTGATGGTCAAATTGCTCGACACAATGCTTACAAGTTGGACAATGTTTGGAGCGCATAGGGCGAATTATCTGGTAAGTTACCCATCAGTAAAAAACAAGCAGAGTTGGAATCATAGCCAAAACAAGAGCAGGTAACAAGAGAAGCGCATGTGTATATGGCTGCATGTTCTGCTTCCACAAAGTCATGGAAACTACTAACATAATATGAAAGATAAAAGGAGGAAGAAATCACAGAAGTCAAAATAAATAAGTAATGGTGAAAAACTTTTCCTAATACCTTACAAGTAGGGCATAGTTGAGACCAATTGCCTGTCCAAGAGGAGTTGGAAAGATCAATCTCCATAAGTGGTTCCTGTAAATAAAACACTAATCATCATATTTATCACACTGAAAAAAATTATATTGGGGATACAACTTTCTATTGTCTTTGAACTACAATGATATAATATTTTTCACCTTCGAATCAAGTCGCTTGGTATTTGCCTTGATATAGCCCGGATTCTTTCTACAGAAACAGAAAAGTATCACGGACATTAAGCAGGGAGAAGGATACAGACAACATGCTAAGAACAAATAATATGACAATCTTATTTAAGTAGATGTTGAGATAAAAACTTCAGACATTAAGCAGGGGGCAGGAGACAGACAACATGAATAATATGTCAAAAGTAGATGCTGAGATAAAAACTTCAAAATGGACTAGAACACATGCATGTGTTACATAATAAAATATATTCCCAAACGCTCATCACAAGGTCCTTCTTAGAACAGTATGGCATCTATCTAATGACTACATTAAGTTATCATCATAGCTCCTTAATGTACAAAAAGACTATGTGCATAGCACATCAGAAAATTGCAAAAGGTGCACATAAATGGCATAATAAACAAACAAATGTGTAATGTAAGCTACCTGTTAACTCTGTAGAACTGTATTTGTGATGCAAAGAAAAGTGATACAGCAGCCCAAGACCAAAGACCAGCAGTAGCAGTGATCCTAGAAAAACTAGGTGCTGCAAAAATTTATAATAAGGTCTGGTGATAAACAAATATCCATGTTTTCACAAAAACAATAAAAGCTCAGAAACAACACTCACCAAATACAATTGAGTTCAGGAAAAGGATAAGGCAGATGACAAGATAAGCAAACAAGAAAGGAGCATATCCAATTTTTCTCGATCTCCCAGGGAATAACCTGTCTTCAAAGCTTACTTTTGTAGCATTAGACTACAAGCAGAGAAATGGTTCCGTTAGTTGAACAGATCAGTACATCACACTAAATTCAAATAGGGGATGAAAGAATAGGAAAAAAGAATATAGCGGTCCAATACATGCTATTGCAATCATTTACCGAAGCACACACCTTGATGCTTAACAGGTAAATAAAAATGATAGGGGGAACCTACAAGGATATTGGAAAGATGCCGATGACCTTTTTCTGCTGCAAGTTGCACAGGAGTTAGACCACCACTATCCTTTAGTGTGAGTTCTTCCTTCGTACCAGCATGTATAAGAAGCATGCAAACCTCCAAATTTCCTCTTACAACAGCCCAGTGTAAAGGGGTACAACCTACACGGCATCACAAAAGAGCTTAAATAACTTTAGTAACTAGTTGCCTAGGTAACAAAAAAAATTCAGCCACATTCACAACCATCCGTATTTTCAGGGGAGTTAATTGACATGTCCTAGACTTTCTTTCCACAAGGTTGGGAGAAAACTACACTGTATGTTTTAAAACTATCTTATCAAGCACCGAAGCCTGCCAAAATACATGTTGATCGTATTGTTCTTAACATAAATCAGAGAGGCATATGAAGTAGACAAGAGATGTAATTAAATACCACAGAAAAGAGGCAGCTACCGTTTTTGTCTTGCCTTACTTGATTAGCATCCATGAACAGAAGCAATCTGATTGTATCTGCATTCCCCTTGTACGCAGCCCTGTATATGTTATAGAAGATATAAAGTTACATTACTCCAAACATGGACATGTGGATCAAAGTTCCTGAACTATGTAAGACTCAAATCAGGTAAAAAATACATTCACTGAATATTTAGGACTCTGATGATGGGGATAACTAGCTTTATTTAAACAAACTTCACACTGCTCCAACTTTGGAGGCACTACCACAACTGTTGACAATTCACCAATTTGTTGGGAGGAAGACATTGTCAGGTGGGGAGATTGGCTAGGGTGGCACTACCACTACAATTGAAAACTCATTCCCACATGATTCTAAGAGAAAGTGAGAAACAACCAAATCAGAGCCAACAAATGATTTCTGTACAATATATTACCAGAACAAGTACGTAGAAGATATTTATCATTTTGTATTTTTTTGAACGTAGGTACAGCAATCCATTTTTAGCAAAGGTGTAGCATGGTGGTTGTTAATTTTCTTGATACCAATTGGCAAACAAAAGTTAATAAATATCAAACACCATTTGCATGCAGAGCAGTGCAAAAGATATTATCTGAATTCTGAATGGATTGTTTACCTGCAGGGACAATTTGAGGCGTGCTTCGAACAAAAATATAGAAAATGATAATAAACATATTTTCTTTTTTTCCAGGAGACAATGATACATAAAGTGTTCAAAAAGCGGAGTATTATCAGTAATCAAGTAGTACCAGTGCAATGCGCTCCTCCCATCATTGTCCAAAGCATCAAAATCGGCACCATACTTTGAGATAATGTGATGCAAGAATGACGTCTGGCCATACTGAGCTGCAACATGGACTGCCTGACATAATAATCAAAATGGGGAACAGTTAAATAGAAGATTTCACTTGACTCAGAAAGCTAAAAATATTAAGAGACCTTAGACTGTGGCCAGGAACTGAACTTTTTTTTCCTTATGAGTATTACGATGTGTGAATCTCAAGGAGTGCTGATAAGCTGCTCCAAAGCTTAAGCCTAAACGAAAATCCCCACAAAGTTGTCCTATAAATTTAGTCACACATAAGGTTGTGTAGCATCACACAGCATAATAAGCTTTAATAGATCTTGTTGGCAGTGAATTTTTGTTTGCAAAAGCAAATGGCCCTAGCACAAAATTTGCCTGCGACTTCATCCTTATCCAAACAATAATGCTTTGAGGGAATCAACAAGCAAATGTACTTTTCTAATCTAAAAAAGAAATAAAGATGATAGATTTCTATATTGCCAATCCAACTCCTTACTTATGTCCAAATGTAGCCACTTGACATCAATTTTGAAACATATAGACCATGCTTTTTCAGATGAATAGGCAATATAGTGTAGTCCAATGGTAGGACGGTGCAGTGGGACGCTACCCACCAGGGTTCAAATCCTAGTGCTTGCTCAGCCCATCGGAGGTGCTCATAGGGGTAGAATTTGCATATGTGTGTTCATAAGGGTGAGTGTGCGTGCGTGTTGTGAGTGTCCGCGTTGTTGTGTAATTCAAAAAGAAATACAGCTGACCTGGCAGACCAACCAATAATCAACAGAGAATCTACATCATCGAATGACCAACAAACATTCCAAACATCAAAAGTCGTCCCACAGACTATCCCTAAAGGCAAAATCAGTTTCATTATACCCTCAGTTCCTCACCAACCAGATGCTAAACTCAACATCCAAGCAAATGGGCAGCAAAAAGCAAAATCTGAGCTGTGCATAAACTATCCATAAAGGCAAAATCAGTTCCAATGTACCCTGAGTTCCTCACCAACCAGATGCTAAACCCAACATCCAAGAAAATGGGCGAAAAAAATTCGAGCTGTAAATCCCGAGTGAAAGAGGCGCCGCATTACCCGGTAGCCGTTGACGTCGGCGGCCTCGACCCTGGCGCCGTGCTCCATGAGCACGTCGGCCACGGACGTCGACCCGCGCACCGCCGCCCAGTGCAGCGCCGTCTGCCCCGCGTGGTCCGTCGCGTTCACATCAGCCCCGTGCTGCGCGTACCGGAAAATCCCATCAGCGACGCAAAATGGTGGAGCTCGAATTTCTCAAACCAGTACTAATCGGCGCGAGGAAGGAGCAGAACTGAACAGCAGCAAGAGGAGAGGGGAGAAAGCCGAAGAGGAACACGAACGCGACCTCGATGAGAAAGAGCGCGACGTGGGGGTAGTTATTGAGCGCGGCCCACTGGAGCGCGTGGTAGCCGTTGCCGTCGGGCTCCCTGATTGCCGCGGCGCCCCCGCGCTCGACGAAGCCCCGCAGCCGCTCGAGGTCCCCGTACGCCGCGGCCGAGTACACGTCCACCACGGGGTCCGGCTCCCCCGCCGCGGGCGCACCCCCGCCATGCCGCCGCCGCCGCTCCCCTTCCACATCAACATCCCGCCTCGCGGAGCCGCCGTCGGTCACCACCTCGATCTCCGCCATGGTCGCCCCGGGGGCGGAGTGGAGGAGGCGAGGTGGGCAGGAGAGCTAGGGTTGACCGCGATTCCTTCGAGGCGACGCGAGCGCGGCGGGGTGGGGGTGGGGTGGGTGGTGGAGGTCAAGGGCGGCTGACGAGGGGATGAAGATTTGGTTTGGGAACGGAGACCAGACCACCGACAAGGCGACAGCCGCCGGTGGCGTCGGGGTCCGGAATCCGGAGTGGAGAAGAGGTGGAGGAGGGCGGAGTCGGAGAGTGACGCGGTGGTACGTGAGCGACGGGGAGGGGTGACGGGAGCCGTCGGATGCCGGATGGGACGAGTATGGTGGTGGAGTGCTCAGGTGGGAATTTTTTTATTTTATTTTATTTTTTTTAAAAATAAGGGTAGGAGCACTGTCATGTCATACAAGGAGAAGAACCAATTGTACATCACGAGCCGAAGCTAACACCACCACACACGAACAATGCACACGAACAACGCACACAACAAGACACCACACCACCACCAACTGGGAGAAGAGTCAAAGAAGTTGTCGCGACCCGCGTCGTCGTCACCAACGCTGTGCCACGGCCAAAGCCGCAACCCGCTGCAAGCCGAAGAGGCCACCAGAACTCCTCCACCATGGGCTATCACCAACAAGCTGCACACACACGATCGTCGATCTCTCTACTCCGACGTTGCTTCGGCAGATAACTCTCATCGCAGCACAAATGAAAATCACCGATCCTGGCCACTCTGCGTGGGGGCCTCGCCTCATCCTCCGCCTCACTCCTCCGCCAAGGACTCGGATATCTGAAACTGCTCTGAAAGCAACACCTCCGCCCAGCCGACATAGTGATTACCACTGCACCACGCGCGCCAACCCGAGGCTACACCCCCATGGGCCCTCTGCACCTCCCTGCCAACACGGACCAAGCGCCCACCACAACCGCAACGCACAAGGCAACCACACCAGCCGTCCGCCACCACTGCCACAAGCCGAGATGGTTCTCCAGATGCGACGCCTCCAATAAGGGCACGACGCCGATGACGCCGTCGCCGCACGTCCACAGAGGACTGGATTTTCACCCTGGAAACCTATGCTTCAGGGACATGGTAGTCCTCAATGGTGCCCTCAGCAGGGAGAACGACGCCCCAAGGGCGCCGCCACCATTGCCACCGACCGTGGAGACTTTCGTCCGGAATACCACTCCCGCCGCACACTCTCCACATTTTTTATATTTAGGATTTACAAAATAATTGTGTTTAACAAAAAATTGTGCAAAAAATACCGAGCCTGTCGGCTGCTCATCTCAGCTAAGGTGATTTCGACTCGTGAGCTGGCTTCACCAAACCGTGAACGACAGGTTTTTAAACCGGAAAAACCGAACCGTATACCCATGAAACCAGCCGATTTTCCAAGAGGGAGATTTTTCAGGTCCGGTTAAGAGTGGTACCGGCCGGTTTAGCTACCGGGCCGGCCCGGTAACCCCAAAAGTCGCGGTATACCGACCGGTATGGACCGGTTTGGTGAACCCTGCTCCTGAGGTGTTGGGTGTTGCGAGAGAAAAATACTGCGAAACAAACCGAAATAAGCTGACTAGATGCGCCAAACATGCTCAATGAGACAATGACGGTAAGGTGCTTTGGTGGGTTTTTACTGTAGCAGCCTATATAGCAGGTAAACGAATGAATGAAACGAGGATTTTGACGGAACAAGTCACTGCAGAAGCTATCATCGTTTCAAAAGGTAGTAACTCCTCAACATATTTTCAAAAAATTATAACTATTGGGATGTAGATAAGTTGATTGTAGAGGGATGTAGATAAGTTGATTGTAGATCTCGACGAGATCTACAACTTTGTAATTCAAATATTTTTTTATTTAAAATTATTTTTGTGCTCAAATAATTTGAATTTCAAATGAAGATTTGTATGCTAATATACTTTCTTGGTATAACATACTAATTACCGCATATTATGTATTAGGAGGATGGTAGATGATTCATTTTCAAAACATGGTTATATTTCTTAAATTGAGAGTTATGTGTTTAACTAACATGGTGGATTCTTAATGATAAAAAATGTACAAGTTGCAGCTAATAATATATTTCATCTCTAAATATTTATGTAACTATATTTTATTTTAATTTATTTTATTTGTAGCTAGTTTTACCATCGTAGCTACTATATTTGTAATAGATTTTAAATAAGATAAATGATCAAACGCGGAAACAGAAAATTAGATTTGTAGCATTGAAAGATCATCAGTTTAGAAAAATACCATCACAAGATTCATATTCAGGTGTAGAAAAATAGCATTAAAAGTTAAATCCGTTAAAGCTGATAGCAAAAAAACGCAAGCAGCAAGACATCCCTCTTCCTCACCAGCACAGTCTAGTCACCATGACCAAATTCAATCTCGTCGCCTCTCCAAGCACACATTCGCCATTGCCCAGGTGCCCCATCCTCCACCGCTCCACCTCCACCGCTCTACGGCTCCTCTTTTCGTATTTTTCAAAATGTGAATCTTTTAGTGGTATGAATCTAAGGACATGTTTGGTACTACTACGCTCCAGGTTTTCCGCTCCGACTTTGTTCACCTAAACACTTCTAGCTCCCAGAACTCTGCTCCGAAAAAACATGGAGTTCAAGGCCAACTTCACGTTTTTCATGGAGCACCCAAAGAAGTGCTCTCGAAATCCAAGTTTTGAACCTCCTCATAGAGTTGTGATAATATTACCCACCAATGCGACTGGTTATGTAAAAACGGTTCGTTTCTATTTTTTCTCCGCCTTCTTTCTCCCGTCTCCTAGCGCCCGTTGCGCTCCGGCCCGTCGCGCCGCGCCGCTCCCGGCCGCGACCTCCTCCCTCCTTCCTCCGACGACCGCTCGCCTCTCCATTCCTCTGACGTCCGTGCCTCTTTCCCTGCGAAACACGTGCCATCGACCGCACGTGCCTCCTCCCCCCTCGCAGCTCCGGCCTCTCTGCCCGGCGGCAGCGACTCTGTCCTGGTGGCCTCCCTGCCCGACAGCGGGTCGCTGCCGCGGCCTCCCGGCCCCGCTTCTCGCTGAAAGGACCTTGATGTCGCCTAGAGGGGGGTGAATAGGCGAGACGACCAACTTAAACTTTTCTTTCCCGAAAACTTGAGCTGTCAGTGTCCACCGGTCAGACCGGTGGGCTTCACCTGTCAGACCGGTGTAGCACTTCACTTCACAGGAGGCACCGGTCAGACCGTTGCCTAGCACCGGTCAGACCGGTGTAGCACAGAGCACCTGCAACAACAACTTCAAGCTCCTCTTGACTTCTAGCACGAACCAAACTTGGTGAATGGCCTTTGTAGATGATCACAAGCAGGGTAATGAGCCCTGCACACACAAGTAGCACACCCAAGTAGATCGAAGCGGAAGCAAATCAAATATGCTAGAAAAACAACTTAGAGAGGCAAACCACACAAAGAATCAAGGATTTGTTTCCCAAAGTTCACCGCCCACTAAGGAACGGCTACGTCTCTGTTGAGGAGCTTGTAAGGGACAATTCTCACAACATGCCGGGTCTCTTTCAACCACCTTCCTCCTTTCCACTAAGGTGATCTTTTTCACGAAGAGGCAAGATCACAGCCCTTACAAACTTCCCGCTGCTCACCACAACCTTGGGAGCAAGCCGGCGACGCCTAGCCGTCTAGGAGGCAAACCTCCAAGAGTAACAAATGCTTCAAAGCTTGTAGACGCGAAACCGAAGTGCTCAAGCTATGGGAATGCTCTTGTTAGCTCACAAAGACGCTCTTGAGCTCACTCTCTCAACCCAACACAAAGGATGTGGCTTGAATCCACAAATCTCACAAAGAGATGGTTGGGGAGAGCCATTAAGGCTTAGGACTTGCAAGAATTGGCTTAGGACCTCAGCAATACCACTAGAAACAGCAGCCTTCAACTGAAGAAGGCTTGGGGTATTTATACCCCTCAAAGGAGAAAACTAGTCGTTAGCCCTCGGATGGCACCGGTCAGACCGGTGCCTCACACCGGTCAGACTGGTGTTCGAAAAACTAGCCGTTGGCTAGCGGCACCGGTCAGACAGGTGCCCCTGACCGGTCAGACCGGTCAGGCCCGAGGCATACCCAAAACCCTTTCTAGGGTTCTAACACTTCACCAAAGAGATGAAGTGGCTCAGGTTAGGTTAGGTTAGGTTAGGAGGGTTTGTTAGCACACTTTAAGGCTCTCATGGCTAGATCTCACTTAGGTCAACTAATGAGCACTTTGACTTGGTCAACTCGCTAATGTTGCATCCCTCTTGATAGTACGGCATACCTATACTCAAGAATAAATAAAAACACCTTGTTGATCTCTTGAGCTTGAATGTCTTCAATCTTGCCATACTTGAGCAATATCCACTAGAGGGCTTTCAACTTAGCCTTTGACTTCAGCACGTCCATACTTGAGCTAGTGACTTAGGATATTTTCATATAGCATAAGAATGCACACTTGGATCCATAAGTCACTCCATATTACCAATCATTACATGTTGATGAGTTGCATTACTTCCCTCGATTAAGGCTTGGATATGATGCTTGAAGACCCCACGGATGCTAGAACTTCACCTTAGCAAAACACTAATGGCGACTTAGCTACGGCCCCAAAGATTGCTTAGTCCCTCGCCCTAAAACATCTCGGTTGATCTCTTCATCACTTACCCAATCCAATTTGAGTTCCACTTTGCTTCATCTTTAATTAAATTTCATTTGAAAATCCCGCTTCAAATGCTTGTTCTTGATTGACAACGAATATGTAAGCTTCCAATTAAGAACCATAATGTTTACACTCATCCTTATGTCCTCTTTCAATCAACACATGAAGTCTTGCACTTGACTTAGAGAATTACCATCTTCTCTTTTATGATCCTTGTAATTTTAATCAAGCTATGTCTTAGTATGGGAGATCATGAATTGACCTTCTCAAATTATCCCAATATTTTTCTTCCTTTATCGCTTGATATTTGTCACTTATGTATTAGGATCATCCATATATTTGCCTTCTCCAATGTGAGCCATATAATATTCATCCACAAATAAATACTTCAATAATTACTCATGAATATATAAATAAAACCGGCTCACAATCTTAGATAAATACATTAGTCCTTTAATCGCTTTGTCATTCAATTCACCAAAATCCACTTAGGGGCCTAGATGCACTTTCAATCTTCCCCTTTTTGGTGATTGATGACAACTCGAGTAAAACTTAAAAATAAAACATTAAAGCGCATTTAGATTCTTAGATATAGCTAGAGCTCCCCCTTAATTTGTGCTTTGAGTGGAATTTCAAAAGCTTGGCCTCAAATGCCAATAGCACAAATTTGGGAGAAAGCGCGTGAGAGCTCCTCCTATATCTTAGAAACGGTGGAGTGCAACATGTGTGAGTGACAAATAAAAATCCGTGATGCATATGACAGGATATGCACAAAGCAAGAACCGAGTGCACTGACTAGGCAGCACCGGTCAGACCAGTCAGGTCCAGCCAGTACACCCAACTGGACGGCACCGGTCAGACCGGTGCCCCTGACCGGTCAGACCAGTCAGGTCCAGCCAGGGCACAAAGCAAAAAGGTGTGCGTGATATTTGGTCCAGAGTGATCAGGCCGGTCAGGTCCAGCTTAGATCACTTTGCTCCATTTAGCCAACACAAACAATACATCATACAACACATGCATCACAATCTAGCAATATGGTCACTTAATTATTATAATAAAGGTTCAACACACAGTAGCACTCACACAAATGTTCTCAAGTCCACAAAGATAAGGTTCTAGGTTTATTACACGGCTGCTCTCATCAGCCGACCAGCACCGGTCAGACCGGTGTAGGGCACCGGTCAGACCGGTGCAACACAGACAGCAACACTGAATTGAAGTCTTTAAATCCAAATCTGCTCCCCCTTTGTCATCAAGCATCCAAGAAGGGCCTGCAGAAGGTGTAGCCATCGATCACTGTCCCTGATATCCGTCTCCCGGGTGAGAGCTTCCTCCTATTTGAGAAATATCAAGTATCCAATGCATCGGAGAGTTTAGATAAATAGAATCAGAGATAGTGATTTCATAGGGATGAGCTATAGGAGCGCTGTCCGTACCATAATAATATGGATTATATCCAAAGATCTCCGCGGAGAAACGGGCACCCCAATCTTGTCCTTGCTCGGGAGGTGGAGGAGGTGGAGGAGCTTGTTCTTGTTCCATGAAGTGAGATGAACCTGCCACATCCGGATGAGGGGGTACAAACGGTGGAGGTGGAGGAGGAACCAATGATGAAGATCCTTGCTCTTGCCCAGACTCAAAGAACATAGGCCCATATTGATTAAGCATGTCGGAGTTGGCCCATCCTCTCATCCTATCCTCAAAGGAGGGTATCTCAACCTGCGGAGACTCAGGAGAGGGCGGTGAGCGAGGCGGTTGAAACCCTTGAGCGTTGTGCATCAACTTCATCGTGTCTCTCATTTGCTTGTTCGCCCTCCTAGACCTTTGTTGCTCCACTTGGATGTCATGCTGACTCCTACACATGCCAAAGATGAAATTGAGGAACTTCCTCAATGGAGAAGTGGATCTGCGGGGCCTGTGCTGCTCCCAGCCACCCCACCGGTCAGACCGGTGCTCAGCACTGGTCAGACCGGTGATGGCCTGAGGGTCTGTCTGTGGCTGATCCTGCTGAGTAGCTCCCTCTTCAAGTATTTCTTCCTCATGGCCAGGTGCTTGCTCTGCTCTAGGAGAAGGAAACCTTGGATTCTTACTAGGATTGAGCTTCAATGGCTTGTGTGTCACATTTTCGGGAAACTCCGTCTTTGCAACCTTTTCAATCATATACATGATGTAAGGACTGTAGCTGCAAATCTTTTTGGGGTCCTCGGATAGATGCTTGATTTCTTGCCAAATGAAATCCCCAACACTAAACTCCGGAGCTCCCGGCCTCAAAGCAACCATCAAATTTTTCTGAAACTTTGCGATCTCAGAGGGATTCTCATCTCTAGGTGTGATAGACACCCTAAGGAGTCTATTAAGTGCAGCATAGTAGGTATAGAGATTTTTCACCTTCCCATAATAAACATGATCACCTCTCGGGTACATAAGGTGCAAGGCATCCTTGTCGAGCTCCCCTTCATCATGGAGCTTCCTTAAGTCCTTGTCTCTCGCCATGATCCCAAAGCACCTCAAGAACCTAGGGAAAGTGATGGAATACCTCTGGGCATTGGTCATCCAAATCATAGCCCTCTCACCACCAATATGTCCAAAGTGCACTGTGGCATAAAACTGAGCTATTATTTCTTTGTTCCAATCTTGTCGGAAACCCATAAGCTCTTTGACCCTTTGCCTCTCACAGTTGCTAATGACTTCATTGAAAATGGGGTCATCCTTCCTAGCCATATGCCCCCAATCCACATACTGTGCCTTGTGAGTGATTTTGGGCTTTTTGATGATTACCATAGCGTAGTAGTCCTGCTGAAACTTTGCCCAAAACCTCGGATCGGATGCGGTCCTTGCCTCCTCATAAGGGTTCTTGTCCCTCAACTTCTTTAGGGCTTTAGTCATGCCCGAACCATGGTATTTCACTGGCCTGTCAGGATAGATATAAGTAGGTGGCATGATCCTCAATCTACCCTGATCGTCATCGTCCTCATCCATGGCATCCACATCCTCTTCCTCTTCCTCCTCATCCTCATCCTCTGCTTCCTCGGACCCATCATCATCCGAACCAGCCTCCTTGTGCTTTCTCAGCTCAAACTGACCCGGATAGGTCACATCCTCAACATCGTCATCACTGCTGGTACCGGTGTCACCTCCAAGGTCAGGTGCCTCTCCACTCCCTCGAGCTGAACGTGGTCTCAACCTCTTCCCAGTCACCCTGATGGTGCTGCCCCCTTCCCCAAAGTCACCGGGGACTGCCTCTCTGCGAGCGTACACTTCTTCTCTTCTCTTCTTGGCTCCCTCCTTTTCCCTGACCATAGCTGCTGTCCTGAGTCACAAAAAAGGATGACAAGAGTGTATAAGACTCTAGGAACACGATTGAGTTGAAAATGGAATTTGAACTTGCAAGTTTAGAACAATTGAGTCTGCTCTGGGCCACACCGGTCAGACCGGTGAGGGGCACCGGTCAGACTGGTGCCACCCAGAACAGAGCCAATGGCCCTAACCTTCAATCTGAGCAGCTATGAACCTAAGATTTTATCTAGATGTTCATGAGACAATCCTACACAGATATATGTTGAAAAACATGAAGAAAACAAAATTTGGGGCTGGACATGTGCCACCGGTCAGACCGGTGACACCCACCGGTCAGACCGGTGAGAGCCGTCCGACCCCAAATCTTGGGTTCTCATAATGTGTCCAACAAAACGCTATGGATCTATAGGAATGTCTTCTAGGGGTTCTCAGGAGATGATATACCAAAGGAATTTCAAATCTTTGCACGGAGTAAAGAGATCGGGCAAAACGAAGGTTTGAATACCTTTGGAGAGAAGAACTTGAGAGGAACCCGAAAAACTCGAAGGGGAATCAAAGGAGGAGCCTTGGGACATCCTTTTGCTTCCAATCTTGAGACTTTTCCTTGGTTGAATCCTTAGTTCTCCATGGGAGAAGAGAGAGATGGATGAAGGGAGGTGAAAGAGCCTTCACGGTTTGGACATGGATGAATGCTGGTGAATGATAGAGGAGAGAGAAAGAAGGAGGGTAAAAGATAGATTCTTTTTACTATTGGCCCACGGGTTGCAGCCGGGCACCACCGGTCAGACCGGTGCGAGCCACCAATCAGACCGGTGACCGCCCTTGGTCAGGCCAGTGAGCCCTTAGCGGTAGTTCCGACCCGTGCTCGGCAGTACCAAAGATTTTGATAATTTAGACAGTGAGTCCATATCGGTAGTACCGCTGTAGCCTCAGAAGTTCCGATCATTCTTTCCCATTTTGAGATTTTGCTTCTGAAAACATCTTCTTGTATTTTATAAAGTATTTTGCTTCCACTTAGGCCTCAGAAGAAGGAAGATGTGATTTCAGGGGCACCACCGGTCAGACCGGTGCTCCCCTGAGAAAAGATCTTTAGTTGAATTTGAGAGACTTTGGTCCTTACTCCTTTACATGTTTTGGATATAGGATAAAGAGTTGATATTGATCCATATTTCATCAAGTCTTGAAAGAATGGAGGATAATCCAAACAAATTGATAATTCTTGCTTCTTCCAAGAGAGAGAGAGAGAGGGATAAAGATAGATTTTATGGATTTGAGAAAATTTTCTTAATTGTGACTAGTCATCAATCAAACAAAGGGAACTATAGTCACAACTAAGTTGATTGGGTCACAAAGACCAAGAATCAAATATTTTTCAAAAAGCACACTTCCTACACATGCTAGTTAATTTTTCGAAAAGTCTATCCTATGTCACAAAGTGCATGTATCCACTTCAAATGAATAGCCTTTCAAGTATATTTGGCTCATACCTTCAACCACGAGACACAAAGTCGGTTGAACGCAAAGGTATCGACCAAATATCTAGAGAAGAACACAAAAATTCACTTGAGGCAACTACATGCTAAGGATGGCACACTAGCATGGTATAATGGCCTAGATGCATTACGGTATTCAATGAGGTTCATGAAAACATACCTTTGCCTTAAGACCATTTCAATTGTGCATATATTAAATTTTGAAAAGTGCTAGCTCTTACTTGTTCTTTGGCAATGCTACTTATTAAGAGCTTGCTTAGTGGTGCACAAATAAACGAGACTACAAGATCACTAGAGGAAATTGTTAGTCCCACAAGTGACACAAGTGTTGCAATAAGCTCCCCCTTAAATAGTGCTAGAGATATTTGAATTTCTCGAACAAAGCACTTTATTCAATTAAGAATATAGTGAGGCTCATTCCAAACTTGGTCAAGACACCTAAATAGTTTGTCAATTAAAATGTGTCGAGTATCTCATTACCTTTGACGCTAAATCATCCTTTTTCATGAAAAGCGGTTCACTCCCGGGTCACCCGGCCATAGGGGTCGGGTCACCCGACAGCATACAGAGACGTACCGGGTCACCCGGGCATAGGGGCCGGGTCACCCGCCCACCTGCCTCACTGGGCCGGCACCGGTCAGACCGGTGCTTGTCACCGGTCAGACCGGTGACCGCCAGTGCTCGCTCCTTTGGTGATTTTCCCTTTCTTGTGTGAACACATCACGAATTTGAGGTCTGCAACAGAGACAAGGCAATGCTCGACAAGATGTCATTGAATTCAAGATTTATGTAGATTTGCCCTTCACATGGCCAATTGATCAAAAGTGATTTCCATGTCTTCTAACCATGTGTTCAATGCATCTCTTTCAACCTGCAAGCTCAGCAGGCATTTCTTGGTACCCAACACTTGTTTGGTCCTACAAGGTTAGCCACAAGGTGCTTAGGAACCCAAATGGCTCTCATGCTAGTTTGAGGTGAACTAATCTCCCTCATAGCACAAGTCCCACTCTTATCGTTCCTAAGCTTATGGAAATCATAATGGACTAGGTTTGATTTAGGAATGTTACCATTTGGGTAATCTTTGCCCATGTGACCCTTTTGTCGACATTCATAGCAAATACGGCTTTTGTTCTTGTTGGTCAGACCATTCCTTGTAAATTCTTATCCATGCTTGATTCTGAGCCTTATTCTTGGTGAAAGAGTCTTCTTTGCCTTGTTTGCTTGAGGTGGGGCTGCCCTGGTCGGCACCGGTCTGACCGGTGGCATGCACCGGTCTGACCGGTCACGGTCAGTGCCACCACCCGTCATCGCACTTGGGCAAGCGTCGGCAAAGTGACCCTTCTCTCTGCACTTGTTTGAGCTTCTAGGCTTCTTGGAGAGTGATTGTAGTGCCTTGTGCTCGGTTGGGCGATGTAACTTGACTTGCCCAACTTTGCTCTTTTCTTGAATCTTGTGCTTGTGGGTCTTTGTATGTTGTTGAGGAGTTGAGTTAGCGACGGTTGATCCCTTCTCAAGCTTCTTCACCATATATTCACGGTTATCTTGAGAAGGTTGCACTTTGCTCTTCTCCTTCAACACATACAAGTCTCTTTGAAGCTTTTCAACCTCTTGCTTGAGTTCGTCATTTTCTTTAGGAATGAGGTCATCACAAGATTCTACAAGTACATGCTCAATGCTAGATTGTCTTGCTTGAGACAAACAATCATTAGTGCAAGATAAATCAATTTGAACTTGTGAGCATGTGCATGTGTGAGGTAGAGGTTGCATAAATTTTACCGATGAAAGTACAATCTCATGGGCTATCTCTAGTGTTGCATAAGAATCTACAAGCTTCTCATAGGAACACTCAAGTCCCTTGTGATCGGCTTGTAGAGCCATATGCTCACTAGTGAGCTTCCCTAGCTTTTCTTCAAGCCTTTCATTTTCTTGATCCACTGCAGCTACACAAGCAAAGGATTTGATAGCCTTATCATATTTTCTAACAAGTGAATCATACTTACAAACCAAGGAGGCATTCTCGGATTTGAGAGCCTCAAGTTCCTTGGCCAATGAGCTTGAAGCTTCATTCTTCTCAATCTTTCCTCCTTTGGTTCTTCTTTTCTTTTCCTTCTTGGCCATCAAGCAAGTTGCTGTGCCTCTGCCGGCACCGGTCTGACCGGTGGGTGCCACCGGTCTGACCGGTCCCTGCAGAAGGATAGGGTCTTCGCTTCTTTGGCCTTCTCCTTGCTTGGGAAGTGACACTTGAGGCTCAATGATGTTGAATGAAGACATAGAGCTCTCCTCAAGTGCCTTCTCCATGGTTTGCTCTTGATCAATCCATTTGGGCTTTTCATATTCTTCACGAAGGATTTCCCAAATGGCATGTGCATCAATCTCAAGTTTGTCATAGATGAATTCCTGCACATCACAACTCAAAGTACTACAAATGTAGTTAAATACTTGCTTGTTGCATTGCCAACACTCTAAATCCTCTAGGGATGATTTCAACAAGTCAATCTTGATTTCCCTAAGGTGAGGAGGTAGAATGCTAGCAACAACAATCTTCTCGGCAAGTGGACCCATGGTCCTAATGCAATTGAGTACATGAATTGACCAAGATGCATAGTTTGAGCCATCTAGAGCTAGAGGTTCAAACGGTACCTCACGAGTTGTCAACATCGAAGAACTCCAAGCGGTTAAGCTCAAATCGGAGCACCAAGCTCTTATACCAATTGAAAGGACCTTGATGTCGCTTAGAGGGGGGTGAATAGGCGAGACGACCAACTTAAACTTTTCTTCCCCGAAAACTTGAGCTGTCAGTGTCCACCGGTCAGACCGGTGTAGCACTTCACTTCACAGGAGGCACCGGTCAGACCGTTGCCTAGCACCGGTCAGACCGGTGTAGCACAGAGCACCTGCAACAACAACTTCAAGCTCCTCTTGACTTCTAGCACGAACCAAACTTGGTGAGTGGCCTTTGTAGATGATCACAAGCAGGGTAATGAGTCCTACACACACAAGTAGCACACCCAAGTAAATCGAAGCGGAAGCAAATCAAATATGCTAGAAAAACAACTTAGAGAGGCAAACCACACAAAGAAGTAAGGATTTGTTTCCCGAAGTTCACCGCCCACTAAGGAACGGCTACGTCTCTGTTGAGGAGCTTGTAAGGGACAATTCCCACAACAAGCCGGGTCTCTTTCAACCACTTTCCTCCTTTCCATTAAGGTGATCTTTTTCATGAAGAGGTAAGATCACAGCCCTTACAAACTTCCCGCTGCTCACCACAACCTTGGGAGCTAGCCGGTGACGCCTAGCCGTCTAGAGGAAAACCTCCAAGAGTAACAAATGCTTCAAAGCTTGTAGACGCGAAACCGAAGTGCTCAAGCTATGAGAATGCTCTTGTTAGCTCACAAAGACGCTCTTGAGCTCACTCTCTCAACCCAACACAAAGGATGTGGCTTGAATCCACAAATCTCACAAAGAGATGGTTGGGGACAGCTACTAAGGCTTAGGGCTTGCAAGAATTGGTTTAGGACCTCAGCAACACCACTAGAAATAGCAGTCTTCAACTGAAGAAGGCTCGGGGTATTTATACCCCTCAAAGGAGAAAACTAGCCGTTAGCCCTCGGGTGGCACCGGTCAGACCGGTGTTCGAAAAACTAGCTGTTGGCTAGCGGCACCGGTCAGACAGGTGCCCCTGACCGGTCAGACCGGTCAGGCCCGAGTTGATGAGTTGCATTGCTTCTCTCGATTAAGGTTTGGATATGATACTTGAAGACCCCACGGATGCTAGAACTTCACCTTAGCAAAACACTAATGGCGACTTAGCTACGGCCCCAAAGATTGCTTAGTCCCTCGTCCTAAAACGTCTCGGTTGATCTCTTCATCACTTACCCAATCCAATTTGAGTTCCACTTTGCTTCATCCTTAATTAAATTTCATTTGAAAATCCCGCTTCAAATGCTTGTTCTTGATTGACAACGAATATGCAAGCTTCCAATTAAGAACCATAATGTTTACACTCATCCTTATGTCCTCTTTCAATCAACACATGAAGTCTTGCACTTGACTTGGAGAATTACCATCTTCTCTTTTATGATCCTTATAATTTTAATCAAGTTATGTCTTAGTATGGGAGATCATGAATTGACCTTCTCAAATTATCCCAATATTTATCTTCCTTTATAGCTTGATATTTGTAACTTATGTATTAGGATCATCCATATATTTACCTTCTCCAATGTGAGCCATATAATATTCATCCACAAATAAATACTTCAATAATTATTCATGAATATATAAATAAAACCTGCTCACAATCTTAGACAAATACATTAGTCCTTTAATCACTTTGTCATTCAATTCACCAAAATCCACTTAGGGGCCTAGATGCACTTTCACTCGCGCTCGTCCGCACTGCCGCCACGCGCATCACCGCCGATGCCTGCATTGCCTTCCTCCGCGGCGCTCCACCGATGCCACCGTTCCTCTCTTCTGCCTCCGCAGCGACGAGGACAACCCCGACGACGTCGACGGTCGCGCCTTCTTCCCCTCGAAGCTCGCGCCACCAACCGCACGCGCCTCCTTCCCTACGCAGCTCTGCCTGATGGCGGCGGCTCCGTCACGGTAGGCTCCCTGCTCAGCGGTGGCGGGGGCTCCATGAGGCTGAGCCGCAGCTCGGCCACCTGTCCTCGCCGCCCAAACCGCACCGGTGCACCACCGCCATCGCTTGAAGCTCGACCCGCCGGCCGTGTGACATCACCCGATTCGGCCACCGTTGCCCGTCTCCGCCGCGGTGGAGGCGCCTGTCAGTGTTTTTAGACCGGCAACCTACCAAGGGGAGTACCTGAGGTAGATGAATGTGGCCTCGCCAAGATCGGTAACTCGAAGGAGAGACACGTGGCACACAATTTAGACAGGTTCGGGCCGCGAGATGCGTAATACCCTACGTCCTGTATGCTGCGTAGCTCTGGATTGATTGGGTGTGTTTACAAGATGATGCGGATGAAGAGATAGGGGTCCCTGCCTCGCCTTATATAGCCCGGGAGGCAGGGTTACATGTCGGTTTGAGGGGAGAGTACTAGCCGGGTATGGCTAGGAGTCCTTTACATGGATCCAGACATGTGCAGCTTCCTATCCGAGTACTATCCCTCTGTAATCCTTGCGCCCCACGCCAGCAGGTGCCGTGTTGCCCAAGTTGAGTAGTCCCAGGGGCCCACCGAGTAGTCGGTCCTGGTACCCACCGGAGTAGAGGGCCCAGGGATGTCCATACGACAAGCCCCCGAGTACTTTGTAGTCGAGCAGGATGTCTTCGAGTAGTCTTGATGGCCTTGGCGAGTAGTCCTTGAGCGTCCCCGAGTTCCACAAGCCGAAAGTCCTCAAGAATGCTTGAATCATCCCGAGGCTGGAAGGTACTCCAGCTGATCTTTGAGTAGTCTTGAAGTCTTCTCGAGTAGTCCCCAAGCGTCCCCGAGTGCTTCTCTCGAAGGTCTTCAATAATACTCGTGATGTCTTGATGAAGAAACCATATGGAAAATGCGATTCGGAGAATCGCATTCCATATGGAATGTAGCCCCCGAGCCTTAGGTCGAATCACAGATTCAAGCTGAGGGTCAATCTGAAGTTCTGCCAATCTTATCCCGAAAAATCCAGAGAAAAAACCGAAGGACACGTGGCACGGAGCCTTGAGTCGAGTACTTCCTCTCGAATTAAAGGGTCATCTTGACTATAGAATGTGTCCTGAGTGGGTCTTGTATCTGGTTGTCTCCCACGGAGGTCATCTGAAGTAGTCGAGCCCCCGGGATGGAGAGCATCGAGTACTGGAAGTTGAAGAGTCACGCTGCTGCCGCTAGGTCACCCGTCTGGCGCCGTATCTGAGAACCGAGCCACCAGGGCCAGTTATAAATAACCGGTGAGTCCCTTAGGGTTTTCACACCTAGCAGTTGCATTCCTCAGATTACATCTGAATCGCCGCCTCCTCTGCTCCTCTGTTGCCGCCGCCGCCGCGCGTAGACGTAGATCCAGTTGCTCGCGCGCGCCGCAGTGCACCCGCCGCTGTAGCCCCCGAGCGAATGCGAGTGAAGACACCCGTCTCTTGGAGAATGAAGGGGTCTCCGGCGAAGGGCAAGAAGACCGGTGCGTCGAAGAAAAGAAGCCGCGATGAAGAGACCGGTGATGCCAGCCAGTCGTCGACGTCGCCACCTCCGTCCCCTCGCCCCAATCCGGCGAAGGAGTGGAAGAAGGCGAAACTGAAGACCGAGGACCTCCTCGCCTTGGTCAACAGTGGGTTCCTTCATGAGAAGGAGGTGGATCTATGGTGCACCGCCGCCGGCGATCCATACCCGATGGAGAAGAACCCGGACGAAATCCCAATGTTCGCCTGGTTCGTAGAGCGCGGATTGGCGCTCCCCGCCAGTGATTTCTTCAAGGGTCTGCTCAGGTACTACGACATTGAGTACCTTAATCTCAACCCCAATGGTATCTTTCACGTCTCCATCTTTGTACACTTCTGCGAAGCCTTTGTGGGGATCAAGCCCCACTGGATCTTGTTTAGGAAGTTCTTCCGGTTGAAGCCGCAACCGAGCACCAACGATACACGAGTAGTCGGAGGTGCCGGTATCCAGATGTGTGAAGACACCGCTTACCATTACCTGCCGTACAAGTTGACAGACTCCAACCAGGACTGGAAGGCCAAGTGGTTCTACATCAGCAACCACCATCCTGAACTGCCGAAGCCGAGCGGGTGTCAACCGAAGCACAAGCCGTGGTGGAACACAGAGCCCACCATGCAAGAGGGTATTCAGCTACCCGAGTTGCTAAAGAAGATCAAGGCCTTATGAGAAGCCGGGCTGAGGGCCGAACACGTGGCCTTCAGCTTCATGAAGAGGTGGGTGCAGCCACTGATGGCACGAGACACCCTCGGGTACCAGTACACCGGCGAAAAGGATACGTCCCGGTTGCCTGGCTTCGAACACGAGGACCACGTCATCGTCGAGAGGCTGGGCAAGATCTTCAAGGATATGCCCCCGTACACACCGTGCCCGGTGCCAGAGTACTCTGCGGCACGGCCGCCAAATCAGGTCAGTAGTCGTGACATAAGCCCCCGAGTACTGATTTGCTTGAAGTAGTCGTACTCATATGTGCTAAATGTTGTAGGATGACGTGGTGAAATACGTCTCAGTCCCGACTTCTCCTCCGCGACTTGTGGAGCAACCGGAGGAGAAGGGCAAGAAGAAGGAACGCCACGTGGTCGGTGAAGGTGAAGACGCTGTTGTCATCGAGTCCGACTCTGATGACGATGAAGATTAAGAAACACTGCAGCAAAGGTTCCAGCTGCGCTCCAGGTTCAGCCGAGCTGGGATGCCAGACGTCCCAGTCATCGAGAAGCCATCCAGCCTCGAGGCTAGTTTGCCGATGCTGCCGAGGAGGCCTCGCAACGTGGCGCGGAAACGCGCCGTCAAGAAGCTGAAGATCTCCGAGACGACCAGCCAAGAGGTAAACACCGCGACTAGAGTAGTCGAGCACAGCTAATAGGTAGTCGTGTGCTGATGAATTGTCTTGTAATGTTGCAGGATATCCCCTCCCCGGACCTCGTAGACCATGGCGACGAGGGGGTCCTGGACACCGTGGGGGCGGCGGCTGAGAGGAGTATCAGCCCGCCTCTGTCAACCGAAGAAGTCGTGCCAACAGTGGCACGGTAGGAGACCAGCGCTGCGGAGCCGCAACCGTTGGTTGAAGAAGGACGAAACCCTCCGCTGGCCGCAATTGTAGAGCAACCGGAGGAGGCGCCTGTTGAGGCCGAAGCTACTACCGAGGCTGGCATAGTTGATATTGCCAGTATACTAGGTGCTACGACCGTGACCGTGGTGCGATCAACACCGTAAGTTCTTGTGAACTTTCAAGTAGTCGTATAGACGGTAGACTTGCATTGCTGACTTGATTGCTTCGTGATGCAGGAAATCGACGGACCTGTCATGGGACGGTGAGGAGACCAGCACTCCAGCTGTCGAAGAGGGCCGCTCGGCGGAGGAGCGCGAACCCACGCCGCCGCCACAGACTGAAGTCGCGGTGGAGTCGTCGTTGGAGGAAGCCACCTTGGTTGAAGGTATGTGTCCTGTCACCACTGATAGTCATTACGCATAGTAGTCGTAGCCATTGAGATTGACTGCGTGTACTCATTGTACTAGGAGCACAAGCTGAGGGAGCCTCGATTCCTGAAGCCGTGGCCATAGAGACGGCTACTGTGGAGTCGGAGCCCACAGGACCGATGGCCGGGACGGCGGAAGAAACAGCCCCCGAGCTGGGTGCGGAGGTGCAGGACGATCCGCTCCACGGGACGAGCACGGACGTAGTCGTCCGCTCACCCATCATAGAGGAAGTTGCGCCGATCCGTTCAGCGGCTATGGCAGAGGAGGCATCTTCGAGCCGCGGGGGTCTTGAGCTGCTGGAAGACAATCTTGTCGATCCGGCCATTGTCGCTCTGAACATGGAGTCATGGCGGCGTACCCAGCAGTGGGTCAAGGTATGTTGCGAGTACCTCGAGTAGTCTTGTACGACGAAATGCAAAGTACCCGTTTGACTGTTCTGTCTTCACAGGATATTATTGGAAGATCCCGTGAGAAGTCCGAGCTGCTGAAGGGGTACGGCGACACAGTCCTTCGTGCCGAAGCCTTGGAGAAGGAGCTCGACAAGTCGAAGAAACATTCTGCACTGCTCCAATCCAAGCTTGACGGTGCCTTCGCCCAGTATCATAACGAAGTGCAAGAGATGCAGGCGAAGAAGGACGACTTGATTTGGAAAAACAAGTCGCTGCGCCAGAAGAATAAAGGTATTCCTCCCGCCAAAGCCTTTGAGTACTTATTAGGGTACCTTGGTGTGATCTGGCAATGTGATGAGTTGTCTGCAGAGCTTGAGGAAAGGGTCGACCAGCTGAAGGCGTCGGAGACGAACTTGAAGAACATCGTGTACCGTGAGACCGACAAAAGAGAGGTACTTGAGTATGAGTACGCTCAGTTGCGCCATGAGTGTATCAAGCACATGGAGCTTCGTGAAGCCTCAGACCGTGACCTTGTCAATTGCTATAAATCTCTGCAGAAGCTCAATGAAGATTGCGAGAAGCTGCGGGGCCAACAGAAGGAACTTGAGGAAGCCGCGCTGCCCATTGCAAGGCTGCTGGTGCCACACCCGGGCGGGCCGAAGATTGCTCCACTGGTGGACCGGTTGAAGGAAGCCCCCGGGCGTCTGGCGACGTATGTCAAGCACTTGGCGAAGTCGATCCCGAACCAAGTCTTGGCATACATGAAGTCATATTTCCCCAAGGCTCCAGTGGAGGTAGTCGCTGGTAGACTTGCAGCGAACTGTACTGACGATCAGTACAAGACCCTCCTGGAGGAGATGGCGCCCATTGCTGAACAAGTGGCGGAAAAGCTCAACCTTCAGTAGGAGTACCTGTAGGAGTAGCTTAAAGTAGTTGATGTAAAACAAACAGAGTTGTTGGTAACTTGTTTGGATTATCAATGAAAGTTGACCACGATATATCTGTGAAATAAGTACTCGTAGCCGCCACTTGCAACGAAGTGTGCGGAGTACCAAACCGTGGTGGAGCTTGCGAGTAGTAGTACTCAGTAGGAGATGCCTGATAGGAAGGCGCAGTAAATAAGTTGAATGAAAATCAAACTTTATTACTGATGAATAAGTACACCTGAATGGTCAGAGTCGTTTACAAGTGTAGTCGCCAGGACCCGGAGGCCGCCTACGGCTAAGTAGCGCTAGGACCCTTAGGCCGCTTACAGCTAGAGATCCGTTAGTAGTCGTATAGACTGGATCTAGAGTACATGGTCTTGCAGACCGCCGCTAGAGTCCTCAGTGCTCTAAGCAGCCCAAGATCCGTTAGTAGCCGTTGACGCTGGATCTTGGAGAAGAGTAGTCCGGAGACTAGTGCCAGGACCGAAAGGCCGCTTACAGCGAGGAGTCCGTGAGTAGTCGTGTAGACCTGGACCCGTAGAGTAGTCGAGCGACTACGCGTAGAAGCGACACAGCTGGTCGACGTTCCACGAGTTGTTGATGTCATTGCCTTCAAGTGTTTGGAGGCGGTAGGAGCCTGGTCCAGTCACCTTAGAGATTGAAAAGGGACCTTCCCATGGTGAGCTGAGCTTGTGTAGTCCGTCCGTATTCTGGATACGACGGAGGACTAGATCGCCGACGTTGAAGGAGCGTTCCTTGACGTTGCGATCATGGTAGCATCGGATACCCTCGAGGTACCTTGCTGATTGGACGAGGGCGGCGCAGCGGGCTTCTTCGAGACCGTCGATGTCAACCCGTCTGCTGTCTTCTGAGATGCCTTCGTCGTATTGTTCTACTGCCGGGGATTCCCACATTACGTCGGCAGGTAGAATAGCTTCGGAGCCGTAGACCAGGAAGTAGGGCGACTGCCCCATCGGCTTGGTAGGCTGAGTACGAAGCCCCCACAGTGCGTTGGGTAGTTCCTTGATCCACTTGCCTCCTTTTGTATTAGCTGCGTCGTGCAATCGCTTTTTGAGGGCGTCGAGTACCATCCCGTTGGCGCGCTCAACTTGACCGTTGGCGCGGGGGTGGGCGACTGAGACGTACCGGATGTCGATCCCGCTGTTCTCGCAGTATTCTCAGAACTGATGGTTGTTGAAGTTGGAACCCAAGTCTGTGATGATGCGATGGGGCAGCCCGTAGCGATGCACGAGTTCATCCAAGAAGTCGAGTACTCTGTCGGCCTTTGGGCAGGTGACCGGCTTGACTTCGATCCACTTGGTGAACTTGTTGATGGCCACCAAGACTCTATTGAATCCTCCTGGCGCAGTTGGCAGAGGCCCAATCATGTCGTGCCCCCAGCAGGCAAAGGGTCAGGTTGGTGGTATGGTGACTAGCTTGTAGGCCGGGACGTGTTGTTGCTTGGCGAAGAATTGACATCCTTGGCACTTTCTGACGAGTTCTTCAGCGTCGGCCAGAGCTGTGGGCCAATAGAAAGCTTGTCGAAAAGCCTTGCTCACCAGCGTTCGAGAAGACGTGTGGTTGCCGCAGACGCCTTTGTGGATCTCCTCCAAGATGTCCTTGCCTTCTTCTCGAGGTATGCACTTCATGAGTACTCCGGAAGTAGCACCTCACCTGTAGAGCTTGTCTCCGACTAGTACGTAGGCCTTGGCTCGACGGACGAGTTGTTCGGCCAGGTTCTTGTCTGATGAAACCTTCTGCTCGCGGATGTAGTCGATGAAGGGTTGTCTCCAGTCCACGTCAATCATCATGACCTCCTGGCCAGACTATAGTGGCGCAGGGTCAGTAGCCGTTGGCGCCGACTCCGGGATGGATGGCGTGTGAAGCTCGTGGACGAAGACTCCAGCAGGTACTTGCGCGCGAGTAGAACCAAGCTTCGACAGGACGTCCGCGGCAACATTGTTGTCGCGGACGACGTGGTGGAACTCGAGACCGTAGAACTTGTTCTCGAGCTTGCGGACTTCCAGACAGTAGGCGTCCATGTTCTCCTTGTTGCGATCCCAAGACTTATTGACTTGGTTGATGACCACTGCGGAGTCGCCGTAGACTAGTAGCCGCTTGATGCCCAAAGAGATTGCGAGGCGGATCCCGTGAAGCAGGGCTTCATACTCGGCTTCGTTGTTCGAGACCTTCCAGAAGATCTGCAGGACGTATTTGAGTTGTTCGCCCTTTGGAGAGATCAGTAGCACCCCTGCACCTGCCCCTTCGAGCTTGAGTGAGCCGTCGAAGTACATCACCCAGTGTTCTGGGCGCTCGGTTGGAGTTGGTAGCTGATTCTCCCGCCACTCTGCCATGAAGTCGACTAGTGCCTGGGACTTGATAGTAGTACGTGGCTTGAAGTCGATGTTGAGGGCGCCGAGTTCGACTGCCCACTTGGAGATTCTTCCAGTAGCATCCTGGTTGTGGAGTATGTCACCGAGCGGGTAGTCGGTGATAACGACAATCAAGTACTCCTGGAAGTAGTGTCGTAGCTTCCGCGAGGTGATGAGCACTGCGTAGAGTAGCTTCTGGACCGGCTGGTACCGTGTCTTGGACTCTGACAGAACCTCGCTGACGAAGTAGACTGGTCGCTGGACTGGGTAGGCGTGGCCTTCTTCCTGCCGCTCGACGACGATGGCAGTACTGACCACATGAGTAGTCGCAGCAAGGTAGAGCAGTAGCTGCTCTTTTTTGCGAGGAGCCGGGAGGACCGGTGGCTTAGACAGGAAGTCTTTGAGCTGCGCCAGAGCTTGATCAGCTTCCGCGGTCCACGCGAACTTCTCTTGATGCTTGAGTAATTTGAAGAAGGGTAGTCCCCGTTCTTCAAGCTTCGAGATAAATCTGTTCAGGGCCGCCATGCACCCGGTCAGCTTCTGGACATCCTTGATGCAGGTTGGAGCTTTCATGTTGGTGATGGCGGAGATCTTCTCGGGGTTGGCTTCGATGCCACGATGGCTGATGATGAAGCCGAGTAGTTTCCCAGATGGTACGCCGAAGACGCACTTGTTGGGATTGAGCTTCCATTGGTACTCTCGCAGGGATGCGAAAGTCTCTTCAAGATCGGCGATGAGCGTATCGGAGTTTCTGGTCTTGACGACCACGTCATCCACGTAGGCTTCGACGTTCTTGTTGAGCTGCCTCTTGAAGCAGGCCTGGATAGCTCGTTGGTAGGTGGCGCCGGCGTTCTTCAACCCGAACGACATTGTCGTGTAGCAATAGGCGCCGAACGGGGTGATGAATGCGGTCTTCTCCTGGTCTTCTTCCTTGATAGCGATCTGGTGATAGCCGGAGTAGCAGTCGAGGAAGCAGAGCAGGTCGCAGCCCGCCGTGGAGTCGATGACTTGATCAATCCGCGGCAACCCGAAGGGGTCTTTGGGGCAGTGCTTGTTGAGGTCGGTGTAGTCGACGCACATCCTCCACTCGTTGGTGTTCTTCTTGCGGACGAGGACGGGGTTGGCGAGCCACTCAGGATGGAAGACTTCACGGATGAAGCCCGCCGCGAGTAGTTTGGCGAGTTCCTTCTTGATGGCATCCCGTCGGTCGTCGGCGAAACGGCGAAGGTGTTGTCATTTGGGGGTAGCTTTAGGATCGACGTTGAGTGAGTGCTCGATCAGCCTCCTGGGCACCCCTGGCATGTCCGCTGGCTTCCATGCGAAGATGTCTCGGTTAGCCCGAAGGAAGCTGACGAGCGCGTCTTCCTATTTCGGGTCGAGACCCGCCCCGATCATGGTAGTCTGCTGCTGTCGCCCGTCCCAAGGTCGATGGCCTTCACTTGGACTTCCTCTGATGGCTGAGGCTTGTTTGCGGTGTCGGTCTTCTCGGGAATCTCGAGTTCGGTTGGGGCGAGCTTCTTGGACGCAGCAAAGATCTCCATCATTGCATTGGGTACTTGGTTGGTCGCTGCGAGTTCCACGGCTTCGGTGTCGCAGTCGAACGAAATCTTCAAGTCCCCTTGCAGTGTGAGTACTCCGGCAGGACTTGGCATCTTGAGTACCAAGTAGGTGTAGTGTGGTACCGCTATGAACTTGGCGATAGCTGGTCTGCCGAGGATGGCATGGTAGGAGGTTTCGAAGTCCGCAACCTCGAACTTGATGTACTCGGTGCGGTAGTTCTCCCTTGTCTCCCCGAAGGTAACTGGCAGGACCACTGAGCCCAGTGGAATAGCCGCGTTACCGGGGACAATGCCGTAGAAGGGTGACGCACTCTTGGTGAGCATGTCGGTGATGTCGAGCTTCATCTTCTTCAAGGTCTTGGTGAAGAGGACGTTGAGTCCGCTCCCGCCGTCGATGAGGACCTTGTTGAGTCTGGAGCCCGCGACTACAGGTTTCAGGACGAGTGGGAAACGTCCTGGTTCGGAGAAGCTTGTCCATTGATCCGCGCGGGAGAAGGTGATGGGTACCTCCGACCACCTCAGAGGTGTTGGCACCGCTGGTTCGATGTTCAAGACTTCCCGTTGGGTGGCCTTCTGAGACCGTCTGGTGGGTGGTCCACCGAAGAGGACATTCACCGTCTTGTCAGGTTCCTGGAAGTCGTCGTTGCCCTCGTCGACTTTTTTCTTGCCCTTCTTGTCGTGAGGAGGCCGTGGGTCAGGAGTATCCTTGAGTGCTCGCCGGAGCTGATAGCACTGTTCGGTGGTGTGATTACCATCCAGATGCCACGGGCACTTCTCTTTGAGCAAGTCTCTGAAGCCGCTGGAGGTTTTTTTCGAGTTGTCCTTTGCAGGGCGCTGTATAGCCGTGACTGTGTTGTTTGGCTTGCGCTTGCGGTTGGAGCTCGAGTAGTTGTTGTTGTGGTGACCCCCTTGGTCTTTGTTGTTGTTGTTGTTGCCGCCCGTGTTGCTCTTGTTCTTGCTGCGAATGGAGTCATACTTGGCGTTCGCCTTGTCCTCTTCGTCAGCCCATGACGTGATCATGTCTTTGAGCTTGGTGATGGAGCTCGGGCGGCGGCGACCGAAGTCTTCGAAGGTGCGATGGTGGTAGAGTCCGTCTTGGAAGAGGTCGATGACTTCTTTGTCGGTGACGTCGACTACGGTCGCGCGCTTGTCGAAGAAGCGCCGCATGTACTGGCGAAGCGTCTCGCCTTGTTCCTGCTTGACCATCGCCAGGTCCATGCGAGTACCCGAGCGCCCCATGGCGCCCGCGAAGTTGCTGGTGAACTGAGCCTTTAGCTGGTCCCACTGGTCGATCAAGTTCATTTCGAGTGACTCGAGCCATGTGAGTGGAGCCTGATCCAGACAGAAGGAGAAGAAGAGGCACTTCGCGTCGTTGTTGCCACCAGCATTTTCGATGGCCAAGGCGTAGCACCTGAGCCACTGAACTGGATCTTGCTTCGCGTCATACTTGGAGATCCCGAGAGGTTTGAATTTCTCGGGAAGAAGCAGGTTGCGAAGTCTTGCGGAGTATGCGGGGAAGCCGTCGCTGTCGCTTGCTTCAGTAGCCTTCTTGCGGCGGATCTCGTCGATCTTGTGGTGGGCGTCGTAGCCGCCACGTGCGTTGCCGGTGGCGTGGCTAGTCGCGTGGCCTCGGCCGCCGCGATCGCCGCCGCCACCAGCTCTTCTGCCGGCGTCATGGGATGAGCTCCCGCCGCTGCTGCCACCACCGCCGCGACTACCTCCGGTGCCACCCTGGCTGATGCCGACCTGTGAGGATCCTCCACCCGAGGCCCTAGAGCAGTTGGGGTTTGGCTGGTGTTCACCACGGACACGGTTGCGTCCGCCGTCTGCTGGGCTGCGGCTAGTGGCTTCGTTGTTTCTGACGTCGTGAGTTCTGACGGGGGGTACTTGAGTAACCCTGTTGTCGACCCGCATGAAGTAGGCGTCTTCAGCGAGTTTGGCAATGACTTCGCCCGCGCGGATCCCCTGGGCCTGCCGCGCTATCGTGGTGATAGACATGAGGCACTGCTCAGGAGTAGAGTGTACCCGGTTGGCAACTTGCTCCAGGGCCTCATTGAGGTTCCGGATAGGGAGAGTTTCCCGGAGACGTCTGCGTCGATCGTTCCGCTTCCTGTTGCGGTCACGCCGAGTGTTCTTGTCTTCGGTGGTCTCGTTCGGAGGTGCGTTGGCAGATAACTCATCCTCTGAGATGTCGTCAAGGTACCAGTCGGGTCGAGTTTCCGAAGTCCCAACATCTGTGGCTGTCATGAAGACTTCACGGTCGGGAGTGCAGAGACTGGAGTCAGTAGTCGCCACCTCAGTGGGGGTGTGCTCGTCGTTTAGAGCCAGCGGGGTCCCCTCCTGGAAGGGGAGTGAGTCGAGGTAGGCGACGCAGCGTGAGTTGTCGTCCGTCAGGTCTGCAGGCTTGTTGTCGGGCCAGTAGACAAATCTGCCGGCGGGAGTAGATGTAATGACCAGGCCAGAGGCAGGACCTGACAGCGGTTCCTCAGTCATGTTGAGCTCGGACTCGGACTCGATTGGGTCCGATCCGAAGTCGAACTCGTAGGAAGAGTCTGAGTAGTAGCCGGCTCCGGTGTTGGAGTCCGAGGAGTACTCGGAGGCGATCTCCTTGCCGGCCCGGCGTGCAGCGAGAGCTTCCGCATGGGCCCTGCTAGCGTTGCAGAGACCGTATGGGAAGTGCTCGTGGAGAGGGGTCGCTTCACACGATGGCTCAGGAGCCGGCTCGCATGAGGCGATCCAGGGCGACGTCGAGTTCGAGTTGGAGGCGGATCCGAGCTCGAAGTCGGCGACTTGGTTGTAGAGCGAAATTTCGCCGAACTTTTCGACGAGTGGGCCCGTGGCGACTTCGGGAAGCGTCACGAGCCCGGTCTCTGGGTCCGGAGTCATGGTGAGGTAGCGCTGGAACGATCCAGCGCCGTCAGCGGTGCAGACCCAGGAGCCAAAGACGAAGGTGTCGCCGTGGTTGAAGGCGACGGTTGGCTTGATGACGATTGAAGCCGTTGAGTTCGCCATGTGATCTTCAGCGAGAACCCCTACCTGGCGCGTCAGCTGTCGGTGTTTTAGACCGGCAACCTACCAAGGGGAGTACCCGAGGTAGATGAATGTGGCCTCGCCGAGATCGGTAACTCGAAGGAGAGACACGTGGCACACAATTTAGACAGGTTCGGGCCGCGAGATGCGTAATACCCTACGTCCTGTATGCTGCGTAGCTCTGGATTGATTGGGTGTGTTTACAAGATGATGCGGATGAAGAGATAGGGGTCCCTGCCTCGCCTTATATAGCCCGGGAGGCAGGGTTACAAGTTGGTTTGAGGGGAGAGTACTAGTCGGGTACGGCTAGGAGTCCTTTACATGGATCCGGATATGTGCAGCTTCCTATCCGAGTACTATCCCTCTGTAATCCTTGCGCCCCACGCCAGCAGGTGCCGTGTTGCCCAAGTTGAGTAGTCCCAGGGACCCATCGAGTAGTCGGTCTTGGTACCCACCGGAGTAGAGGGCCCATGGATGTCCATACGACAGGGCCGATGGCGTAGGAGGCTATCGTCCAAGCCGCGGTGGAGGTGTCGGCGGCGGGCGCGGAAGTCGGGCCTCCGGCTGTCCTGCTTCTCCGACGAGCCTCGAGCTCGGGCCGACGTGCGCGTGCGTGGAGAAGAGAGGAGGGGAGCATAGGAGAGAATGACATGTGGGCCCATTTTTCAGGGGCATATTAGACTTTTCCCATAGAAACTTTGTGTTCCTGGAGTTGGAGCTAGGTTGCGTGTCAAACATGACACTTGCTTCAAAAACTCTCCTGTAGAGCTGCTCTATGGCGGAATTGGTGGAGCAAAGTTGTAAAACGTGGAGTGGAGCGGTTCCGAACAGGCCCATAATGAATATTTTGATACGAAGGTTGCAATTGCAATGTAAACAGTACACATGTGGACGTAATTGCAATTTTCGCCGCACAAATGCACTTATGCACAATAACCCTTCGAAAGTTCGAAGTGACAATATCCTCTCCGCCTCACCGGATTGCGGCTGCCGCACTCTGCTCTACGCGCAGCGCCGTCCCTGCATCCTCGGAGCCGCCCCCCCCCCCCCCCCCCCCCGCACCGACGCCCACGCGGCGCCGCCGCCAGCCCGCGCGCTACGAGCCCCATGGCCACGGGCTCCTCCTCCCCGACCACCCCGCAGCCCTTCAAGGTTCGTCCTCACCAATTTCAATTCTAACTGCAACAAATCCCTTCCTCTCCCTCCGCTCGTTCTGACAGCCGAGTTGGCTTCGTCCCGTCGCAGCTGATCCTGGGGTCGTCATCGGTGGCGCGGAAGCATATCCTCGAGGAGATGGGTCTCGAGTTCCAAGTCATGGTGGGTCTGGGTCGTCGTGCGGCTCCTTGGGCTCCTGCTGCTCTGGTTCTGCTCGGCAAAGTGCTGATGAGATTTGTTTTGTTTTTTCAATTTTTGTGTGGTCTCAGACTGCGGATATCGACGAGAAGAGCATCAGGCGGGAGAATCCTGACGACCTGGTGATGGTTCTCGCTGAGGCCAAGGTAGGCACGGATTTACTGCTGTGAGAGAATGTGCATTGCAGTATTGCGATAGCTTCAGCACTGCGAAATAGGGAGTTGTAAAGTTCGATTTAGTTCTCCATGTGCTGCTTTGTATGGTTAGAAATGTGTGGTCGGCTCCTGCAGTCATATTTCAATGTCTTTACCTCAGTGTCCGGGGACCATATCAACTTACATCCCCCCCCCCCCTCCTTGTTCAGAAATTTAAGTAGATGTAGTTCTGATGTTTGCAAGGAATTAGGAAAGGCCTTTCTAATTCCCTAAAAAGTATCATATCATTCCCCTAAATACAAAGAAAGACTTTTCAGCAATGGATGCAGAAAGGCAAACAGAAATTGAAGTGGTTATGAAGCTGCATAACTAGTTGAGGGCCACCAAATGTCCACAAGTACCTATTGGGAGGTTGTAAGGAATTCTATCCCTAGCTGATTTCTAGCCATACTTTGTGACCACGGTATCATGCTAATAAGAATGAGTGACCTATTCTAGAAATTCCATAATTGTTGACTCGGCTCAAAATACTTTTCATATCCAATCATGTGAGGGCCTTTCTTACTTTTTATGCAGTAGGTGTCATTCAATTTCTGCATGAATGGTCGTGGCTGCTGTTTACCTCTATATGCAACATCATGACACTTGGTGAAAAATAAGAGATGTTTAGAGGATATGAAGGGGCTGAGGAATTGTGTGACCTTAGATATGCTGAAAATTTTGATCCCAAATTATGACTAGAGCTAACTAGTGATGTGGTTTATGTGAATTTTTTTAGTATCTTTTGGTTGGACAGTTGTACACTTAGCAAGTTAGCCGATTTTGTAAATGTGTCATGTTTTCAGCTAAAGTGGAGATTAGAACTTTTTTAGAGTATTGTATTCGGTAAGTTGTCTAGTTGCATATAATACTGAACACCAGATTCAGTGCACGATATGGTTCATCAGTGATTTGCAAGGCATTGAGCTTTATTTCTACAACTTTGTTGGTGAAATAGACGGTTCACACATTTGTTGTTGTGCACTTGTGCCTTTGACCTAGTTAGTTGTGCATATGTATAGGCATGTATAGTGGTTGTGATTGTGTTCGACACAGAGTTCACTTTTGTTGTGATTGTCTTCCACACAAAGCATACAATATTATGGAGATATTCAATGATGCTTTTCTCAAGTTTTGGAAAAAACATCCATATCTTGCAGAGTGTCTTTGTTTTCATGTAGTTGCTTCATTTTGGTGTTGTCATTACATTGTTGAATACTCTATGTTTAAATTTATGGTAAACTTTTCTAAGAAATAAGATATTGACGAAGGCTAAATTCCAAGGACTGCATAAGCTTTGGCGTCTAGAGGCACCAGTGACAATGAAATAGGACAGTACCACTGAAACATGTGTGCTGTTCATGATATATTTTTTTTCTATTTCTTTGTTTACTTTATGATGGTCTCTATAAAGACAGATTTATTCATTTCTATCCTCTACTTTTGCTAATTGCATATTTCTATGACAATGAAATAGAAATGGAGAGTGGATTAATATTCTTCAATATCAACTTTTTAGTTATAATAACACTAGCATTGCCATATTTTTCTTGTTTTATGGAAAATAGTTATGCTACTTGTGATATCACTTAAGCCACTACTTTTTTGTTCTCTTTTTTTGGGCCCTGCAATGAGCTAACCACTTTGGCACCTTTCAGGCTGATGCTATCATGTCTAGACTGAACATTGCTGATTACCAGAAAGAAGACAATCAACCAACACTTCTAATCACTTCTGACATAGTATGTCCTAATTACCTGGGGTCTCTTATTTTGTTGGAATTTATACGATGTGGTCCACAATTGTTCTGTCTGTTACAAAAGCAACTATGCTGTCTCTATTTGATGTTGCTTTCCAGCTAGGAATTTTTTGGCTTCTAATTTAATGTAGAAAGACCAGTTTGGTGGCATGATCATGTTACTTTCACATCTGTGCAGATTGTTTTATTTTGTATCAGATCCAAATATCGTAATGATGTGTGCATGCATGGTAATGATGTATTATGTAACTCATCCATATGTTCATAAGTAGGCATGCTCGTATTGTTGCTACATTTCAGGCCAGTCATGTGGTTGAGCATATGATCTCTATTTACGGTTTTACTAGAATAGTGTCATTTGTGTGATTACATACTGAATTGTAGTTGACTTTGAGGTGGTCGTCCATGAAGGGATTATTAGAGAAAAGCCAACCACCAAAGAAGAAGCACGCCAATTCCTGAAAGGTACTCCAGAAGTCCACACATCATCTGATTTCCTAATGTTTTATGCAATTAATTATTAGTAGAACCATATCATCTCCAGGCTATTCCGGTGGTCATGTGTCAACTGTTGGGTCTGTAGTTGTAACTAATCTTACAACTGGGAAGAGGCTTGGAAGCTTGGACAAAGCTGAGGTAATTTATTACTTAGTCAGAAGCATTTTTTTTATTAAGGCTACACATGTTGGACCGTTCAAGTAAGATTTGTAGTGCAGGTGGTTGTATGGAGATCAATCAATTACCTTTCCCATTTTGTACTCGAAGGGTTCTGTTGATGAGATTCTTCATATTAAGCATGCTGAAAGCATACAGCTTCCACAATTTGATTGTGTTTTTTTTTTGCGAAAAACAATTTGATTGTGATTTAGTATCTTAAATTTAGTTTTCTGCTTGACAATTGACCAAGGCAATTTTTTGTCGCCATGCTGCAGGTGTATTTCCATGATATACCAGATGAGGTCATTGAGAACCTGGTATGATGCCATTTACTGTACTCTCATTTCTGTAATCCAACAGTCATACTGGTAGCACCCAAAATAATTTCTGGATTGGCATCAGATTGTTCGATATTTGCAAATGATGTAATTCTGTTATTTCACCGAGTCCCTCCCTATCCTATTGTAGATTGATGAAGGGGTAGTATTCAGGGTCGCAGGTGGCCTGCTTCTTGAGCATCCTTTGACACTGCCATTTGTTGAAGCAGTGGTTAGTTTCTCGTTCACTGTAATTCTTGTATTGTATAGCACAATTTTCTTCAATTTCAAAGCAATACAAACTTACCTCCCCAATCATGTAGGTTGGCTCCAGCGACAGCGTAATGGGGCTCTCAAAGGAAATAGCAAACAAACTGATTCATGATTCACTTGTCTGAGTAAGCTGTGGTTGCAACTTTGGTTATTGATCATTGATCACATTCTTCAGTGATCCAGTGGCGAAGCTACAGCAAACTGGAGGGGTGCCTTTACCTTGTAGGTGCATAGAATTGAATCATAAGATGTGCATATATGGTCAAAAATTGTACCTAACTAATATTTTAAAAATGGGGGACAGGGGCATTAGCACCCCCAAACCACAATATACCTCTGCCCTGTCGTGATCATTAGATTGAACTTCCAAGGTGTGGAGTTTCTGAATTTCGTGACGAACTGTAACCAGATCTATGCTGCCATCAATATCATAAAGACTCATGGACTCAAGGTAGTTGTGATCTCATTGGAGAAATGAGGCCTAGAGACTACTCAACTTAGTCAATCTTCTCAGAACATTCAGCTCGTGAACAGACACCAATGGAGAACCAACATTTGATCTAGAGCCTTAGTCCCGGGTGACTTTGGAGCTAGGACTAAAGGAACTGGATCAAAAGTGCAATGCTAGGCACCGGACCTTTTGTCTTGGTTGGTAATACCAACTGGGACTAAAGACCCCAAGTGCAACGGTTAGTTTGGGACAATCATGGGTGCAGAGCTTTTGTCCCGGGTCGTAATACCACCCGAGAATAAAAACACGTCCTTTAGTACCGGGTGGTAAAACATGTCCTTTAGTCTCGGGTGGTATTAACAACTGGGAACACCCTGCTTATAAAATTCCCTTCTTGCTCCCCTGCTCGAGCCATTCAACATAGCTCGAGCTCAACTTCATGGTGTCGGTGGAAGCTTAGGAAGGTGCTGCCAATTTTTTCTCATCATTTCGTGGTGATTTCTCTCATCCAAAGTGTTGAAGGTTATGTTCTTCATCCTCTCTTCATTTGTTGTTATTAAATTTTGTTTTATGGTTTAAAAATAGAGAAAATCGAGTTTTAATTTCTAGCTACTAGGAGCCAAGAGACGTCATTTCACTTTTTCAATAAAAATTAGATAAAATTCGCAATTTTTTGAAATTAAATACGTGTTATTTTCGAATAGCGCTATAATACAAGAATGGAAACTTAAAAAGAAAAATGCATCAAAGGCAGCTCGACTTGGGCCGTCCATTGCACGGCTTTGTTGGATCCGTGCTCACTACTATACCAACGGCCCAGATTCAGCAGCACCGCCTTCGCCGGCCTCGGCACGGCGGCGAACCCATCCCCCCCCTTTGCCTAAACCCCCGGGGGGGGCGGCCGCCCCCCCCCCCCCCCCCTCGTAGTCTCACTCGTTTTCTCCTCCGCGCGCCCAAATGCACGCGGGTTCGGAGGAGGAGGAGAGGGCGGCGGACCTGGCTGGCCCGCTCCACGACCTCCTCCCGCCGGTGGACTTCTGCTGCGCGTACGGTTCCACGCTCCTCCACGCGCGCCCCGACGCGACGTCCATGGTCGACTATATCCTTGGCGTCTCTGACCCCCTCCAGTGGCACTCTGAGGTACTAGGAACCCAACCATCTAGTTTCGCTGAATCCTTCAAATTGTTCTGATTCTTAATTGATTGCCATCCTGAATGAATGTGTTCTTGGTTGGTGAAGAACCTGAAGAGGAACCCTGGGCACTACTCCCCCTGGATGGGATGCCTCGGTGCCGGCGCCGTAAGCTGCCTCCCAACCACATCACAATCTTTCTAGTTCATTGGTTGATTTCCTGGTTTGATATTGGCTAGTTATGTGACTTAGATATTGGTATTCTTGGTCTTGGGAGTCAGATTACTGGGCTTGCTGATCACATTGGCGTCGGGGTATACTTCAACCCATTTGTTGAGTGGAGAAACAAGGTATCAATGGATTTTATCATCCTGTCTTTGATTGCATTGTGTTGCACTGAATTGAGTTCTAAAGAATTTGTTTTGTGGTGGTGCAGAGGATAAAGTATGGTGTGGTGCGAATGAAGGACCTGGCCATGGATGTCTTGACCTGGGACAGGTTCTACCTCAGTGGACGATTGCAGAAACCGGTATGCCAGAGGAATGCCCTGTTCTTTGGCCTATTGTGCCTGGGCAAAGATTTTTTTTGTTTTGTTTTGCTGTGGATGTGCAATCACATTGTGCTACACTTCTGACTATCCGCAGTTGTACATATCACGACTTCAATGTGCTATGTGGCTCTGCAATATTACATGCTTTGTCTGATTCAGACAGCCTTCATTTTAAGTTTTTGACTAATAGCCTATTTGTTTCACTGTTCAAGATTGTATATTATTTGACTGTGTAGTATTTAGATTATTTGTTGTACAATTCTACTGCCTTTTGTGCAAATTGATATCTTGTGTGAAGTTGACTTAATGTGCCCTCTGTATTTGTGTAGGTTCATGTTCTTGTTGATAACTGGGATATAAGGAAGGTGAACACAATAAATCTTGAAATGGCAACTTCAGCTTCTCTACTTCTTTTGCCAGAAGAATTCAATGAGGTTATGTCAACGTTGATGTTATCACAATAATTTTTAATTATTGTCTGTGTTCTAATCTTTGCTAAACCCTCTTTGTGCAGTATGACCTATATGCTCAAATCTGTAGTCTATCATATATGGGTGATTTGAGGATGCTTTTTGCTGAAGACAAAAACAAGGTATTAACGAAAGAAATGATTGGCAACCTTTGCTTTCATACTGTTAGCCATTTCAATATGATTTAATATTACAACATTCTTCACAAAGGCATTCCTGTAATTTTGACACGTTCAAAAGCGACTCGTATATTTGGTTCTGTAAATTGAAAATGTTATGTCCTTTGCAACATCAGACAATGAACAAATGAAATAGTACACATAATTTAACCAAAATACTCTGTTGTAATGTTTCTCAAATGTGATCTATATTGCATATAATTAGGATTACTAATTCACTGACGGTTAATGGACGTCATGGACTGGGATGGAATAATAAATGAGATTTTGTTTTTGAGAGCTTAGCTCTAACTTCATTTGCTTTTATTGGATCTGCACAGTGGGCTCCAAGATTGTCTAAATCACTTTCTTTGTGGTCCTTGTTCACATCTCCAAGTTTATGATAAGATTGTATGCTAATGGGATTTCTCTTTGATTTATGTTCCGATGCTCAATTTAATCCTACTGTAAATCAGGTGAAGAAGATTGTTGAGGGTAGTTTTCAGTCATTTCAAACGATGTACAGACCCCTCTTGCAAGAGTATATTGCTGAAGGGCTATTGAAGACATCATCCCATGGACAACATATGACTTTCCGGCAGGTTTGTTACCGTGCTTAGCCTTTGACATGCACAATGCATTGTGGTTGCATTGTGGTCACACACCAATACGCTTGATTATGTTTATGAAGACACATCGTCTAGCAAACGATGTGGCTTGTGTAAGTTATCCTACAGGTTTTTACAAGGTCATAGCATGCCCTGCCCTCATGTTTTGTCCACTTGTCTTAATACCTTCCTTTTCTTACCTTTGCCAAGATTTCTTATTATCACTTAAACGAAGTTGATGTGAATTCTCATCCTAGTAACAACGGCCAACTGATATCTCTCTGTGAATGTCCGTCCGCTTGGTTTGAATGTCTGTGTAACTAGTGTTACGCATTTACAGGATTGTGGTCCATCTACAACAAATGAACTGTTCTCTGTTCTTCCATGGACGGTCCAAAGGCAGATGCAGGGAAGATATGCGTCACATAATAAAGGTAGGGATGCTCCTTAAATTCATTACAGTATCAAAGTCTTGTTGATTCTGTAAGACATTCTCACTGGCAGTGCTCTCTGTAGAAATGCCAACACGCACTGTAGTCTCTTCGAAGGACATGGCAGCAAACTGTGTGCGGAGGGCCCTGAGGCGTCGGGTCATGGTTTCAAGCGCGCGTCAAGCAGTATCTGGGCTGCTCGCCTCTGGTGGTGCGGTTGCTGTTCAATACCTAGGGAAGAAGATGGCTAAGGCCTGGCAATCTAAGGCAGCCTAGTCAAGCAGTATCTGGGCTGCTCGCCTCTGGTGGTGCGGTTGCTGTTCAATCCTAGGGAAGAAGATGGCTAAGGCCTGGCAATCTAGAGCAGCCTAAGCTACAGCTAATGCCTTTGTTATTTCTAGTTCAGTGTTTAATGCAATGTACAGTAATTAAATTAATCAATCTTGCGTTTTTCACTTCTGAGACGAGCCAAAATTTTGTAGGATGGTTCGAGTCAATGATCCATATTCAAATCAGAATTTTTAAGAATTCTAAGAGTCAACGATCCAGACTGAATTATCAGCACATTTTGTGTATTTTTCAAGTACATTTATCGCATTACATAGCACTTAGGTAGTGTTTGGATTAGGTATTAAAGTTTAGCACTTAGGGAGTGTTTGGATTAGGGATTAAAGTTTAGTTATCATCACATTGAATCTTGGGATGCTAATTAGAACCAAATTTAAGCTTATTATAAAACTAATCACGCATAGAGGTTAATTCACAAGACGGATCTGTTAAACCTAATTAAACAGTCATTAGCATATATTTATTGTAACACCACATTATCAGATCGTTGCCTAATTAGACTTAATAATTTATATCTTGCTAATTAACCTCCAATTGATTTCGTAATTATTAGTCTATATTTAATGGGACTAAGTTTAGTCCAAACACCCCCTTGGATCGAACGAGCATAATGTTCAACTTCTGTGGCAACCTTTTGGTTCTTACGGCAACATTCAATCACAATACCAAACTTGATTACTTGCTGCCCTGAGCTGACCTGTACAGCGAGCCTACGGTATTGGTAACGATGTTACAACACACGTATGATTCACACAAGATACATGAATTCGTGATCCAATCCGCAATTGCAGTTACCATTGACACACTTTAGGGCATTATGTAAGGAGATGCAGACCTTGACTGATCTCCCGGAACATCTGTCTGAGTATGTTCACAGCCTTATGCCTGGCATCATTTACTTTTGCTAACAATCCCGCTATTTCTGAGGAAGTAAATCAAGCAGGATTAGAAATTGAAGTCACAACATCAGGATGGTGATGGTGTCCTTACCGATAAGTATCCTCAAATGGAGATAGCTGATATTTGTTTTGACTTGCAAGAACATCCGGTTGATTGCACCTGAATGCAATAGAAGAGCTCCAAGACATTAAGCTAGCTAGGACAAGATGATGACAACAGGAGTAAATCTTAGTGTAGTTGACTTGAAAATACCAGATTCCAATTTGGGCTGTTTCTCGAGCCCATGTATAGCACATTTTGCATAAGTGTGAAGCCGAACATGGCGTGGTGCCCCTAGATTCCCCAAAATGGACCTCAATAGTCCACTGAAATTGAGATAAAACATTTATAAGCTGCAAGAATGAAGGTAACAACAACATGCTGATGTGCTCTGACAAAAAAGTTCCATACTCTGTTCGCAGTATGACATAAAAGTCCCGTGGCAAGGCTTCCATAAATGAAGATATATCATCCATTCCCAGAGAGCTCAAGTCCTCCTTTAAACGCCTCTGCTCTTCACCAGACATTTGTGCGCCGAGAGCTGATTTGCTGATCATTATGACAATGAGTTTTATGGACACAGATATAGGCATCAACTCCAAGCACAAAAGGCATACTGATCGTATTATATACAGTAGGGTTATATGACATGATTCAAATGTTAACTGATGGGTCCCATCATGATACACTAAGTAATATTGTCCCATATAATTTCACACATCAAAATTATGCAAATTATATGGTTCGAAATAGGAGTTCTCCTACCTAAGTAGCTTCAAGTTGAATGCTTGAAGTAAAACGAACAAAGAATTTTAGGCTTCATTCATGTATAATTATTAATAAAGTATATAAATGATATGAAATTTAAAGTTTTCCTTCATGCAGTTCTATTTAGATTTTTAGTTCTTTTCATATTGGATTTTACTCTCTACTCAGATGAAACTTTAAACACTGCTAAAGAAATTGACCATTGAAAATAATGTGCATGGTGTATATTGAGTTGCATGCACCAACCAGTTCAACCCAAAAGCCTAAGCTGATGGGGAAAGGTGGGCAATTCACTTATACTCCAACAGTGTACACTTGGGATAACCCATAAGTGTGTCCCATGATACCATTTCTAATATTTATTGCTCAATGATAACTATCATGGTATATACGAAAGAATTGAATCTTACCTTTCCAGGGTTCTGCCAGTGAATATTACAGGAAAGTACTTTGCATATTTGCCAACACCGAACTGTTCGCCTAACTCCAGAATTCTTTTCGTATCCAACAGTATCAATGCTTTCCAGAGTTGACAATAGTCCAATCTGAACTTTTGATCCAATTCTCTATAAATTCCATGATCCAACAGAACTGCAAAACGCCATACCCACTTTTAGATGTAAACATCTACAAGATCAGCATGGCCAATTCACACTCCATACAATGTTTGAGTCTGATTAGCTCCCTCCAATCCATTAAAAATATATCATCCAGTGCAGAGCAAGAAATGTATTACTCATGCTTGCAGTGTGAATATAGATAAGTAGAAAATACCATGTTCAAGAAATGAGTACCTAATGAAAATTTTCCATTGCCTTGAGGAGAAACTAATATATTTCCAGGATGTGGATCACCATGGACAAAACCATGTACAAATACCATTTCACCAAACAGTTCAATCAAAGCCTTAGCTACCTGGAAGATAAATACAATATGCATGAGAAAATGAAACCTGCAATAGAGGCAGGTGAATAAAATTCTGTGCCAAATATAAAGAGAAAATAGTTTAGCATTAAGGTATAGAAATATACGACCATATATGGTGCATGGTTTGTAACTCGAAATGGTATCATGCTTTCAGGATAACAACCCTGATTGGTGACTATGCATTTGTGACAAGTGTTCATGTACATGAATACAAAATAAACATTTTGTATACCATAATAACTCAATGATGAAAAATCCATATCTGGTTCTAAACACACAAGTGAATATGTGGTACGCAAGACACACTATTAACTTACAGTCACAAGAAGTGTATTGGTACCGATATCATTACTGTACAAATTCTGGCTGAAGTACATGACAATGACACAGAACTAGATAATGCAATAAATTATATTTCATTTCTTATACTTCCACAGAGATACACCTTTGCTCAACAACTTAAGTTTCTGGGTTACTTGATGCATGAAAGTATGAAACTTGACATGGTACTAGAGAAAAGACTGAGTTAACACTAAACACAATTATCATAAAAGGAACAATTGCAGACCACCTCTAGTCTATGCCACAGGCCTGAGAAAGCTTAGTGGGAGAGTGTAGAAGTGTATTGCCCGTCCTCCCCAGTAGTTCAAATCTTTTTTTTTTTTGAACCAGCTGGAACGTGAACTTAACAAACTTAATGAAGATTGAGCAGAATTTGGAAAACCTGAATCTAGCAAGTTCTGAAGCATTTTAATCACATTTGTAATGTGTGCACAAGAAAGCTTTCAATGAAGCCGCCACTTATGATTGACAATATATTAAAAATGCAATTCAGATGCAAACCTTTGTTGGACTAATATTTGCTCTCTTCAGGAAGTCCAAGTCATTAACCTGTCAAAACATAACACAAGGGGTCAATGGTACTTCTACTTTTTAGTAATTGACCAATTTTTTTCCCTGTCTTTAGAGTAAGTAAAGGAGAATTATGTGATTTTCACATTTTTCAAGAAGTGTTTAGCTGATGAAAAAACCCTAGACATTTCATAACGAGATCATTGAAATTCCACAGCAAACCCACTGATAGATAAAGATGTGCAAATAGAAACTGATAGATAAAGATGTGCAAATAGAATCTTTGTACAAGTAAAGCCTAAGGATTAATTATTTACCTTGTGCCCATAACAAAATTCCATCGTCAAAACCTCTCTGGTTGTCAGTTGCTGCAACAGGATTAAGTGTTGTCACAAATTACCATAAATCTAAATAGTTCACAAAATAGTTAATTTTAAATATGTGAAAGCATAAATAACAGCCCTAACAGTCTAGTATTGGTTCATGTTCTTGTTGACTGTTTGTGATATGCGTGTGTGGTGGGATAAGGTATGCCACCTTATGCAATGTAACATACAGAAATAGATGAATATTCTAAAAAATATACACAGCAAACTTATTTAGTTTTTAAGGCTCATACCCAGAACACATAAGGCACTTTAACAAAACTGTTTTTTCTGAAGCAGTTGGCTGTTCTCTCGGAATTCTTAGCCTCTTGGGTAAAATCTGTAAATGAACGAGTACAGTGATTTCCACAATATGAAATAATATACTATGTGAATGTTAGAAGATCAGATAGTGGTAATGAGAATTGCAGCAGATGATCTAAATGAAATGCAACAAAACAACAAACCTCAATCCAAGAGCATAAATATGTGCATGAAAAATAGGGACATAGTTTGACTTTGAAACTCATCGTGCAAAAAATACAGGAACTGTTGTTTTATTTTCTAGAGCCCTGACATATGCAAAATTATGGTTCAAGGAAAATAAATAAAAAAATGTCTAAAATAAATAAATTACGGTAGTCCATCCAGAATATACATATACAAAAGAAAATAATCAAATAGATATACTAAATAGAAGATTCCTCAGAAATCATTTATCCAAATAAGATTTATATACAGTTTACAATAAAGGAACATTAATGCACTCACCAAGCTCCATTGACATAGATTTCTCAAATTCAACTAGTATTCTGTCAAATTTATAATCAGGAAAAATCTGCAGAAGTAAAAAAACAGAATTTTGATTGTGAGTTGTGACAAACAATAAAGTATATTAGAACAGAAAGTGATACATGTAAAATTTCCAATCGACAAAAATTGCATGCATCTTTAGAATCATGGAAGCATATCCTAAAGTTACAGCAATAAATCTGACCACAGCAGGGGATACAATGATGGAACAGTGGGTACCACCAGTACTCAGTAGAGGTCCAAGCAAATCAATTTATGGCCACTTCCATTCATGAGATATATGGTCAATGCATTTGATGGGGTACTAGCAACAAACTACTTTATTGTAAGGCACCGTGGTACATCAGTCTTTAAATCAACAGAAATCAGTTCGCCATAAGGATCATTGAAACACATGTTAGTCCAAAAAAAGATAAAAAGATCACCACAGTGGAGTACCGTGGATGTGACCAATTGCTACCAATACAGCCTGTCCAATCATGGCAACTGCTACTCAAGGATAAAGTATTTGCCAACAATAATATGAGCATCAGTAGGAGATCAGTACACTGATTGTGTAGTGCACTGATTTTATCGTGCAAAGATGTTCCGCGCCAATTGGATTTTATGCTATCAACTCATCCAACTGATTAAAGGTCAGTGATGGTGCATGCCGAAGTGTCAACAAAATTCAATTAACTATAAGACCCACGGAAATATAATTTTATGGTTAAATTGCTCAGCTCTTAAGCTAATCTCTTTACTCCCTCCATTCCTAAATATATGACGTTTAGGACAAGCAAATTAGTTAAAATGAACTAACTAGCTTGTCCTAAATGTCATATATTTAAGGACGGAGGGAGTACTTTGCAAAGTCAAGGGAGTTGGTAGAACTCCTCAACTGCTACAGACTACTGCCAGCCATATATGGCAGCAGTGTCAAGAGTAGAAAGGCAAGCATGGCCTGCTGTATTGTACATAGTAGTTGATAGTTGGTAGAAGTACTCATTTTAGTTTGTACCTAGGTTTGACTTTGTGTTCTATATAGTAGATGAGCAGGTAAAGCTCATAGCAGTTCAGCAGCACCAATTGAGAAAAAAAAATTCAGTGGGTGTGTGCTCTACTCATCCTCTACCTCCTGATTGTGTGTGAGTGAGTGAGCTGTGAGTTCAGAACTCACCTTGGACATTGCCAATTACCAACACTGACTACAGTGGAGGACAAGATGGCAGGTCCAAGGCTGTTCGCTGAATCACAATCTATTTGGATGTGGCAACTGCCACCTAAAAGGCTAATGCACCCACCCACAACATTAAATAATGCCAGCATTTATTCATTAAGCATAAATAAAGTCTTGCTTAGAATTGCATCAATTTCTTTCATTAATGCTGCTACAGAGAAGTAGTACTTAGACTAGGGTTTTCCTTTATCTAAAGGGTAATGCTACAATCCAAAAACAATCGGATGGTTTGAGACATTCAATAGTTCATCTTCGATGTTGGAACTATTTTTTCCATATGTTTCACAGTCAATGTTGCATGAAACACATTATTTATGTTGTGGTGGGAATTTTCCATCCCACGGTCAAACGACTTAAGTAGTTTTAGCATATAAGATGGAATTAAATGCAACAACTGGTAAAATATTTGCATAATAAAAAGAAAACAGAGATTTGCTGTATTTAACATACCCAAGAGACTGATTTTGACAAGAAAGACATTGTCATGATGTCTATCTTCATTCGCTGCTCCAATCCAGGATACTGAACCTAGATGTCACAAAGGTTTGTATGAAAGCTCAGTACCACGTTAATACATATAACACTAATTCAAGAAAATTTGCATGAATATATGGCAAAATGAGAGTGAATCTATGCATAGGTTAAAGAGGAATGTCTTCTGCAAGTTTTTCTATATTCTGAACAAATTATGTTACGCTGTTGTGTTCACAGCAAAACTAAAACTATCAAAATGAAGATAACAACATATGCAGTCATATCTTGTTACTAACAATTGTATAGTTCACTCAATGTTAGGTCAAACATACATACAAGAGAGAATTGAGCATATGGGCTAAGTATGCACTTATACTTAAAATTTCTTTGAAGAATTTTCGACTCAAGCCATTCTGATTAAGTTTTCACATTCTGGCGTTCAGCTGCTTCAGTTTGAAACAAGTTTTACTCCATCAATTTTTTAGAGGGATACTCTGTTAAATTGTGCCTAAAGGTAACGATTAATACCCATTTAAAGGGATACTGATTTCTAGTTTACTTCTGGTCTTTATGAAACATTGTGACCCAAACTTTTACAATGCACATAATAAAATTAGTCAAGAACTAAAGAATGAAACCTATTCTAAATCTAAGGGTAAAAGTAAAAAACTATTCCACAAAATGCCCAACTTTCTAAAACTTGGGTAGCCACATTGTATCACCCAGATTAATTTGGTAGATCATAGTATAAAACAAGAGTTGGATGGTGGATATGTCTGTAACATGTTTGTAAAATTTCTGTTGTCAGCTCGTTTGGAACTGCTAGCAACCAGAATGGTGATATATTCCTTGACACAACAGTATACCTTAACAAAAAATGGAACAGAAACTGAGACAATTTAACAAGAATCTCACCTTGACAGCTACATCTTGATTGTCATGCAATCGACCTCGATGAACCTGAGCAATTGATGCAGCAGCAATCGGATGTTCGTCAAATTCCAGGAATCTGATACTCAGATATTAACACTTAAGATTTTTTTCCCAAACCATAAGCTATTATGAATTATTAAGCACCTAAAAGGCTAAACCCCCAGAAAACCACATAAAGTATGAACTGGAAATGCAATGCTTTGCACATTCACAGTTTCAAGCCTTTAAATGGTGTTAATGGCATGGATATGGCAAAGGTTCATTGTACTTCTAAAAAAATCCAAACTAATAATAAAAACAGCCAAAATCTTTCCCTTATTAAGTATACTGTGAATGTTAACAGTAATAAGGTACAAGCTGGCAAAAACACTTAGGCTGAATGAAAGGAACAAATTGGAATACACAAACTACAGTATGGTAGGTACAACAGCCAACCTATGAAAATTCTGTTCTGACTGCATGTTATTGATTAACAACCAATTTTAAAAAGGTAATAACAAAATAAAATACTTACATTTCTTGCAATTTCTTGCCAAAATTTTTCTCTATGACCATTTTTACATCATGAAACTTGGATGGAGTTGCTTGAATTGTTGGACAAAAACATAGTAAAAACAAAGCCAAGTCATATACACCGTCATTGAGGTAGCAGCTAATAGTGAACCTGATCTTGCAGGCTGGAGAGAGTTGATGAGTACTCCCTTGGTACTTGTCTTAGTGATGAAACATATTGACCAGCTTTTACATAGAACCCTCCATTCACTTCACATAATCTAAGTAGCTTTTTCGCTGAACGCAGATGAACCTACACTCATGCAAAGAAAAACATATCATTTAAGTCTTTATGTGATCTATAATCATACGTGAACTCGGACAATTACTAATTGCATGGCAAACACTAGATATTAGATCAAAGAGTACAACCATTGTAAAAGAGAAGACCGCTATGGCAAGCTAACTCATTGGTAAATCTGCATAATGTCTCTATTCAAGTACATCAGAGCATCCACATTGCACAACTTGGTTTCTGTGGATAATGAGGTCAGGGAATAGTAGTACGAACTATTGTGTTCTAAAATGCCACGTTAATTGCATATGCAGAACACATAAATAACTAAAAGTGGGTCCTAGAGGTCACTAACATCAAGAGCAAGCAAGTATTTGTATTATGTTGTCGGCTACTCAGTACTAAGGAAACATTTTGAGCACATCCAAATAGCTAAGGAGGCTACAACCAGTTGATTCCTCAACTGTTGCACAGGCAATTTACACAGGCACAGAAAGGCTACCATGCGAGGGTGTTATCTAAACGTGAACTTTATGTAACATCAAAATCAATTATTTTTCTGTTTCCAAAAATTATGCAGCAACCAGAGTCATGAAGTTAATGGCTCTAGCCCTACCTAGCTACCACATTCAAAATAACTGATCAATCATACAGCAATCATAACATGATGATAAAAACAAATTACCGGCTCTAGCCCTACCTAGCTACCACATTCAAAATAACTGATCAATCATACAGCAATCATAACATGATGATAAAAACAAATTACCGCACTCAACACAAGCTTACACACGGCCAACACATCCGGGGCAAATCCATACCTCAGCGAGCTTAACCCGGTAATCGGCCGACCCAGAATCCAGCCCCCTCAGGGAGTACTTGTAATCCGCCACCACGAATCCAATCTGCGACAACCAACCGCCGGGAAACTGAGCAAGAGCAGCCTTTGGAACGCAGGAGGAAAAACAACGGGTAGGAGCCGTATCTAGCGCTGAGGGCGAACCGTGTAGACGGCGCGAGAGGAGCGGGCGACGCCATGCTGGAGCGCGGAGACAACGCTTCGGCCGTTGTCGCCGGTCGGGGAGGTGGCGGCCAGCGCGACACCCGCCGCGGCGGCGGCGAGGAGGAGCGGGGCGCGACGGCGGCGGAGCATTGCAGCGCGGATTGGGGTTCAGGCAGGGTTTGGGATGGTAGATTTGGAATTTGGGGGAAGTTTCGATTAAGGCGTAGGGCCTTCGTTTGAAGAAGAAATTGGAAATTCAGTTTACGTTTATTAAAAAGTTTATTATCCAGTTTTGAGACGGAAAACAATTAGTGACGCATTCCGTTCCAGTAGGAGTATATCGTTTTGGCATATGAAAATTCACAATTTATATTATTATCATTTTAGGAGCCGAGGTTAGCTCGGATAGCGGTCGGGCATGTTCGATTATCAGGCCAGTTTTATTGGAGTTTCATAAAAAGTTTTATTACATTAAATATACTGACGTGGTGAAGAAAGGAAATGTGAGAAATTTCATGAGATGTTAGGAGAGTTTTAGGCCAGTCTCAGTGGGAAGTGTCATGAGAGGGTCATGAGCATTAAATTTTCTGTCACATCAGCAAATTTATGAGGAGAGAGAATGAGAAATGTCATGAAATGTGAGAGGAGGGTCATCACCATGACCCTCCACTGGCACGGTTCTTAAGGTTCCAGTCTTGATAACTGTGTGATGACCTCCTCCATTGAGATTGGCCTTATCACCATGAAACTCCATTGACACAATTACCTAGTTTTCAATTTAGGTAATTGTGCCTATGATCATCTAACACTTGCCTCCATTTGGTTTTGGCCATTGAACTCCAAAATTGTGTATCTTTGGCAATTCAATTATTCAAACCATTCAAATTTGGTCATCGAACAGTTTTGAAACCACCATCAAAACAGCTCGATGACCAAATTTGAATGGTTTTGATAGTTGGATGGTCAAAGATACATGATTTTGAAGTTCGATTTTCAAAATCAAACTAAGGTAAGAGTTGGATGGTCAAAATAGATCTTTTTACTTTTGATTCTCTAGCATAAACTCTTACCGTTAGCATGGAGAATTTAACATAATTAGTTCACATAATTAGAAAAAGAAGAAGCTACTTTTTTAGCTTTGTCTTTTCATTTTGTGTAATTAAATATCAGGCCCAAATTTTCGATCCTCGAAGGTCTTTAATACCGGTCAAAACACCATACTAGTACTTAGCACAGATTCACCAACCAGTACTAAAGGGTGACATTTAGTAATGGTTGTTCCGCACTACTTAACGGGATACTTCAAAAGGAAAACATATCTAACTCTATCACATGTGGTGTGTAGGTGAGATGTTGTGACATCCTGGCCTAAGGCTTAATAGGATTGATAGAATACTCCTACTAACAAGTTGCAACTTCTTTTCTGGAAGCTTATCTCGAAAGAACTCCAAAGTTAAGCATGTTTGACTTGGAGCGATGGGTGACCGACTAGGAAGTCTTTCCCGGGTGCGCATGAGTGAGGATAAAGTGCGCAGAAAAGACATATGTTAGTATGTGAGGATATTCTTGAGGTCCTAGAAAGCTACCAGTGGTAGGCGGGCCCGATCTCGGATAGGCGGAACGTTACAGAGAAGGCTCGCGGTCGACGGTGGGAGGGACAATAGGTGGGGGCACTGGATGGGAAATGGAAGGACGAAGCGTGGACGACAGCAGCCAGCGGCGGCGGTAGATGGCTATGGTGTACTGCAAGGGATGGGCACTTGGGCAGCGATGCTACCGCATCACGCGGGTGCCACGCAGAAGGTGCGGGACGGAGTCGCGCGGGAGGAGGGGGCTCAGGAGAAAATAGAACAAAATATTTTTTCTATGTAATTAGTAGCATTGGTGGTTAATTACCCCCAACTTCACCAGGAGTTTCATTTTTAAAGTACTACACCACAACCCTGAAACAGCGATGGTGGGGGACCCTTGGTATAAGTTATACTGACAGACACCTCCAGTCAGTGTAAGTCCCGTCGGTAAAGGTTCATACCGAGTTACCAACCATCCGTTGCTCCGAGATGTAACAACGGACAGGATGTAACGACTTTTACCCACGGTAGTTTGACGTTAAGAATTACTTTACCGACTGACCATCCAACGAGATAATTTGAATAGGTAAAAAAATGGTCATTTGATTGCAATTTAGTTTCATAGTTCACTACAGTGAGCACATTCATTCATAAGAAAGCCAAAACATTTAGTACAATATAATTCCACACAAACATTCAGTACAATGAGTAGCCATGACTTCGCATAATGAGACTAACACTATTATTCTTACCAGTGGCTTGCAGTTGACTTGTTACCTCCATCATATCACCTAATTCTGCTGTGAGTTGACTAGAAACTCAAAAACAAAAAGTATGCGTCCAGCAGAAGGTGGTGCAAGGAGTAACCATTAACCAATTCAGCCTGTAGTAGCTAGCACCTCCACTTGCACCAGCTTTGAACTTGGTTTTAAAAGTGCAAAAGTGGTGCTCCAAAACTCCACCTCTATTTGCACAACTACTCCATGAAGTTAGTAGCTCCATGAAATTTTGAAGTTGGCGTGTTTGGCTAGAAAATGAATTGGAGTTGCACGTTCAGCTCTAGCGCCATGCCAAACACCCCCTAATAACTAGCACATTTAGTATGGATGTTTTGACCGATACTTAACCTTTAGTACCGAACAAGCGGTACCAGTCGGGTTCGAACAAGTGGTACCAATCGAACATTCGGTACTACAATGGTTTCCCAACCGGTACACCGCACGAGAACCCATATGCAGTAATACAAACGGTGAGATGATGTACCCTCGTTAATGCATTGATGAATCGCCTTCCAAGTGCGGAATCGTTCACAGAGAAATAGAAAGGATCAAACTAAACGAGAACAATTGTTGTCTTTGATAAATTATCGGATAGAATTGAGATTCTTTTGGTTTCTCTCTTGATGCTTTGCTATAGGGAAGGTGATTAGCTGCACTCATTGGTACCTTACCTCATACTTTCTTTTTTAGTAAGGAAGAAGTTCATTTTTGACCATCCAAGATCCAACTATCGTCGTAGTTTTGATTTTAACCATTGAATCAAAACTATAAATCTTTGACCACCCAACTATCAAAACCGTTCATATTTGACCAGCGAGCGGTTTTAGTGGGTGATTTTGCTGACATGGACGACACATGGTGGTGGGCCCATTTGTCATACCTCTTCTTTCCTCTGTCTTTCTTTTCTCCTCCCCCTTTCCTCCGGTCGGTCACCCCTATGCAGGCCTCCTACCCTCCACCATGCTAGCTTCTACCACATCAGCCACCTTCGTACCTCCACAACCGGCCCCTTCGCCATGCCAGCCCCCTTGTGCCACATCATCTTCAACTTCGAGCCCCAAGCGGAGCTCGGCTGGGGAGAGGGGGGCTAGCGCGGAAGGCGACAATGCTGTAGGAGCTCGACCAACAGTTGCCCATGCACCATCATCTTCAACCTTGAGCCAGGATGGAGTAGGTAGCCGATGATGAACTTGCAAGGCTAGGGCAGGGCGCCAATATAGGGTCAGACGCAGGTGGTGAAAAACAAAATCCTTGGTCAGTGCTCCATTTCCAAATCACATGCATTTGAACCTCCTCCACTTCCTCAGCTACATCGAGCTCCAGCCAAGCCTTGGGTAGCTGGGGATTTTGAATCCCGCTGTCATGACTGTGCCAACACAGCCACCACCCATCCCAATGCTGACTAGTCTCTCCAGCCAATCTCCGCCTGAGGCAAACCCCGTCGTGAGCTCCATGGAAACATGCACACCTCCTGTGCTTGTTTCCCCCTCCATCATGTGGTGCTAGCTAGCCGGATAACCAACCGCCACCGCTCCGTGGTCATGATCATCCAAGGCACATGTGAGGTCGGCATGAGAAGGGTGATGGCCAGTGTAGGGGAGGCAATGGTGCATGGGAGCACATGTTGGGGCGGACAGCTTGTGGTGGCACAGAGCAGGCACTACTGGGAAAAGAAGCTTCAGTACCGGGTCCAAACCCCCATTAGTACCGAGTGTTGAACCGGTATTTCCACACCAGTACCCCTGACCCCCATTAGTACTGGGCGGGGGCTATATCAGGTACTAATGCGCACAGTACCGAGTGCAAAAATACCTGGTACCAATCCAATTAGAGGCCCAAGACTAAAAGTCGATTCTCTAGTAGTGAGGGAGCCAATAGGAATAGAGAGATAGGAAAAGAGAGGAGATAAGAAAGAGAGGAAGATGAGAGCATGTGGGCTCCGATCCACCGCCACAACGTTAATGTCAGCAAAATCACCCAGCAAAGCAACCCGATCAACGGATTTTAATGGTTTTAATAGTTGGGTGGTCAGAGGTTTCTGATTTTAGACATAAAGTAGACTTTAGTAGCACCCCTATGCGTTTTCATGACAATGTTAAGCTGCTCATTAAATAATAGTGTGGCGGTTTATCTTTAAATATTTTTTTTGTTGTTGCTTATCTGTTTTCTATACAATATTATGCTCTCTAGTTTTTGTACACTCCAGCATGTGGGAAGGTAGGTTTATTGGCATCTTGAACTTTTTTATGCTTATGAGTGTTACAATTACTTATTTCTCCCATCCATTTTCATAAATCTAATAGATACATCCCATGAAAAAGAACTTCTATATAGTAGTAGCTGAATTAGCCTTGTTTGCGAAACACGTATATTTTCACCGCTTTTATTTTATTTTTTTGCGAAAGTTTTCATCTCTTTTATTGTGGGGTATGAATTTCATACTGCCAACAAGGGGAATAAGAAGCGAATTGGCTTGTAGTCCAATAGAAGAACGGTCCAGTGAGACGCTACTCACCAGGGTTCCTGAGATTTTCCCAGAATTTATTGGCATTGTGCGTTAAGTGGCAAGCGAGACTTCAGGAATCTCCAAATTTGCCGGGTGCTCAATCCTTCAGAGGTGCTCATAGGGGTAGGATGTGCGTAAGTCTGCGTTTTACTTTGTAATTTTAAAAAACAAGAGGAATAAGAAATTTTGAATGGAAGGGTTGATCCATTATTCTTGCACTTTTTTAGTCCAATTATTCTTCCACTTGTTTGCATTGCATGCATGCTCAATAGCTATGCACCATCACTTGACGAGCGCGTGGACGGAGAGCATGATGATGAGCGCCGTGCACACGGCGGCCGCCAGCATGAGCCCCGCGGAGACGTAGGCGAGGTTGAAGAACCTGTCCACGTCCCGGTTGAGCCTGGCCAACTCCGGCGAGCCGTCGGTGCCATCGAGCACCCCGTCGAAGTAGCGCTTCACGTCGTGGGTGAATCCGAGCCCCGCCGCGGCGCCCGCCGCCAGCAGCAGCGCGAAGGCCACGTCGGCGAAGACGAGGAGCAGCGCTGCCACGCCCTCGCCGACGAGCGGCTTGCTCCGGGCAATGGCGACGGCCGCGAACGGGAGCTGTAGCAGCGTGTAGGCGCACCCGATGACGGCCACGGCCAGGACGTACCGGTACGCGTAGACGTCCTTGAAGGTGACCTTTTGCGGCGGATCGCCGGCGTCGCCTTCGATCGTGAGCTTGTCGGCGGCGATGACGGCGAGCGAGGCAGCAAGGAGGGCGAGGGTGAGGAGACGGAGGATCAGGACGGCGGCCGGCAGAGCGGCGGTCGTGGACGCCATTGTTGTTAATAGCTCAACAACCTTAGCTAGGTTGGCTTGTTCTCCACGATCGAGGCCACCGGGTTTTATAAACGGCGGAAGCATGCAGCATCATGCGCTGCAGCTCTCGCAGGGCTAGAGATTGCTTTGCTGGTTCTTTGTGCAGGTCGCCAGGTCGCCATGCCTGTGTGGCGGCGTGTTCTTGGAGCTGATGGACAAGACGGCCGCGACATTTGGCACGGCCTCCGGCAGGATGTTGTTGACTGTTCCAACTCTTTGAACCAGTCTCACCTGCTGTGCCGGTTTGTCAGTTCGTCTGAATCGACAGGACAACAGCGACGACGGGAGGGAGATCCAAGGTCTTGTTCGCTGGGCTTTTCAGCCACGAGCTAGAGGTATTTTTGTCGCACTAAATCAGTACTAATAACCATTTATCCTAGTCAGTATTTTTCTCGGAGCCTACCTTGGCCGGACTAAGTTCCGGGAAGGGTTTGGTCTCCTGTGACCGCTCCCGAGGTGAGCTGGGCGGGGCTTGTGGCGGATGGCGGTCTCGACCGGCATCGCGCTCTCGTGTGCGGACCTATCTCGGGGTCTAAGTGCAACGGAGGTTCACTAGTGTGCAGCGTGGTGACGGTGGCGGTTGGCGGATGCTCCGGGTTGCTTTCGCCCTTCGGCGTCCTCTTGTGTTGATTTAAGCCCTTCCAGTCGGTGTCGGTCTGCCGGCGAGCTAAGTAGGGTGTTGTGACTCTCGTGTCATTGGTCTGGTCGAGAGGAGCCGAAACTCGCCCCTCACGCTACTGATGGTCGCGGTCAGTGTTGCGGTTCAACTTATTCTTCGTTCGTCGGGTCAGCATTCGACGGAGCTTCGAGCGAAAGCCTTACCCGGCTATGGTGTCGGTGTCAACAACGACGACGTCTTCGAGTGTCGTAATTCTCCTTGGAGGCGTTTGTTGGGAGGCTTCCTGCTTGGTCTTTGTTTTTCCAGGTGAAAACCTTTCTCCAGTTGTAGGAGGAGCAATGACGGCGGCTTCGACGTTGTTTCCTTCTTAGAGGCGTCGCTCTGAAAATCATGTTGGCCTACTTCAACTGTGGAGGATTGGCTAGGCGAGCGTTTGAAGATATGAAGCTTGGATGGAGAAGAAGTTTGAAGCTTAGTCTTCTTTTTTCTTAGTGTTTTTTTCTTGTTTCTTTCTTTTCCTCGGTGCGGTTTAGTCTAAGTGCTCAGGTTTTGTGTAACTTTTGGCCGTGTATATCCACTTGTGGATATAGAGGTCGGATTTTAATCCTTAATCTAAAAAAAATAAATTTTCTCTTACAACAAAGAGCACTAGTCAGCTGTTACCAGTCAACCCAACAAGGTCCAAAAACAACAGGCTGTGGATGAAGTAGTTCATCACGCAGCCTGGCTAGCTAATATTTGAACTCAACCGTTTGTTTGGCAATGCAAAAAGCTAGGGTGAACTGAAATCATCTTCAGAACCTGGGTTCTACACCGTGTATAAGTATCGTCTCCATTTAAACAGTTCTAATACATCAAATTCACCCTCGCAGGAGTAGTATATTGCTTTTTCAAAAGAAGAAGAAGTTGTATTTGGGATTCATCCATTCTTTTTTTCCTTGTTTCTCCTCACAAAAGTTGTATTTACGATTCAAATTTTGCAAGGTGATAGATGATAACTTGATATGTATACTCTACCTTTCAAATTCTACATTCTTGGTCCAAATTAAAGTACTTCAGAGTTTCTCTCATAAGTCGGGAAGTTTGATATTAATTTAATCCTTCAAATACAAAATACATGGACATGCATGGCACAAAAAATATTCTTAACAAGATCATGCATGATGTCGCATAAAGACAAATTTGATTATGAGGTGAATATAACCGAACAGAGTTAAACAGTTTGCCGGAAACAAATCAGGCTTGCACTGTGTTACAGCTGTTAAGTGAAGTGTACATTGTAAAAACTAGATCATATAACTGCACAATTGCACTGGCTATCCAACAACCTTTGAATAGTGCATTACCTAGTTTGATATAATAACATGGCCATTATATATAGCCTGATGAAGTGATTATATTCATTTATGCCTGAGGAGAAGCAATTTGGCTATCCATGTGTTGGTTTTCTCTTTTCTGTATTGATATATCTATACTATAAAGAGGAAAAAAGAATTGAAAATGTTTCTCACCCAATTCGGGTCTGTCTTACCCCTCACTCTGGACCAACCCGTCATCTATTTGAATGACTGGATAGAGGGTAGACCCATAAAAATCGCAATTTATAGAACATTTTTGCCGAAAAGTAAAAGTTTTTCTCACCGAGGGTGTTTGTACCCGCCCGCTGTACCTGCAGTGGCCCCACTACAGCTGCTGTTCACCGAGGTCGCTTTTCTTTCCTGACCGCCATAGCGCACGGGCGGCGCTGCCCTCTTGTCCCCTGCCGCTGTGTCATCACAGCTCCCGGCTCCCCCCGCAGCAGCGCAGCCATATGGCCGAGCCCCGCGCGCTCTGCCGAACGCCCCCACGGAGCCCTCTCCTACTCCCCCGTAGCCATGGCCGAGTGCTGCCCCCCTCCTGAACGCCACCATGTTGTGCTTCCCCGAGTTGTACCCCGTCATCCACGACCTTACCCACCCATCGTGCCCCCAAATTAAATGAAGGATGAGGCTCCCACGATGCAGCAGTCCTCCACTTCCATATCTGCGGCGAGACGGCGGCGGTGCTACAGGGGAGACTGGGGAGTTTGAGGCAGCGGGGTGCGGTCGTGTGGATGGGAGGAAGAGGGGACCAACGCCCACGATAGCAAGCACTGCCGCGGGTCGCACCCTTAGCAGCCATGTTCTCGGAACATTGGGAACAAGGAACGGGAACATGAGACATGTAACATCACTTTGAGAAACATTGGGAACAAGGAACGGGAAAGCATTGGAGCACCAGAAGAGTTTTTTTTTCGTAATAGCAAATTAAGTTTATTAGGTCTGAATACATGTGCTTCGCTGACGATTACTTCTAATTTGAATCAATGCTTTCTTTGTAAGTGGTGTCTAAATCAAAATAAAGGGGAAGGGGGTGTTAGGTGTTCCAAATCTAGGTACTCAAGATGACCCTTTTCAGTTGTCCAAATTTGGCATGCTAGATGCGAATGGTAGATCGAGTAGCACCATCAAATTACCGTCAGCTGCAGCAGTACTCTCCAATCTACCATTCACTAGCTCGGAGAGTACTGGTGCACTGGTGCTGGCACCAATAAGCAAGAGGGGTCTCCAAATCAAAATAACAAAGGGGGTTTGGCTGGGCGTACCGAACCTAGCTACTCAAGATGACCCTTTTCAGTTCTCTAAATTTGGTATGCTACCTGTGAATGGTAGATCAAGTAGCCTAGTAAAATTACCCTCAGCTGCAGTCTGCAGTATGTAACTAGCTCGGAGAGTACTGGTGCAGTAGTGTTGGCACTAATAGGCAAAAGGGTATCAAAGGCTATTTTTTAATGCTTTCTTCAATGATGGTTAATAGCAAGTGCTCATTTGGAAGTTGGAACAACCAATTGAATTGATAGATTTTGAAAATGATAAATGGGAGCATACAAAAGTCAACAGACATGAGAAAGCAATTCATGTCAAATTTAACAATCAAACATGTATGCATGTTCCATGTGACAACAATTATTTTTTCATGTTACCACTTTGAAATTCAGCTGTGTTGTGATTCAAACAGTCAGCCTATTGACCAAAAAACAATTTCTAACATAAGGTGAAAATTATAACAACATGCAATTAGTATAGAAAAATTTGGAATAGCAAAACTAAAAGTAGAGGAGCAACGAGTCATTCATGTTAGTTATCTTAAACTACAACTGTATTATTTCAATTCTATTGATGCTACCCTCATGGCTTGCTTTTCTTAGCAATGCACGATTGAGCAATTGAGAAATTATTCATTCATCGTGAATTTTTGTTTATTGTATCAAGATGTAGCTTGTGCGAGTCACACGTGCCCGGTTACTAGTTTGTATATAGGAGTGAACATTTTTGATCATAGCCTAAAAAATTTCGGGATAGCAATCCATGCATAAATCAAAGATGTTGGACAATTTTTTTGGCTGTTTTTAGGTATCCTTGCAGTTTTGAGGGATAGCAATGCATGTTACATAATGGGTTGGAAATGCTTTTACATAGTAAAATTGTGATTTCCTTATTCGACTTCGAAAAATGAGAACTTCCTTATTTGACATGGGTCGAACTTTTATCCTTATTTGACACGTACTACCGGTCAGTTAACTTTGGTTCAATTCTCTCCCCCTCTTTCTTGACCAAAACAACATCCAGATCGTCTCCAAAATTTACAAAACTTTTAATATTGATACAATAGATGGAGAAGACCCAATTTTGCATAAGAACAAATATGTAGCTTTTAACAAACCTTTAAACTAAAATCCACCAAATTAGACCTCCCTAAAGATTATCTCAGTATTTAGGGTATATTTTGATTTTCTATATCATTGAGGATCCCTGTATCATTGAACATACACTACGCGAAATCGGAAGAACGCCGTGAGCCATGATGAAGCCCAGAAAACCCCTAGCAAACGGTTTGCTGATGGCTGCTCTCGGCAAAGAGCTTACGACAAAGTTCAGCCGGCAAATAGGCTCTTTGCCGTGAGCCATCTGTTGGGCCCATGACAAAGGTCTGCCGTGTGTATCTTACAGCACTCCACAAATATTTTTTTTGAAAATATAAAAAACACCACCACGCCCACCACGCCGCCGCCACCATCACCATCACCACCACCCACCACCACCCCTGTGACATCCTGGCCCAAGGCTTAATAGGATTGATATGGCATGTTTGGCACAACTCCACGCAACTTCAGATCCGAAAAACCAACTCCACTTCAAATTTTTTTTAGCCAAACATGTCCAACTCCAGCAGCTTCACCGTGGATCTGCTCTGAAAAAATAGTGGAGCAGGCCCCAACTCCATGGATTTCGTGGAGTACCTCAAGGGGTGCTCCACAACACTAAATTTAGTGGAGTTAGGAGAAATTATCTACCACTGCCACTGATTAGTTAGAAAAAACGATTCAGTTCTATTCTCCCACCCATCCCGCCGTGACTCCCCTCCCCGCGCGTCTGCACGACGCCGAACCCTCCCTCCATGCCGGCGAGGCCGCGCCTGCCTGGCCAGCGGTGAGGCCGCGCCCTCCCAGTGCCGGCGAGGCTGCGTCCGCCCTGCGCGCAAGCAGGAGCCAGCCAGAATTGTGAGCTGCTGGTCGGACCTCAGCGCGTGAGCAGGAGCCTGCCCGACGGGAGGAAGAAGTGAGTTTTTTCTTTTACGTTCTTCTGACATGCGGACCCCAAATGTCATAGAGATGTGGAAAATCTGGAGCTGTACCAAACAGTTTTTGGGATCTCATATCCACGGTGGAGCTGCTCCACAGTGGAGCTGCTCCACGGTGGAGCTGCGTGGATCTGCAGCTCTAGAGCTATTTTTGCAAGAGCTGGAGCTCCGCCAAACACGCCCATAGAATACTCCTACCAACAAGTTGCAACTTCTTTTCCGGGAGCCCATCTCGAAAGAACTCCAAAGCTAAGTGTGCTTGGCCTGGAGCGATGGGTGACCGACTGGGAAGTCCTTCCCGGGTGCGCATGCGTGAGAACAAAGTGCGCAGAAAAGATATGTGTTGGTATGTGAGGATATTCTTAATGTCCTAGAGAGCTGCCAGACGTAGGCGGGCCCGACATAGGATAGATGAGACGTTACAAATGGCATCAGAGCCGACTCTCGCGGTTTCATGGGGCGCGTGTGGGGCGCAGTTGACTGACCGGGAAGTCCTTCCCGGGTGCACGTGAGTTCGATTGGTGACCGACCGGGATGTCCCCATCTCGAAAGAACTCCAAAGTTAAGCATGCTTGGCCTGGAGCGATAGATGACCGACCGGGAAGTCCTTCCCGGGTGTGCATGAGTGAGGATAAAGTGCATAGAAAAGACATATGTTGGTATGTGAGGATATTCTTAAGGTCCTAGACAGCTTCCAGGCGTAGGTGGGCCCGACCTAGGATAAGCGGGACGTTACAACCCCACCCATGGCCGGATCCAGACGCCGGAGCCCCACCGGATCTAGATGCCATAGGAGGGAGGGAGGGAGGGAGAGAGAGAGAGAGAACCTTGCAGTCGGAGCTCACCGCACCTTGACTGCTGGAGATCGTTGCGTCGCCGCAACTCTACCACCGTCCGTTGTTGCCCGCCGCTGCAGCCATCGGATCCCGCACACCTGTGCTGCCTGTCGCCGCAGCCGTCGGATCCCACGCACTCGTGTTGCCCGCCGCCAGAGCGTTCGGATCCCGCGCGCCTGTGCTGCCCGCCGCCACAGCTCTCGGATCACGCACGCCACACCCGCCGCCAGAGTGCGCTCGCCACCACCGCGGCTGCCTCCGCACCTCAACCCGTCGTCGCTCCTCTCTGCCAAGCCGAGAGGCAGCGAGCAGAGGAGGAGAGGAGGGGCAGCGAGCAGAAGGGGCGGCGAGGGAGGTAGGGGAGGGAGGTGAGGCACGGGAGGTAGGGGAGGAAGTGGCGGCGGTGGAGGGAGTGCGGGGTGATGAGGGAGACGGCGGCAGGCAGGGAGGGTTTGGGGGTGGCATGAGGTGGGGTGGGGTTATATAGATAGGGTTCGACGAGGGAGGCCTGGGACATGGGCTTGATGGGCCGATTTTTGGGCTGGCTTTGCCGTGAGCTCAAAATCCGGCTCTCGGCAAAGTGATTTTTTTTTCAAAATTTGATTGAAATGCATTTAATTAGTTAAATATAGGAAACAAATATAAAAATGTGCGAAATTTTAATATGGAGTACCACATGTTGTATGTGGAGAGTGGAAAAAGTTTTGAAGTCAGATTCCAATTTGAACAACATTTTGACCTAACTGCATTCTTCTTAACTCTATGAAACTTCTACGGAGATGTTTCGGTTTCTAAGCATCGTGTGTGACAAAATGTGAGAAACCCACAAATGTTTTCCCACAACCTCCATATATATATATACACACACGGAGAGTATACTCTGTGGCCAGCTACAGAATAGCTTATTCTGTAGCCACTTCATCCAACCGTCCGATCTTCATTCGTCTCGTCCCCAGTCATCAAGTTCCTATTTTTCCGCTGGCCAGCCGGCGCGTGAATGCGTCGTTCCAGTGAGCTGAGCGGTGTCCCCGCATGGGTTACGAGGAGCGAGCCGAGCGTAACGAGCCGGACGCGCATTGATCGTCAACGTCATTAATCAGACGGCGTATTCCCAGGAGGATCGGCCGAGCGTGGACGCGTGGTCATCATTACGATATTAAGGGACGCTTGATTCCTTCCACCGCTGAAGCAATTATATATCAATCATCAGCGTTCCTCACGCCATGTTGCCCCACGCTCCGGCCCTGTCCGCATCAGGTGGATTTGGATCAAGCTTGCATGCATGTATGTCGTAACTTCGCCTTAGAGATGCTGGTCTGCTGGAGATGTAGCTGCTACGCCGTCTGACCATGGTGTTACTACTCCCTGGCTCGACGGTACATTCGCCGGAGTCTGCGCAGGTCCAATGTTCGGCTCCGCCAGCAACACTGAAGAAGCCACAGGGCGCCAATGCTCGATCGCCGTTGGTGTCTCCAGAACCTTCAGTAAATCCTGAAAGGTTGGCCTGTGGTGACTCCTCTACAAGTCGTTTCTTCACCAGGGGGGATCATGGTAACGCGAAATTAATCTAGGATTCTAGGTTCCAATCTAACATTACAATACTATTTTTCAGTGACAAAATACTAGAGATGGCGATATTCGACACTGACGGTGACGCCCATTATGCAGGTGCAGTGGCTGTGGAAAAGAACCCGTCTTCCCTGTCCTGGCGCCGGGCATTTCTTTCAAGGTGATGACTCCGCGCCAAGCTGTGTCGTCGCTGGACCCATGTTGCATTGTTTCTGGTAGATCTAAGTGTCTAGCTTGTCTGATTTTCTATGCCTTTTTTTACGAAGCATGTATATGCTGTTGATACCGGATTTGTCGTCTTGATTTTGAGGATCATTTGCAAAATCATTTACTAGAAAATGAAATGGCACTTTGATAGTCCTGTCATGTACGAGAAGCTAAATTAGAAGTGTTGTGATACAATTAAATATCATTTTTTTTAATTTGATGGAATTGTGAACAGCGAGTTACCATTATCTGGATCGATGATGTTCCGAGTTAACGAATGAATCACTATAGTGATGGTATACTTACCGTTAGAAACTTATGACAATTCGATTGGCTGGAGACGCAGGAACTTGCCGCAATTTAATTTGACTCCTTTGTTTCTTGGAAACACATTACTATAATTCTCAGACTGATTTACTACAAACTGTGATGATTCAAATGGTTTGGGATGATAAGCACAGGACGTAGATTTACCACACTCAAGATGCTTTTGAGGAACACTTACTATACAAAGGACGGAGGGGCACTACGTACCATTGACTGTCATGATGAAGTCAGCTGACCTGTAGCCTATAGATACTGTTTCTTGTTTCCAAAAACGGAAGTATTTGAGGGAAAAAAGAACCATATTTCAATTGGCGAGAATATTGTGCAGGAAGAATTAATAATGCTTTGCTGATAGTCCAGCACATCCAAACTCGAACTTCTTGCGGACATACTTCCGTGCTTTGCATGTCACCAAATTAAGCAGGAAGATTTCTAAACGTAGCAAACTATTTTGACCTATGTAATTCGAGTCTGTATTTCCCATTATTTGTATGCCAATTGACAATACTGAGTTACAGTCCTCGGGGGCCAGATGTTGCCACAGATTCGTATAGATGCAAATAGATATTTACTATAATGATGAAGTTAACGAAAATGACAGATCTTAGGTACTGCTACACATAAGACAGGTCTTTGCATTTATGTTGACACCCAACGCATCACTTTTGAAAGACCATCTAAACCGGTGTACTTCTCTTTGCTGTGTTAGTAAACCTAAAATAGTTGGGCTTCTCGGATAGCTCTTCAGACAGAATCTCAGGTGCTGCCTCATCATGTCCAGAGCATTTCTTATACTACAATTCTGGGGAACCTCTGAACCTACATCAACATAATAAAACAATAAAATTATATGGTTAATTTATTGATAAGTCAAAATTACAGTAACACAACAATTCGAGCGTAATTTTCTCACTGATTTACCTCAGTGGCACATCATTGACAGAACTGCGTCATCAATTTACGACAAAGGCATTTGTCGATATGGCGTCATGGTGTTACTATAAAGTGATGCCCAATTTACTAGAATACTATATACGACAATTCCTACTAGAACTTATATGATGGGTACCACGATGGCATCATCAAATTACCAGAGCTGTGTCACCAAGATTCTAAAATGTTAAGTTACTATAAAATGATGCCCAATTTCCCAGAATCCAATATACAAGAGTGGTGCCATTAATTTTCTACCAAGGTATTTGCCAAAATGGCATAACCAAAATACTGTAAAGTGATCATCAATTAAAGTTACTGTTTAGCTAAGTGCAGATGACAATATCATGAGCCACCAGCCTGTAGAACTGAAAACGTATTTACCACATGTCATCCATGGCAATGGTAAAAGATGACTACAGATTTTAGTAGAGAAACTCTTGCCAAAAGGTATCTGTAACTTCAACAGCAGGTACACCGAATGTAGAAATATTCAGTTCAGGGAACTCGAATACAGTTAAGAAGTAATCTCAGCAAACCATATTCCAGTTAGTCTGGATTATGTCGGAGCTGCGCAGCTGTGGCCCATCACGAACATCTGCAGAGGTTGTACGGCAATTAAAACGACTGGAACAATTAAAACGACTGGAACGGTGGTAAAAGAAGAAGAAAATGTTCAAATAAGCAGATGGATTCAGGAATCAGGACTTCACCGAGACAGGGAGGGAGACCGACGAAGGAACGGTAGGCAAACTGCAAAGCGTCTCAGTCGTTAGTTATGGCGCATTTCTGGTGGACGTGCGCTGCTGCCGAGGACACATCCGTGGCCGTCGGGGCTCCCTTCGGCAAAGCCTCGTGGTGCCAGTTCCGCGAGCAGGTCTGGGGGACGAGGGAAATAGAGCAGCCGCAGGTGGTCGAGGGATGGCCACGGATGAGGAGGAGACGATTCGAAGCTGGGGATGTGGCCGGGATTGGATCGTCTCCGGTGTCGTGTCCAGCGGCGAGGGAGGAGATGGGTTCAGGCCTTCGGGGTTGGTGATGGACCGATGGTCAATGGGGAAGCTGCGAAATTTGGGGACAGAGATCGCGGATGGCTCGAGCGCGTGGATGCTCGAAGCCGAGCCGCTAGGAGGAGCCTGCGTGGGCACTGCCTAGACGAGCCGCATCAGGTGGTACGGGAACGACAACTGCGGTTCGCCGGGTTGCCTCCGTTGGACCCGGCCACAGAATAGGTTATTTTGTGGCCGGCTATAGTATACATATTCTATATATATATATATATATATGATATTATGAGATATTGACAAATTCATGATTTTCAGACTTCATTTGCGTTTTTCTAAAATTTTATGATCATTCGGGTGCGTGTTTGTGATCGTGCTTCCTAGACAAGATGTTGGAACTTTCTTTTCATTTTATGGTTAATGTCTAAAATTTGACTAAATAACACGGATATCATTTTCCACTCATTTTATTCTATTATTTGAATCACTTGCGGTTCAAATTTGACTTGACTCAAAAAATATTTGAAATGCAACTAATTAGTTAAATATAGAAAATAAATACAAAATGTACTAAATTTTAACATGGAGTAGCACATGTTATGTATGGGAAGTAGAAAAATTTTAGGGTATAGAAGATAAGTATAGCTATGAGTTGCTTCACAAGTATCCCTTTTATATTCAGTCGAAAAAAGATAACACATATTTAGATTGAAAATTTTGAAATACTTTCTTACTAGAAGTCCAATTTTTCTATGATGTGAGTCCGCGTTTTGCCACGAGCTTTTGTCGTGGCCGTGAGCCCGTTAAAAAAACTCATGACAAAAAGTAAGGCTCACGACAACCTTCGGTTTTCCCGTAGTGATATCGTGATGATCCCTAGCTCATTGAACATATAGCTCAGGGAAGGTTCCAGATGGAATGTGGCCACTCGAACAACCTCTGTGCATGGTAACACTATAGTTGGCCCATTACATTCACTGTAGATGAGTTGCACTACTCACTCTCTCTCTCTCTAGATCCAACAAAACTCGACTTTCAATAACTTCTGCCCTTGCACATATCCCCATCTCACTAAGTATGATAACAACACATAGCCCTCTCACAAGTCACAGCATATGCATGCATCAACGACGTTAATCGCAAGCAAAAATCATGCTTTCTCCCCTGTTAATTATATTATCCCCTGTCATCGATCATAACACGCTTATCCGTGTACCAGATCAGTTGCTGACGCACCAACCGTTCTTGAATGCCGCGAAGCAGTACATGCTCTGTACAACGACGACGACCACGTACGATGCTCACCACCAGCCGAAACCTACCCCATCAAACGGGTTATATGCCTCCGATCCAACCGACGCCCCGGGCCCACTTGCAGCCGCTCGCGGACCAGCTGACAAGCTGGGCCCACCCTCGAATTATTGGTGTCCGCCTCCGACGAGCCTATAAATGCATGTGAGCTCGTCACGCTTTGGACACTCACACAAACACACTCAAGCTAGCTAGCTATAGCTTCGCGTTTGCCTCCAGTGTTTGCAGTGCCATGGCGGCTCGGGTTGGGATCGTGCTCGTCGTTGTCGTGAGCGCGGCGGCGTTGCTTCTGGTGCCGGGCGCGGCGGCACTGCCACGGGTGGAGCACGCGCCGAAGGCCACCGACGGGTCGCTCGCCATCCTCGTCGTCGGCGACTGGGGGAGGCGCGGGCAGTTCAACCAGACCTTGGTCGCTCAGCAGGTGAAGCCCTCGTCAGCCTGACTACTGATGACGATTGAACTTTACATGCATGATGCTATAACTAGCTTCATGACTTCATCTAAAACTCCAACTTGTTTGTGTACGTATTTCCTCTTGTTGTAATTCTATTATACAGGTAGCAAATAATTTACGGAAGTAATTAATACATAGTCGAATGAAGTTCCATATTGAAAACTGTTAAAAGTAAAAATAACATGATTTCCCCTATTGCAAAGCAAGATGATCATCGGCTAGATAGCTTGCGTCATTGGTGGTGTTCAACTCACCACATGTCCGCTAGATTAGATGGTGTTACCAATTTATGAACATGAGCCATTTATGCCTCCACTCGTTTTCCTCTCTGTGCGGGTTTGTGTGCACGCGTGTTGATTCTGTTCATTTATACTCCCTTTGTTTTTGTTTATAAGGCGCAAGCTTACATGACACAGTTTTTCAAATTATACTTTGATCACTAATTTCTCTTATATTTCATTTATGATTACGAATTTATAATCATTGAAAAGTACATTTGAATACAAATTCAACGATGTAAAATTTACATTACAAAATTAAAAAATGATGGATAAAGTTATTAGTCAAAGATTGTAAAGTTTGAATCTTGTTATGCGTGTGAGCTTTATAAACATGAATGGAGGGAGTAGCTAACAAAAAAAGAAGAAGAAGAAGAAGAAGAAAATCTTCACATTGCGCATTACAAAAAATCAGCTAAATGGGTGACTTTTATATGGTGAGCAAATAATTGATCAAGAAATCAGTAAACTTTCGAATGCATGATTGGTGGTAAAAGAGCAAGGGTCCGTGTTATTGTTAATTTTCATACGAAACAACAATAACAATCTTTATAAAATTGGTAGATCACAAAATTAATATGGAAGTAAAAAAATCAAAGGGCTGAAGCCACCTTTTCCATAAATCAAATACTTGTTGCATACTCCGTCCTTAAATAAGTTGATTTCTAGAAAGTTTCAGACATATTAGCATCATATTGAATATAGAAGATACATTGATCTGCCCTTCATTAGTAAAATACTCCTTTAATTAAGGCCACTCTGTTATTAGGTTCTATTTCGTCACCCAAGCTCAATTTAATTGTTCACCTAGAACAACGCATGTAGTGAAATGAAATTAACAAAATCTATCTAGCAACCAAGCTAATTAAATACATACAAGGCGACTCATGCACGCATATAAATCAGCTCTTTGTGGGGACAAATCTTTTGTAAATCAACCGATCTTTTTGGGTATAAACCTTTTTTGCTATACAAATTAATTATTGGGACAAAGGAAGTGCCATTTTTTTTATTGAAATGATAAATTGATGCATGAACGAAGCAGACGTGTTGTGTTGACAATGCAATGGTCCAGTTTCCCTAAACTTAGTCTTGCTCACCAACAATCTGAGCAGTAACCCTAATCATCCTAGCTAGCACCACTCTAGCTGCTAGCTGGCTCAGTCGATCAGAAAACGCCATCTTGGCTTCCTGCATTCAGATACCTGATCAGCCATCATTTGGTTTACACTTAGTTTTGATTTAAGTTATACCTAAGTTTACACGAAATTTATCAACAGTTTGTAGGTTCAGCATGTTTTGAATTACGGTACTTACATTCTTAGAATAGTGATTGAGGCTGGATGCTTTTGTTCCTTAATTTGAAAAGATTCTTAGAATAGTCCAATGAAAAACAGAAAGATATATAACATGGCTTTGTTTTGAATATGCCACATTCTTACGAGTCAATGTACGTATGTTCTTGCATACTTTCAAAGTGATCATTGGTTCTTATACACATGCATGGTGCCCCAATAAGTTCTTGCCATATGCACATGGTGGTCATCATGGCTCTTCGTTCATAACTAGCCGAAAGTGGATAGATTGAGTTATCCACTTGGTACGATCACACTGCCCTTCTGCTGAAGCAGTTACGACATAAAACAGATGCAAATACACTCAATTATTGGCTTCTAACTAACGACCCAACACGTCATTAACAGTCCAATGTTAGTTGCTGCACACTGGCCTCCATCCTGGGCCTAAAAACAGATCACTGAATCAGTTTAGTGTTCCCACTGCACGTGCAGATGGGAGTGGTGGGGGAGAAGATGGACATCGACTTCGTCATCTCCACCGGCGACAACATCTATGACGACGGCATCGCCAACACTAGTGACCCGCTCTTCAAGGAGTCCTTCTCCAACATCTACACTGCCAAGGGTGTCCAGAAGCCTTGGTACCTCGGTAATGCAACAGCTACCTATAGTGGATGAACATCTGAACACTGAACAAGATTACTGGTGATGACTGATGCTGCTGTGTCTTTGACATGGATGCAGTCCTAGGCAACCATGACTACACGGGAAATGCGCTCGCGCAGCTGGACCCTGCCATTCGCAACGTGGATGGCCGGTACACCATCATCGCAAAGTCCTTCATCATCAACTCAGGTAATCAAATCAAGTACTCCATCCGTCCCAAAAAACATGTCATCCTAAGATATTCACGACAAATTTTGAGGAGATAAAATGACTTCAATTTCCCCTATTTATCAGACATATTTGGTGCTAATCATACTTAGGGCCACCATAATAACTGTCTGGTCAAAATGACAAAATCCTTCTATGGTCATAATTTCTACTACAAGATTTTACCTATGTTTATACTTTTTTTTTAAACTTTCTTTTCGACGAATGAAGGAATTGCCGATTTCTTCCTCATCGACACAACACCATTCATCCTCCACTACTGGAACAACACCAAGTTCGATTGGCGAGGGGTTGCTCCTCGTGACACCTACATCACAAACCTCCTCAAGGTATATATATCCACCACTTTGCTAGCTAGATGACTCATGCCATCTTGTGTACGTGACCATTATATTTCTCTGAAATTTCTGAAACCTTTGGTCCGATCCAATACATAAATGGTGTGAACCTTTGCCAGGATCTGAAGTACGCGCTGACGCAATCCAAGGCCGCCTGGAAGATCGTCGTCGGCCACCACCCTATCAGCAGCGGCTGCGGCCACGGGAACAACACTGAGCTCGAGGAGTTGCTTCTCCCAGTCATCAAGGCATTGACACCATCTTCTTATATTGGCATTCAATCTAGACAGTTTTACTAGCACTCGTGTACTTCCAGTAACTGAGAATCTAACTCTGAAACTGACTTGCCTACCATATATGGCGATGCAAATAAACGCAGGCCCACGGCGCCGACATGTACGTGAACGGCCATGACCACTGCCTGCAGCGCATCACCAGCAGAGACAGGTCAGGAATTCAGCATACACCAGAAGTAGTGTACATCAGAGACAGATACGTACATGGATCAAGAATAACTCTATGAAATTTCATTGATTTATATGTTCTGAACTCTCCAAAAAATATATATATATTGCACTGCAGTCCTCTTCAGTTCCTGACGAGTGGCGGCGGGTCCAAGGCGTGGGGTGGCAAGTTCAAGGCGACCCCCGACAAGGTGGAGTTCCTCTACGACGGGCAGGGGTTCATGTCGATGCGGCTGAGCAAGACGGAGGCCCACCTCGCCTTCTTCGACGTCGCCGGCAGCGTCCTGCACTGCTGGGGCCTCACCAAGACCGGGGCAGCTGGGCACTAAGCTTGTTAGCTGTCAAGGCAGCAGCCGTACGATAAGTTGAGCAATCACAAGGCATGCAATTAATCGTTTGTGTAAACTGGAAGCAATTGCTGTTTTTGTTGTTGTTTTTTTTTGTGGGTTGTTGCTCTAGCTTGTTTCTTTCTCGCAGAATGTTGTTCTTGCTGTTGTGGGCACGTGTGATGGTGTGAAATTTGTTCACCCTGCTGTAAGAGAAATTGTAATCTTCAATTGAATAAGTAAACGATATTTTTGTGGTTGGGGGTGGCCTTGTGCACTCTTAGTGATGTTTCTGATTTCTGTCTCCTACTCTCCCAATAACCATTTAAATAGATACCAACTTGTTCTAATGAAATACTCCTTGGTTTAACAAGAATTTTTTTTGGGATTGGGGGGGGGGGGGGTGTTATTTGAACATGAATCCTAATCACCTCATATGCCTATATCCTTAAAGTCGCACAAAAAAGATAAAGCTCATCGTTACAAATGCATGACTACAAGAATCACTTAAATCAGAGATAGTGAAAAAAATCGTAATCATTTTAAGATCCAAAGACTAAACTATAAATACAAATAGTCATTGGATGTTCAAATGATTACTATTTTTTCTCGTATCTTTTATTTAAGTGATTCTTATGGTCATACGTTTGTAATAATAAGCTTTATCTTGTGACTGTAAATAAAAAAATTAAAATCACTAATCAAAATAGCCCAATGGCCAAATTTGAATTGTTTTTTATATTTGGATGGCCAAAGATACCTGGTTTTGGAGTTCTATGGTCAAAACCAAATTAAGACAAAAGTTGAATTGGTAAAAAATGGACATTGTTTAAAAAATACAAAAGCACCATTTTATACGGTGACACCAAAATGGCACCACTGAATCAATCGGTCTAGGCTTCAAGTACAACTCCTCAATGGTCACTGAGACATCACCGACACATTATTCAGTACCTGCTCACTGTTTCCATCGTAATAATCGATGTGGCCTTATTTTGAGCCATTTTTATTGCAAAATTTTGTGATGTTTTAGAGTCGATTTGGGCCGAGCTGTGTACTAACCAATTCGGTGGGGCTCAAGAGTACCCACCGAATCAATTGGTGCACACAGCCGTTCACAACTACTCAAAAACATCACCGACTAATAGTCTGCCACCTTTGTACCCACCATGCCATACGGTGGGGTAAGCGTGCACACTACATGTGCGTGTTGTAGTCACCGACTCATTCAGTGACATATCCTACTTGTCAATGAATGAATCGGTGACATAAACTTCTCCAGTCCAAGTGTGTGAACCTCGTCAATTCAAGTTCTTTTAGTTCCGCCACTTCTCGCTTATCCTTTAAACCGAAACAATTTCACTCTCATGATGGGGGCCAAGAAAGATATTGCACTAACTTATTTAATGCTTCTGCAAAACACATGTTAGCCACAATGACCATGTTGTGTCATTAATTGTCAAAATCGAATTAGGGAAGCTAGATGCTCTTTTAGACATGTGAAATTGGGTACTCACATATTCATTTGAAACTACGTACTAAAAGCTGAGGATATCATGCCTCAGGGCTTTAATTGGGATATCACACTCTAGAGAAAAAATATCCTTGAGATGCTGATAACTTGAGATTTTATTATACTTCTATTCTATATATAACCGCTTGCACGCCTCTATCTCAGCGCAATACCAAGCGACAAGGCAGAGTTTTCTCCTCTCCTCCCATCTCATGGCTCTCACCAGATGCAATACCAAGAGAGCCATATACCTGACAGCTGCTGTTTTCCTGTTCCTTACAATCATATTTTTAATCTCCCCATCATGCCAAGGCAAGTATCACTACTTCGCATTTTGTTGTTTTTTTGAGATATTTAGGTTGCTAATAAAAATCAACGTGCCTTAATTATATATTTTACATTGCATTGTAGGCCAAGATCAGCTCCAGCCCCAGCCCCATTCTCCCCCACAACGGCAAGCGATGGCGGCTTCACCGGCGCCGTTACGGCCGTTGGGGTGGCCATGGACAAAGAAAACGTGCTACCCCTTCAATGACGTATACTGCTTGTCTGAATACTGCAAAAAGATGTGCGCAGAAAACGGCTTTAATCGCAAACGTGGCACCTGCGTTAAGACACAGGATGGTAAATGGGATTGCTGCTGCCCACATTAAGCAGTGTGTAACGCGCGTCTGTTTGGTGCAAGCTCAATAAAATATTTTCCCCCTGTTGATTATAGCTAATAAGGTCCCGAGATAGACTTGTCCATATCTGAAACTGAAATGGCAACATTTGTTTTATCAAAGATCATTATGGTCCAGCTTTGTAAAGCTTGACGAGACCACTGTCATGACAATATCCATGATACTTAGTCGACTAGACTAAAACAATACAGAAAACCAACACTGAAACAGGCATCTATGGTCGAGTTGTAAGCCTGCATGGTTCTACCCCTGTCTATGTCAGGTTGCTCATGTATGGCAGGCCGTTATTGGGCATGGCCCAGTGCAAAACAGCTTCTAGTGAGGCCACCGCACCGGTAGGGAACCTGACATTAGTCTCGGTTGGTAAGGCTCGTAGAAACATACAGACTAATGCAAAGAGAGAAAAGACCCCCTCTTTATTAGTCTCGGGTGGTATTACTAGCTGGGACTAAAGATCTTTTTAGAAAATATAAAAAAGCCCACCCCTGTCACTGTCCTGCAGCTCCAACACCAACCTTGAGCTCCATTCCACCACACACACATAGAACATCACAGAATTTCGTTCATCAACATTCATCTCACAAATTTATTGATTTGATTTACATATCACAAGCATACAAAGGAAGAACAGGAAAAAACATAGGAAGCAAGATCCCCGCACCGCCGCACCGGACCACTCCCCAACCCATGCCGCTCCGCGCACCGGAGCTCCACACCCACGCCGGGACGCACCAGCGGCCTTGGGTGGCCCTGCCCCGCACCCCGCCTTCGCGCCCCGCGCCACCGTGGCCCTGCACCGGGGAGGGCAACCACGTGCCCCAGCACCGCCGCTTGCTATGCCCCAACGCTAGCCAAGAAGGCCTGCGCCCTGCGCCACCGGCCTCCCGCACTTGGCCGACCCGCGTTGGCTACACCGCCGCCGCCACCTCCAGAGCTGATTCGGTCACCCGCGCAAGGAGAGAAGAGAGAAGGGATAAGGATTGGGAAAGATAAGAAAGAAGATAGAGTGGCTGCAGCAGTGGATGAGTGAGAAGAAGAAGAGATAGAGGGGGGGGGGCGACGGTGGGGTGGGAGAGAGCCTTTTGTCTCAGGTGTGCAACGTCTATAATAATATATCCCTTAGCTATTTGTTTGCGCCTGCAATTGAGATATCACGATTTTAACAATGACATGTTTAATTAAAACATATTAATTTATAATTCTTTTATTCTATAATATATCCGTTGGTGGATAGATTTTGTTTTAGCCTTTTCATATCTTTTTTTCCTGGAACACTTTAGCCTTGGGGTATCAAAACTTTTAGTATATATATGAGAGGGGGAAATTCTGAGACGATGCTTAATTACTTGAGACGATTTGGTTTTGATCTATATAAACACTCGGACACTGAAATAGAGAAGAGACAGATCCAAGTGACCTCCTCCGATCCTAGCAATTCTCCACTCATGGCACTTGCCAAATGCACTACCAAGAGGGTTGTGTACTTGACAGCAGCTATTTTCCTGATTCTTGCAATCATGTCTCACACTTCTTCATGCTGCCAAGCTGGGGAAGAAGGTACACGTATAGCTCCTTATTATGCTTCGTATTATTATTTCTGAGATGTTCAGATTACTAACTAATCAAGCAATCTGAATCTGATTGTGTTGTGTTGCAAGTTTAGTCGACCTTAACTATCGTCGCCGCAAGCCAGAGATGACGTGCTATCCTCACGACAGTGCTTCAACCTGTGTAGATCAGGCCTGCAGCCAAGTTTGTATCAGCAAGGGCTTCAACGGCAAGAGGGCCTTCTGCAGTAAATATGATCTTGCATATCTGTGCTGCTGCCCACATCATGCAGTGTAGCGCATCCATCTGCTCGACTTGAATAAAGATATAATACATTTCCTATTTCATATTATGTGCCACTACGTGAAAAACTCACTTTGGTAACAGACATAGATGGCCTTTAGTAACGGTCAAAGCGCCCGTTACCGATCAAGTGTTACAAATGAGCCAAGAAAGGTAACAGGTAGATGCCCGTTACTGATAACACATATTCGTAACGGGCATCAAACAACGACCGTTACCATAACTAGCCACCGGTCATGTGAAATGGCTGTTTCTCTGGGCCCACAGAGAACTTTGGTAACGGGCACCAAAACAGAGCCCGTTACAGTAACTCAACATCAGAGACGCGTTCTGTGAAACTGCGTCTCCGATGTCTCGACGAAATGAGACGCGTCTATTTCACGCGCGTCTCAGCACAACTAGGATTCGTAACGGGCATCAAACAACAACCGTTACCACAACTAGTCACCGGTCACGTGAAAATGACTGTTTCTTTGGGCTCACAGGGAACTTTGGTAACAGGCACCAGAACAGAACCCGTTACTGTGAAATCAATATCGGAGACGCGTGCGGTGAACCTGCGTCTCCGATGTCTCGACGAACGGGCCAAGTTCTGGGGCCCACCGGTCAGTATTGGTAACGGGCTTTTACGGTGCCCGTTACATTGTTGGCATGTTTGTAACGGGTGTTCCGATTGAAGCCCGTTACTCAGTGATCAGTGTTTGTAACGAGCTTTAATTAACGCTCGTTACAGATACGTAGGCCACCCCTACAGTAACCTGTTGTCTGCTTGCCGGCTGCATCCTGGAACCAGCCAGGATTTGGCAGCCATCAGGGGCTGCATCCTGGAACCAGCCAGGATATGACTAAATTCACAGAAATTAGATCCAGCATCCAAATTCACAGAAATCCACATAATTCACATGCATCATATGACAAAATTCAGCATCATCATCTCACAAGTAAAGAAGCACCACTGGCTTGACAACAATATCACAACCATAGTTAACTAGCTTGACAACAATATCACAAAATTCATGGACAAGGAGGAATGCAAAAATTTCCTAGTCACCATGTATAATATGAGCCCACACAGTTTCATCAGCATGAAATTTTCCTCCGACTGTGATCACCTGTTCCATGAGGAATGTGTCAATTCTTTCACGAACATAGACCAGCGTTGATTTGTGTTGACGGTTGATTGTCGTATCAAAGTTCGTTTGGATTTGCAAGCGGACAAATCCCCCGTCGTAGTCAAGGGACCCTTCTTCCCTTAAGTGTGAGAACCCAAGGTATCGAATCCGTGGAACAATGTGCAACGCAAGGATTCAATCTAGTAAGGCAAGGAAACTCTTTCTTTTGAAGAACCAAGTTGCATCTAATCTAAGAGATCATCGAGAAAACACATCTAATCTAATCTACTAAAGAGGTAGCAAGAGAAAGCATAGAGATAACCGATCTAGAGAGACTAGATCATGCTTATGTTGTAGCTCCAAATAAGATAGATGAAGATAGAAAAGCGAATCTCATTAAAAGCATCTTTAAACCGTGGCCTCCGATCCGATTCCGAAGACGCCCGCCTTTTGGAGCCACCGTTCTGTCACAACACACTCCTATTCGTGCAGGTTAGCCTAGGGCGAGTTCGAGAAGAACAAGTTGAAAACACTTGGTCGGTCCGGTATGCACCTCTAGCCACCGCGGCTACAAGAGCACCCTATGCAATCTATCTTAAGTATAGATTGAGGAAGAAGCAAAACCAAGGGAGAACAAAATCATCGAGAAGGCACTTGATTGTTAGAAATCGGATTCACTATAAAACTTCACCATGAATGATTACATGAACAAGATCACCACCGGGATCCTACCTCGATCTTGATCCTTGCTCCGGAGCTCCGACGTGGTCTTCCATGCAAGGTTCCCACGTCGGCTAGGGAAACCCTAGACAACTAGCACGATCCTCCTCTCTGAGATGGTGTCCCTCTAGCTTCTCTGCTCCTCGGCGGCGGATGACGAATGAATCGATGCGTGGCTTTTGGCGAGGGGGCTATAAATAGTCCGAATGGCGTCTAGGTCAAAGGGGGCGCCGAACCGGACCCGGAATGGGCTGGGCCGGCAGGCCTGGGCCGACCGGCCTGGGCCCGTTTCGGGCCCAGTTCGGCCCCGGCTTCCTCCCGGTTGCTTATCGTGTCTTCTGGAGTTTTCCACTTCCTGCATGTGGGCCCTTGGCGTTAGTTTCTCCGCGGTTTGGATAGGGCTCCTTGTCGCGCATCTTCAGCCTTTTTCGTCCAGGTCCTCGGAGTTTCACGGCTTCACGCTTCGGTCCTTGGGCTACTTGGAGTCATGTTCACTTCGTGTCTTGACTTGTGCCGAGCTTCATGATCTTCTCACAAAGTGCTTGATGAACTTTCCCGCTAAGTCTCCCTTTTAGCGTTAAAACCCTGCGTAAACAATAAACTCCAAATACCACATGCGAGTGCGAACTTGACATATGATGAGGGTTAGGATCGTTAGTTTGGATATTAAATCAATGCCAACACCGAAGGTAAACTCATGGCTAGGTTGACGGAAATTCACCATCAACATCTCCCCCATGCTTAAACCTTGCTCGTCCTCGAGTAAGCCTTCGATGGATATCAGTGTTGCCTTTCATTATTTAAACCCTGCACTTGATCATACACGAGAAAACATAATGCTCTCAAAATTTTAATTTTTAAAGTTCCATAGTGTACTAGCCTTCATCCCTACGGTGGGTGGATATCAATTAAGCTCTTCCCACAAGTAATTAATCATGCTCCCAAAATTTAAATGAATCTCAGAAATTTTGAAATAAAGTACAAGATGAAGAAAAGAGCTAAACCAAGTTCAAAAATTTAAACCACCTTGCATCTTGCTCATGTACTCTCATCTCATCTTGTCTCTCGAAGCCTATTTATCCTACTCCTTTCCCCTCTCAATATATATATAAGTGGAAGGCTTTATCTGGATCTTTAGGGAAAAGTTTAGTCCTACCATGATATTATAATTGAGATATTATCAAAACAAGACAAACTTCTCATGGTCTTATCGAGACTCGTCAAAAAGGTCATTGGAAAAATAATGTTACAAGGAGGGGGGAGAGATGAACACACACTTTTTGAGATAAGTGGACATGTGCAAATGGCAAAGAGTGATCCCGAGGCACAAACAAAGTCCTCGTTATCGGATTGCACATGGTTGGAAAGATGAGTATGGGTCTTGATCTTGAATCCTCTTGAAACTCCTAATGCATCTAGAGAGCCGGAGAGCTTTATTTATTATTATTTTTTCTTTATCTCTTTTTATATATATACACATTTTTTTCTTCTCTCATTTTTCTTTCTTTCTTTCTTTCATACTTTTTTTCTTTTTTTCTCTATATTTTTTTCTTTTTTTATACTCCCCTTGAACTCTAGATTACATTGTACCTACCTCCTTGGCAGCTCCCCCCCATGCTTAGATGATTGCACGTCCTCGGGCAAAGAGGTGGAAAAATTTTGTGCCAAGGTAGGTACTAAAAGTTCTATATTTTCCTGGAGAAAAACACTTGAAATCTTCTAGGGATCCTTCACGCAACCTTATGTTGTCTTGGAGGTCTCCCAAAATATACTTTAATCCTTGGCACCTTCATTCTTGTGATCTTCCTCGAAATATTCATCCATACTCAAATGATAGGTTGTGGTCAAGGAGGTAAACACAAAAAGATGTATTGGGTTTTTGGGTGGATATCCGGCGAGGTTTGTGAAATCTCCGATGTGGGGATACACAATGCACGGATAGAAAGGCTAGCAAAAAGTTAGATACACAAAAACGGAATGACCAGCTTCTTATTCTCGGGCCAGAGAAATCAAGCCCTGAATTAATTCACCCAACAATAAATCTTGTATACTAAGTTTTTGCACTCAAATAAATATATGGCTTTGGATAGGTAGAGCAACATGCAAGAGGTATTAATGACAAGGTTAGCATTACTTTTAAGAACAAAAACAAATCATCTTTAACCCATCCAAAATTGAGAGCATGATAAAAACTATGGGTCTCATCTTTATCATAACCTCTGCAAAGGATTAAGCTAGCATTTAAATTAATTTCAGATTTGCATTAAAGAGAGCATTAGCTTAATCATGCATAAAACAAGTACAAAGATGAGCAAATAGGCAACGGTCATCATATATCAACTTGGCACAATTTTCCATCCATATTAATTGTCATGAAACGATGGTGAAATTTATTCATGGTGATGGAAAACAAAAACTACTACTACCACACACATGCTGAAAATAAATAAAAACTAAAGATGCTACGCACACACAAATTTGCACATAACTGAAAAATAAAGAAAGGGAGAAGGAAAATCAAACCGAATTAGAAGCTTTATTTCTTCTTCCTTCCTTCACTCTTCCTCCCATGGTTGATCCTTCGTTTTTATGATGAAAACTTGCTTGGAGTGCCTCGAAGTATATGGTGGCGAAGCGGATGAACGAGTTGAGTGTCGAGGTCGAACGTGCGGCTCCTCCGTGTGCCCTTGTGGTTTGTCCCACATGGACAAGCTTCGTGTACTCCTCATGCCTCCAAGGTGCAGCGTGTCATCCCTCGACGGTGCCACGTCCTCCTCCATGCTTCGCGGGAACTCGGATAGAGTGCCACTGCGAAGATCTAGATGGCGCCTCCGATAATGATGATCATGTTCTCCTTCCGAGGATGATGTTCATGGCTCTTTTTCCATCATGCCTTGCTGCACAAATTCACAAACAACTCTCCCGAGGGTTTCTTGCTGGTAGAGAAAACGCACAAAGAAAGTATATGGAAGGGCAATAATTGTAACAAATTTTCAGAGATTTTTAGAGAAGGAAGTGAGGCACGAATTTTTCTGAGTGGTTCGTGAGGACTCTGGATTATGATCTTGGGAGCATGAACTTGCAAATGAATAAGAGGCATACCTAAGGAAGATGGACGCCGGGGGCCACAAAAAGAGGCCAGGCTGACCGGACCAGGTCGGCGGCCTGGGGTCCCTGCTGCCCCAACTGCCTCGGCTCTTCTCCCACTCGCTCCTTGCTGCATTATGTCCTTGTGTCCTCATGCTCCACAAGAATCCATCGGCCAAACTCCCTCGACCACTCTTTTGTTTTGAATGATGAGATCAATGCCTCCCTCCTTAACTTTGTGTCACTTCTTGTCTTCCATGGTTCATGCACTTTCACTTATTTCCTGCAAAACAAAGTCATGTTGCCCTCCCCCATGCTTGTCCTTTACATGTGCCCAAGATGTTTTGATGATAAAGCCTTCCCGTGATGCATCATCGAGCACAAGGTGTTAAATAAACCTCAAATCCTTCCCTTGATCATGTTTAGATGCTAAATACTCCTCTAATTTTCATAAATTAAAGTTTAACTCAGAGCTAGCAATGAGTCCAAATATATTATTAGAGGAGTTTTTAAACATCAAAAACAATTTGTAAGTCGAAAAGTTTCCGACTACCTTATTTTCGTTGCACCGGGATCGTTTGCTTTCATCAATTGATAACAAGCTCCTCCGGCTTGACCGTGGGGGTATGGGTTTAGGTTCTAAATTTGGCCAAACATGAGAGAGAGATTTTGAATAAATAAAAACAATGGGTCTTGGAAAAACTCTAGCTCTAGAGAAACCGGTAGATGTTAAGTAAAATCAAACCAAAAATTGAATTCCTTAGGTTCACGCGAGTCCTAGCATGCGTCAAAAGTTTAAAAAACATTATAGAACATAGCAAGGCTCTACTCGTGTGTTTTTAACATGTAAAACAAAATTGAACCTACCATCATGAAGAGGATGGAAAGCTCAAATAGGATCTGAATTTTTGGTTCTAGTTTCTCGAAAAGAGGCAAATAAAACAACGGATGGCTCATGTTATTGGTTTAAGATAGAAAGATTCAAACATAATGATCGAGCAAATAAAAGGTCCTCTAAAAACTTGTTCAACCACTTAAGAGTTAATAAAATGTCTTGCGTAGCAAATTCTATGACCAACTTACTTGGAATTCGGAAATTTTCTGGGTTGCCCTCCCGGTAGCTTTTATTCTTGATCGGGTTGTCCTCCCGGTAGCTTATTCTTGACTTGACGAACGGGTTGCCTCCCGCCTAGCGCTTCGTTTATAGTCCATAGCTAGACTTCTTCTCTTCTTCACTTAGGATCAACGCTCTTTGTGGGCGTTGCAATCTTGGGTACCCACTTCCGCACCATCTTGGGCGCGGGCTTATTCTCCGGCTTAGTCATGTTTTTGGTCTTCACAGACTGGCTTTCTTCTTTGGTCTTGACGGATGCAACAACTTCCTTGATCTTCGTTTCCTTCTTCTCTGGCTCTTCCTTCTTCTTGGGATCTTCCTTGATCAAGCAACGATGAGGTGGAACATATTTAACATTGAAAGTGTTGCATACCTCGAAACATGGTCGAAACTTGAATGCACTCCTCTCGCCGTAGATGTCGAACTTGATCTCTCCAACTTTTACGGGTGCATCTTCGGCGATTCCCACGGGATAGCGAATAGAGTTGTCTCCCAACTCTAGACACATGGCCATATGATTGAGCGGTAGGCGTAGCTTCTCGAACACGTCTCTTGGCATGACTCCCACACTTGCTCCAAGGTCTCATAATGTCATCTCGTGCTTGTTGGCAAGCATGTCTCAGAAGTAGTGTGGAGGCATCTTCATGTATTGGCTCGGCATCTCAAACTCCGGTCCCTCGGTCGAGATCTTCGTGGTCTTCTTAGTGTGATCCTCCATCTCTCCCGAATGAGTTTGAATAGCCATTACCGTCTCGGGACCTTGGGATCGTCCCGGCAATCTTTCTTCGTTACCCATCGGGCACCCGGCAAGTTGTTCCACTTGCGTCTCTAGCATCTTCATCATGATGAACACTTCACGGATAGAGCTTCCGACCTCCGTCACCTTACCATCTAAATCCTCCAATATTTTCTCCATAGCCTCGAACTTAGTGACGGCGTCCTTGTTGATCTTAGCTTGCTCGTCCATGAAGTCCTTCAATTGTGTACAAAGAGGAACCAAATCTTGAATGGACGAACTTGCATTAAATCGGGGTTTACCTTGGACATGGTCGTACTCCTCACACTCCTCGCATGTGGATCTTGCCTCGGCAGCCTTTAGGTCTTGAGCTTCTCTCTCCATCTCCATCTTCTCCATCCTCCTCATAAGTAAACCGATATGCCATTCAAGGAGTTCGGCTCGCATGTATTCATTGAAATGCTCTAAAGCTTCCGCAATCGTCTTCGTTGGGAATTAAGCAAATGTATCAATCTTGTTGCGTAAACTTCGAGTCTTGGTCGGTGAATAAAATTCCTTCATAAAGTTCCTCATCAACGCTTCCCAATCTTGTTTCAACTCCGCCGGTAGAGTGTGGAACCAACGCAAAGCTTTCCCAAGTAGTGAGAACGGAAAAAGCCTTGCCCTCATTTGATCTTGGGTCACCCCATCCTCATCGAAAGTTTGACATAGTTGAACAAATGCTTGGAGGTGAAGGTTTGGATCCTCTTTACCGGTGAAAGGCGAGCGTTGCACCATGCAGATAGTTGAGACCTTGATCTTGAACAGCCTTCCGGCGTCTTGAATGTTTATGATAGGTAGATCAACAATGTCCGGGGTGCATAGCTCGATCTTGCGCTCCGGTTGCGGTTGTTCTCCCATCGGTGGTGGTTGATGTTGATCTCTCTTCGGACTTGGAGGTGGAGTTTCCTTTGGAGCTTCCGGCAATCCTTCGGCCTCGGCTTTTGGATCTAGGGCTTCCAATCCTTTAGCTTGTGTTGCACGTCTTCTTTGCCTGTAAAATTTTCCTAGATCATCCACAAAAGAAAATTTGGGTTTCTTGGAGAGGAAGCCATCCATCTCCGGTTAGGGTTAGCAAAAACAAAACAAAAATCTAAAAAGAAAAATTAGGGTTAGTCAAAAACTAGATTAGATTGATTTTTTATTCTTTTTGAGGATGATCAAAACTAAGAGATGCAAAAGAAAAATCAAAAGAAAAACTGAAAAAATATTCACAAAAAAAGTGATACTAGATTGGATCTTGATTGCTTGTTCCTCGGCAACGGCGCCAGAAAAAGGGACTTGTTGACGGTTGATTGTCGTATCAAAGTTCATTTGGATTTGCAAGCGGACAAATCCCCCGTCATAGTCAAGGGACCCTTCTTCCCTTAAGTGTGAGAACCCAAGGTATCGAATCCGTGGAACAATGTGCAACACAAGGATTCAATCTAGTAAGGCAAGGAAACTCTTTCTTTTGAAAAACCAAGTTGCATCTAATCTAAGAGATCATTGAGAAAACACATCTAATCTAATATACTAAAGAGGTAGCAAGAGAAAGCATAGAGATAACCGATCTAGAGAGACTAGATCATGCTTATGTTGTAGCTCCAAACAAGATAGATGAAGATAGAAAAACGAATCTCATTAAAAGCATATTTAAACCGCGGCCTCCGATCCGATTCCGAAGACGCCCGCCTTTTGGAGCCACCGTTCTGTCACAACGCACTCCTATTCGTGCGGGTTAGCCTAGGGCAAGTTCGAGAAAACAAGTTGAAAACACTTGGTCGGTCCGGTATGCACCTCTAGCCACCGCGGCTACAAGAGCACCCTATGCAATCTATCTTAAGTATAGATTGAGGAAGAAGCAAAACCAAGGGAGAACAAAATCATCGAGAAGGCACTTGATCGCTAGAAATTGGATTCATTATAAAACTTCACCATGAATGATTACATGAACAAGATCACCACCGGGATCCTACCTCGATCTTGATCCTTGCTCCGGAGCTCCGACGTGGTCTTCCATGCAAGGTTCCCACGTCAGCTAGGGAAACCCTAGACAACTAGCACGACCCTCCTCTCCGAGATGGTGTCCCTCTAGCTTCTCTGCTCCTCGGCGGCGGATGACGAATGAATCGATGCGTGGCTTTTGGCGAGGGGGCTATAAATAGTCTGAATGGCGTCTAGGTCAAAGGGGGCACCGAACCGGGCCCAGAATGGGCTGGGTCGGCCGGCCTGGGCCGACCGGCCTGGGCCCGTTTCAGCCCAGTTCGGCCCCGGCTTCCTCCCGGTTGCTTATCGTGTCTTCTGGAGTTTTCCACTTCCTGCATGTGGGCCCTTGGCGTTAGTTTCTCCGCGGTTTGGATAGGGCTCCTTGTCGCGCAAGCTTCAGCCTTTTCCGTCCAGGTCCTCGGAGTTTCACGGCTTCACGCTTCGGTCCTTGGGCCACTTGGAGTCATGTTCACTTCGTGTCTTGACTTGTGCCGGGCTTCATGATCTTTTCACAAAGTGCTTGATGAACTTTCCCGCTAAGTCTCCCTTTTAGCGTTAAAACCATGCGTAAACAATAAACTCCAAATACCACATGTGAGTGCAAACTTGACATATGATGAGGGTTAGGATCGTTAGTTTGGATATTAAATCAATGCCAACACCAAAGGTAAACTCATGGCTAGGTTGACGGAAATTCACCGTCAACAATTTGTCGAGAGGATGCTCATCTAGCCCTAATCTTTGGATATAACAATGTGACCAGTCAGCACACATATATAGGTGGTTACCAAACATGTGAAGTGCTAATAAGCAAGAACTGTGCTCAGTTGCAGGTTTTACAAATGAAGATCCCAAGAAAGTACCTCCATATATGGGCCTCTATCTTTTAATTTAAGCATGTGATAGGCACAATAGAAGCCGCAGAGTTTGGATTCAGTAGGTTATTGGTGGCACTGCAATAAATGTACAAAGAAAAATAGTGGTGGTCGAGAAGAAATAAACTCAAGCTTTAATACTAGCTTCCACAGGAAGGAAATAAGTGGTATGTACCTTAACATCTTTGACATGTTCCAAGGTGCTAAGGCGCGACTTCTTATTGCGGCAGTAACGTTCCCAACCCGTACAACGAAACATGCAACAATTGTTAGGGCACTATTAATTAATATACTCTGCACAGTTTGTTGGGGAACGTCCGCAAGTTAAGAAAGAAATAACTTACTCATTAATGATTTGTTCGAAAGGGTTAGTATCAGTCTTAACTCTCTTCAATGAATCAAGATAGTAGACCTTCTGCTGCTTCGGAACGATCGCCACTGCAATCCAGTGGTTCGTACTGAGATAAGCGGTAAGGATGAAATTCTTTTTAGCATATAGTCTGAAGGCATTGCACATATAGGACACAGAGAAAGCAAGAGTGTTATCCGTGTTGTTCAACGTTGTCGAGCAAAGGCATTCAGGATCAAGGAAGCCAACTGCAGCGCGCGTCTTCTCAACTTCTACAGCTATATTCCTATTAGTAAGAAAAAACAAAGTGTAAGGAGGCAAAATACATGGTAAAGATGATGTGAGGCAAAAAGCACATTTCGATAGAGAATGATTAGTGAGAAGCAGATTAAATTTTCAAGCAACTTACAGGATGAAGCAGCGGAGAAGTGTCAGATCCAAAGCATCCAAGTTGAAGAGATCGTACAAATCATTGAGTTGCACAGGTATTTGCTGGAGTCCGTTTGACGATTCATCTCTGTTAGGCCATGCACTGGTCCCGGGCCGAACTGCGACCATAATGTCAGAATCATCATCTGACTTACCACGTTGCATGTAGAATGTGTGGAGCTCTCTGGTACAAGGAGCAGCCTTTTTGAGATCATCATCACTGAGAAGGCTCTTTCCGAATTTGTAATTTGGGTTAACTATAGTCCAAGGATTCTTCTGGGTGTTTCTCTCAGATCGCTTTGGGTTAGACCAAGGATTCTTCTTGGTGTTTCTCTCAGATCGCTTTGTAGTAGGCATCTTAGAGGTTTTATTTACAGCAATTTTCTTTTCCTGCTGCTTTGAGATGGCTGAAGAAGGTTTCTTAAGGGCTTGCTTGTCTGCTGTAGGTGGTGTAGAGCTTCTATTTTTGGCAAGTTTCTCTTCTTGCAGCTTTGAAATGGCTGAAGGTTTCTCAAGGGATTTCTTGCCTGCTGTACGTGGTGTAGAGATTTTATTTTCAGCAAGTTTCTTTCCTTGCTGATTTGAAATGGTTGAAGGTTTCTCAAGGGCTTTCTTTCCTAGTGGTGTCTCACCAGGAGCTATTACAGAGGTATTGGGCCCAGATGTACCTACAGCTTTCTTCGAAATGTCGTTGACAGATTTATCAGCACCAGCCAACACATCACTCTGGTTGACTGGTAACAGTGGTGTCTCACCAGGAGCTATTACAGAGGTATTAGGCCCAGATGTACCTACTTTGGCATGATTGTTTTGAGCACTTTCGTTTGGGGGGTGTAGGTTTTGTTGTTTCATGAGGAGGAGGAGGAGGTGGTGGTGGTGGGGATGGAATATTTGGTGTCTCTTGCGTATGTGGGGATGCAAGTTTTTCTATTTTTTAGGACTAGTAGTAGGTGGGGATGGAATATTTGGTGTATCTTGCGGATGTGGGGATGCAAGTTTTTCTGTGTTTTCAAGATGACGAGGAGGTGGGGATGCAAGTTTTTCAGGACGAGGAGGAGGTCCGAATGGAACGTCTTGCGGATGTGGGGATTGAGGAGGAGGAGGAGGATGTGGGGAACCATGTGAGGAAGGAACCTGTACCGTACTCTGTGAACTACAAGGAATCTCTACCGTAGCCTGTGAATGAGATTTACATGTTGGTGCTCCCTTGATGTCAATGTGACACCTTCTCCACTGTAACCTCTGTCCTTCAGCTTGTCTGAGTTTCATCACCTCGTCATTAGGAGGGTATTCCACCAGTTCATCCGCAAAGATAGTATATACAGTGAGCACTTCAACCACAACACAGTCTTCATGAATCGGAACTGTTTGTAGCGTAGTCTGCTCTGGATGAACAAGACCAATTGCAGCCTCACATTGAAGTCCCCTCCACGTGATCCATAGGCCACAGTGTGTGGGTTCAGTCAACATGCCTATAAGGTCTTCGTGTGTATGATCATCACAGCGCACCTCCGTCGCCAACTCTGCAGTGCCATCGATCAAACTTACATTATCTGCGGACGCACAGCTACTCTTCAGTGTGGCGGGTGAAGGGCTTGCGCAATTGGACACTGGTGACAACACCATCTGGTGACAACACCACCTCTGCATCTGCATGTTCTGCATCTGCATCTTAGCCACCAGTTCTTGCTTGATTTGTTCCTTTATCTTTTCCGTATCAACTGATGCGTCGGTCTTCGTCCTCTTCCTCTTCCTGTACATCTCGACGTGCTGAGGCCATGCATACTTCCAGCCCTGGTAGCTGGAGACACCACGCACACGACCTGGTTGTTCAGGGCGGCCCAAGCACTGACTTAGCACATCATACTCCCTCTGCCCTGCCATTCCTGAAGATTCTGCACATGCAATCTTCTCCTTGATGTCTACAGCCAATTTTTCTGCCTCTTTGTTGTTGAACACTATCACGGCAACACGGTCTTTAATCACTAGCTTACTCCTTGCTCGCAGCCAATTCTTGGAACGATCGTCAGGGTAGGCGTCATATGGGTTGGGGATACCAGCTGCAGCTAATTGTCTGTCCTCTTCCTCCCATTGTTCTAGTTTCACAGTATAACCAGCTGGACCCATGCTATGCTCGCTTGTGTTCCGGCTTCGGAGTTCTTTGAACTTGACACTAACAGATGAGGCTTGCTCGGTTTCCTCCTGTTTCATGAACTCCTTCCACTGTTCCGGGACAATAAACGGGTGCCTTGTAAATGGCTCAAGTCCTTTTCTGATAAAATCTCACCTAAGCTGAAATCTGAATTGTCTCCATGCCTTGGCTGCTGTCTTTCATAAAAGCTTGAATGCCTGCGGTTTCGCGTCTTCCTGGAACTTCAAGTGTTTCTGCACATGCTTATCAAGCAAGTCCCACTTTTCTTCATTGCTTAGTTCTTTGAATTCTAGCAAGTGCAAAGGTATCCTTTGTCTAGCAATGAGCCCCGCAAGCACCCTGAACCTGCGCTTTTGAGTCAATGGTACTGGCATCCCCCCTATGTCAACCTCAGTGACTATCATTGTGTCACTTGGCCACTTTGTGGATGTCCTTGGCGCTCTGCCTCGGCGCTGAGCCCCACCCACCTGGTCTATTTGTGCACTAGCAGTGCCATAACCCTCTTCTTCATCTTGTGGCCCAGGTCTATAGTCCTCGTCAGATTTATCCTGTGAATTAATAGTCAAGGGAATTACAGTAACTACTTTAGCCCACTGTAATATCATTGGTTCTTGGTAAACCATTAACATAAATGCAAAATTCAGTAACCAAAAAATTAGTTCAGGCAATGCGACCTTACCATTTTAAAGAGGAAGATGCAGGCTGCCTCTGTTGCTGATGAGGTACTTATTCAACTTGGAGAGAATGTGCACATGTACATAGGAACAAGAGCAAAACCAAATATAAGAGTCAATCTAAAGGGAAATGCTAAGTATGTATACCATCAACAGCTAAGTATGTCCACATGTACTTATACAAAGGAGCCACGGCATACCCTGCAATTTCCACAAGTACAAGTATATTTATACGCATTTATATAAAAAGAAAAGCATACGCACGCATATGTTGTATACTTGATTATCTGAATGCATGTGTGCTGCATACGCTCGCTTGGCCTAATTGCATAAACTCGAGCAAATATACCAAATTACGTTGTTAATTTTATAGTTATTACTGAATTGTTGTTAATTTTACAATTATTACCGAATTGGTAGAATGCATTTACCGAATTGTATAAGACATTTTTAGAGCGGCATACCATAACTCAAATCCTAGATTCGCCACTGACCTTGTCGCTGTCGGAGCGGAGGGATCTCTACTCCTCGTCGCTGCCTGCTCGCCGCCACGTCCTCGTCCTCGCGTCCGACCTCGTGGCTGGATCCCTCCTCCTCCTCCTAGTCGTCGTCGCTGGATCCCTCCTCTAGTCGTCGTCGTCGCCGCCGCCGCTGCTGGGTCCCTCCTCCTCCTCTAGATCTCGCTGTCAGAGGTGTGGTGCGCGTCGCGCCGAGCGTGGTATGGCGCACGTCTCAGCGAAGGGGTGTAGCGTGCGTCGCGGTGTGGGGGGAGGTGAGGGGGACGAAGGCGAGGGGGAGAGAGCGGCGGCGGCGGCGCGGGGGGAGAGTGGGAGGAGACTGTGTGAGGGAGACGTCGTTCCCTACTAACCTTGCGCGAGTGGACTTGTGTGGGCCTTAAAACGAGTAATGTAGTCAAGTACTACTCTGCTACTAGTATAGTATATCATAAACATGAGATAAAAAAAATCTAATTTTAAGAAATTTGGTTAAACAAGTGTGGCTGTTGATATTTTATTCAATTACTAAATTACCAACTATGAATTTTTTGTATTTTTTACGAATTTTTAGGTGCTGTTTATGGGCTCTAATATGACATGCATCACAAGTTCACATCACCAAGCAAACAAGTGTGACTGTTGATATAGCATCACATGTTCACATATGACATGCATCACAAGTTCACATCACCAAGCAAACAAACTCATAACAAACATATTCACATCTGACATGCATCAGCAGGGCACATCACCAAAATAAGACTGCATCAGCTGGGCGCATCACCAAACTAGATTGTAGCTGCAAGGGAACTAGTTAGCTAGATGGCTTCTTTTGTGCTGCTGTCTCAAGTTCAGCTAGCCTTGTTTCTAGTTTTGCAACTCTTTCTGCCAGCTCAGTGTTGGTATTTCTTAACCTCACCACTATGGCGCCGAGTTAGCGTGAGCGTGTAAGAAACACCCAGGTACACTGACGAGTGCGAATGAATCCGCAAGCGCACGGATACACCGTTGTAGCACTTCACCTCAGGAGTATTCCCAAGGGTATCGAATCCAAGGAACGGTGTGTACTACCTTCTACCCTAGGAGAATGGTCCAAGGACACAACTCTATAGAGTTGAGATGGAGATGGAGAGGATTCTGCTGATAGTGGGCAGAGTTGAGAACAGTCTCCCGGTCGTTTCGGACACCGGACCCTCCTGGCTATAACAGTCGGTTCACGGCAAAGGGTTGCCTACACCTGTATCCGGACGTGGGGGATTCCGTAAGGGTCCAACGGCTGTCACCACCGCGGCCTACCCCAAGACAAACCGTGGGATACAGGGCAATCGAAGGATAACCCGTTGTCTAGACACCACGTCTACACCACCGGTTACTACTACAGCACGGCTACGTTTGCTAGCCCGTAAAAACACTATAGCACTCCGTACGAAGACGGAGTGACGAACCCACGAGGGAGAGACCAGGACTCACTCAGGTAACCGCTATCTATAGAAGGATCATGGAAGGACTTTGGTCTAAACTAGAATGCAGGAGCATCCACTTTACTCTAATTGGACTAGCAGGCATACAAACGGAATTAGCAACTTATGAACTATACCAGAAGATCAAAGGCTAAGCTCATGAAGAACACAAGCCTCTAAATCATGAACAAGTGAAGAACACAAAAACTATTCACCTATGCATGAATACTACTTTAGTCTAAATAGGAAATGCAGAAATACTCACTTTATTCTAAATGAAGAACGAAGCATCCACAGAGATACAAATCCCTCTCGCACTCTCCTACTCCCTAATCTACCAAGGAGAGGCCTCTCCTTTGAAGGGAAGCTCTCATCCTTGGATGGAGTGGTGTTGAAGTGTGTGTCCTTATTCTTACCCCTCCCATTCTATTTATAGGCTAGGGAGTGTAGGAGGACTTGGAGATGTTGTGCTGCAACTGCTGGCCGCAGCCAACCACGGGGCGCCACGTGGCAAGGTGAAGTGCAGCTCACGTTGCTGTAGCTTCCACGGGAAGGAGCAAAACCGACTTGACTTCGTCCTATGGCGTTGCGCCACGTGTCCCTGCCTTCCTTCTTGCGTACGCCGGGCGAGCACGGCTCCCTGCGCAACATCCCGCACCGGCCCGTGGCCGCGTGCCGCGTGGCCTCGCGCGCGGTCGCGCGTGCGCCTGCGCCCGCATGGCCTGCTGCGCTGCAGCTGTGGGCTGTGGCCCCCCCACGCGGTCCCCTGCATGCGGTGCCGGCCTTGCATGCAGTGCCGACCGAGCCTGGTCCGCCTGCGGCCGTGTGCTGGCTCTGGCCGTGCGCGCGCTGGGGCGTTGACCCCGGCCGGCCGTGCATGCGGTGCAGGTGTGGGCCCGCCGGTGGGTCCTGGCGGTGAGGTGGGGTGCTGATGTCGTGATGACGTCAGCATCCCATAATATATTGGGCATTTAGTATCTTCTGCACCCGAACTCTAAAGTGGACAAATAATATATCCATTTTGATCGTCTCGACGAGCCCGTCGCAATGGTGGAGTCCAATTTGTCATTTGGTACTATTTCCAATGGTGCCCTATATAAGCCTCTGGCTCGCTTGCTCTGTGAATACATCGTTTAGCGCGCAATTCCATGCATCCTGCAATAAAAGCTAGGAACACCAACACTTGTGGAAATTGTCAGTATAAACCCCTATTCTAGTGTTGATGATCACTTTTCATTTATTTTCTGCAGGAGTTGACGGTGTAAAGGCAGTGCTTAACAGCCGTCAACAACTCCCCCACACTTGAACTTTGCTCGTCCCGAGTAAAGGGAGTCAGATCAAGGTGGTACATGATATCCAAAGGTATGAAACTAGCATAAGAGTTATTCCAAACCATACCTTGCACTTGTGAACTATGTGGAGTGTCTATCATGCCATCTTGGGTAGTTGAAGAATGGAACGGCCATGAATCAAGTCACTCCTGCTCATCATGTCAAGTAACTTGGGGTTTTGCAATGATTTTCAGAACAAACCTTGCTTAGCTCCTCATTTGATTCTCTCAGATCGCTCAATGTGTATAAGTCCTCACCAAGGCATTAGAATTGCCTTTCTTCATCCTACTTCTAATGATGGCTTATGTGGAGCTCAGGGTAGGTATGAATGATAAGGCATACTTGCATCACATATATTGCAAAGTCAAAGACTGGATCCACGGAGAAGAGCAATTCATACAATCAGATCAAGATGTGCACGTGTATGGGTATGGTAAGGTAGACACTAGCCCTGGAATAGGTACTAGTTATTACCGTTATGGAACTCCTTTTTGCATGTTTTACTCCACTCTCCTTTTTGAAATATTTGAGACATGGGCTATCTTCTCTGTTTTTTTTCTTTTCTTTTTTTTGGTCATGCTTTTTGAGCATGTCTTTCTCTTTTTTTCTTTTTGCATAGCCCAGTCTCTTTTAGAGATATTTGGAGAGGGGTAAATCATGGAACAATGCATAGAGCTTTATTTGGTGGAATAGATGGATGATACAATGCTAACTTCCGGTGTAGAAGCATAGCAAGGGGAAAAATGGTGGTGTGCACATAAACCTTGATCATGAAAGCATGAAAAAAATTCTCACAAGGGTCACAACAATTTGACAAAGCTCAATGCAATAACAAGCAGCATATGAGTATAAGGTTTTCAACTAGAACATCATATGGCTTTGGTAGGACTATGGCACATCAAAGAGGAGCTTTGCAAAGAGTTTTCAGATTTTTCAAATAAAATTCACAAGCACTCAAGCATTAAGAGAGAAGATCATATCATCAAACCATATCACAAACGCCAACTACTTAGATGAGCATGAGTTCCCTAATGATATTTGTTCACAAGCATCAAGACAATGAGTAAGGAATAAAACATATGCAAGCCAACCACAGGAATCATGTAGAGCAAGCAGAGCACCATTAGTTGAGTTTGATTCACTAGATAAGAATTGAAGAGCATTCAAACTCATAGGTAGAGAGAGTGAGATGAAGGGTGCACATACCATCGCTCCTGAAGGATATGGGGAACAAGGAAGACTAGTGGTGATTTGGCTAACCCGTGGGGTAGCCATCTCACTCTAGTTTACCTTGTCCTTGTCATGAAGGTGTAGTCGATGTCGTGCAGCCCTTTGTGTGGGAGTTCTCAAGTGGGTATGTTGATGATGAGCTTGAGAGAACTCCCCCACACTGGTGCTTGTACTGGTGCTGTTCTTCAAACAAAAGTGGAAACAAAAAGATGGACTCTACTGGTTTGAGAACCATAGAGCCTTTATTTGAAAGCGAATATTTTTGGTTTTTTTACTATCGCCACCATGTCATCTGCTCAAGCAAGGTTAGATCAATAATGCATTCCATAAACAAAGGAGGATATACTTACCTTGGACCTTCGAGAGGTCATATGCACCTCATTTGTATGTCATGCAACATGAATCCAAACCTTTACTTACCTTCCCATTTGAATCTAACTTGATGACTTACCCATTTGGATTTAATGATTTTCTGCAGGGGTTAGTCCATATACATGCAACCAAGATCTTATGAAAACATACCTCTAAGGTTCATCAGTCAAAACTCGACACCATGTCTTGTTTTGATTGAAGAAGACAAGTTTAACCTAAGCACCACGCTTAATTTAAAACAGCCTATGAATGTATGCCATGAACATACAATCAAACCCGAGCATATGAGCAAAGACAAAGGAAGCATGTAAATGTAATCAAGCTATACATCAAAAGGAGCATAAGCATGAGCACAAGACGGTGAACCTCGGGCAACCTCCCGGAAGGGCTTTGTTTAAAGTCAAAAGCAGGACTTACCTAGCTACTCGGCAAGATGAAAGAGCTTACATCATTTCCAAACCAGGATAAGATTTGGCATGAGAGGAACTTTACTCAGGGTGCTCACATATCTCCCCCACACTTGGAGTTTGCATTTCTAAGCAACAAAACTCAAGTGTGTGGAGATCAAGCTTCCTTTGTAAATGTTCCCTCACCAAAATCTTACTGAAGTGCTGTAGTTGATGTGGCTCACATGTTCTTATGCATCACCTGTCCACCGTTCTTTTCAATCTCCACCTGAAAGGTTAGCGACCAAAAATACCTGAAGGACAACTTTATCTTAAAAACATGTTCTTGCTTTTATTCGAAAAGGGAAATAAAACCTATGCTAATCCAGGCTATCTCCTGGTAGTGCTTTGTTTATTATGGTCATAAGCTCGACCAGGGGAACTTCATCTTGCAGCTGTCATTGGTGGTGTCGTTCCCGTCTCATCACCAATCTTGGATGTATCAGTGAAGCTTTAGCTGCAAGGTTAGCGCCACAGTGCACACACGAAATCTGATATGCTTATGGTAGACATATGCATTCACAATCAACCTTCTAAACATTTTGCAAAAAAGGACCAGAAGGTAGTTGCAGCCCTCATGTGTGCTTGGTGTACTAAGCATGGCTCGCTGTGGATAGGCATGGTGCAAGCATGGTTCGTGTGGTGTATCAAGGATGAAACTGCCCTGCTTGTCTGCGGAACCTTCACCTATGGATTCCAGAGTCGGTGCCTCACGAGATTCCATGGCCCATGAGTTCTCTATCTCAAGAGAGTTATCATGAAAGCTCGATATCGTCTCTCGATCATGATCGAAAGCAACATCATACGGGCTAGCGGGAAGAGGCTCAAACTCGGTCGAGAGGGATGACGATCGTTCACCTTCACAGAAGTGAAGAGAATCTTCCGAGTCATTCTCATGAGGGGCAGAGAAGTCTACAACCTCTATGAGAACAGGCTCGGGTGATGCGAACGGAGATACATGCATCATCTTCTCGAGCGGGTCTTGCTTGGGAAGAGGCTTCACCAGCAGAGGTCCTGGACCTATGATGGAAATGGTAGAAGCGAATTCCCTAGGCTTATGATCTAGGTTCCCTAAAGATATATCGGGGAATTTCTTCACTGGGGAGCCTAGGAGTAGATTAAGATCGAGGACATCGAAGATGTGAAAGTCTAAGCTAGCCTCGATCCCATCTATGATGAGCGGCACGGCTCTTGCGATCCCCCGGCATTCAAGAACGTGTCCCAAGGGACAACTCTTGAGGAGTATGTCGGATGGTGCTAGCGGAACATTGCCCAAGAGAGTTTCCACTGAGAGTCATGGCAGGATGTTAACCTCCATGATGGGGTTACAATGGGGCTCTATGGTGATTCCTCTAATTGAACAAGGAACGATCAAAGAAGGTGAACTAATCCAAATTGCTTCGGAAAAGCGCGTCACTCCATCTGACCATTCCTCCTTCGTGGCCTCCTCAAGATATGCTGCATCAGGAGGATCAGGAGGTAGAGGTGGTACCGAAGGCCTAGGGGGGAGTTCTGCTGAGAGATTTTTGGAGTGATTGGTTTGGACAGAATGAGGATCCTCCCCTAATTGGGCAACAGAATTTGAGGTGTCTAAAAGATATTTAGAATGACCGTCCTCGAATTTGGAAGTGAACTCCGAAGGTTGAATTTCTTCCCTCCTCGGTGTCTGTGGTTCGGGAGAGATTTCAACAGACAAGTCTTGTGGTGTGGAAGTTGAGGGCTCGAACTGTGTTGTTGAAGGACTCTCATGGCTCGACTCGGATTACTCTATGAAGTAGGGCCTAAACATGAGGTAGGTATCGTCACAGGGGAGATTCTTCAGGATAACCATACATTCAGCTGGATCCCTTTGAAGAAATGGCTTTCCGAAATTGAGATAGCGGGCAGAACGCTTGTCGAGGCCATCACAAAAGTTGCGAAGCAACTGAGATTCTGGTATCGACAAGGGAGGTGCAAACTTCACTAATAAGCTAAGTCTAGTCCAGGCTATGCGTATCGACTCCTTCTCTTTTTGTCGAAAACAACGGATATCCTCCCGTAGAGTAGTGAGACGATATGGAGGGAAAAACTCACAACAAAACTTGTCCTTAAGTTTATCCCAACTATCGTTTACGCTACCTACAGTGTATGTGTACCAACGTTCGGCCTTACCTACGAGAGAATAGGGGAACATCTTCCACATGAAGATATCCAGTCCCTTGTCATTGATAACAAGGGAACTGAAAAGCTCAAACTCATACAGATGATCATACGGGTTTTCGCTTGGTAACCTGGAGAAGGGCTGACTCCGAACATACTCAATATGACCAGGAAGGAACTTAAAGCCGGATGTTAAAATAAGGCGCACAGAAGGTGGTGGCTCTGGGGGTTCATCCCTGGAGGCGGAGATGCTTTTACAGGAAAGCTTCCCCATGGATAACGGGGGTAAAGGTAGAAACAAAGAAGAACGAAAAAGATAGATACGAGGACCACTAGGTTCGAAGATAGATACGGCAACCGTTCCCCGGCAACGGCGCCAGAAATGCTTGTTGGTATTTCTTAACCTCACCACTATGGCGTCGGGTTAGCGTGAGCGTGTAAGAAACACCCGGGTACACTGACGAGTGCGAACGAATCCGCAAGCGCACGGATACACCGTTGTAGCACTTCACCTCAGGAGTATTCCCAAGGGTATCGAATCTAAGGAACGGTGTGTACTACCTTCTACCCTAGGAGAACGGTCCAAGGACACAACTCTATAGAGTTGAGATGGAGATGGAGAGGATCCTGCTGATAGTGGGCAGAGTTGAGAACAGTCTCTCGGTCGTTTCGGACACCGGACCCTCCTGGCTATAACAGTCGGTTCACGGCAAAGGGTTGCCTACACCTGTATCCGGACGTGGGGGATTCCGTAAGGGTCCAACGACTGTCACCACCGCGGCCTACCCCAAGACAAACCGTGGGATACAGGGCAATCGAAGGATAACCCGTTGTCTAGACACCACGTCTACACCACCGGTTACTACTACAGCACGGCTACGTTTGCTAGCCCGTAACAACACTATAGCACTCCGTACGAAGACGGAGCGACGAACCCACGAGGGAGAGACCAGGACTCACTCAGGTAACCGCTATCTATAGAAGGATCATGGAAGGACTTTGGTCTAAACTAGAATGCAGGAGCATCCACTTTACTCTAATTGGACTAGCAGGCATACAAACGGAATTAGCAACTTATGAACTACACCAGAAGATCAAAGGCTAAGCTCATGAAGAACACAAGCCTCTAAATCATGAACAAGTGAAGAACACAAGAACTATTCACCTATGCATGAATACTACTTTAGTCTAAATAGGAAATGCAGAAATACTCACTTTATTCTAAATGAAGAACGAAGCATCCACAGAGATACAAATCCCTCTCTCACTCTCCTACTCCCTAATCTACCAAGGAGAGGCCTCTCCTTTGAAGGGAAGCTCTCATCCTTGGATGGAGTGGTGTTGAAGTGTGTGTCCTTATTCTTACCCCCTCCCCTTCTATTTATAGGCTAGGGAGTGTAGGAGGACTTGGAGATGTTGTGCTGCAACTGCTGGCCGCAGCCAACCACGGGGCGCCACGTGGCAAGGTGAAGTGCAGCTCACGTTGCTGTAGCTTCCACGGGAAGGAGCAAAACCGACTTGCCTTCGGCCTATGGCGTTGCGCCACGTGTCCCTGCCTTCCTTCTTGCGTACGCCGGGCGAGCACGGCTCCCTGCGCAACGTCCCGCACCGTCCCGTGGCCGCGTGCCGCGTGGCCTCGCGCGCGGTCGCGCGTGCGCCTGCGCCCGCACAGCCTGCTGCGCTGCAGCTGTGGGCCCCCCACGCGGTCCCCTGCATGCGGTGCCAGCCTTGCATGCAGTGCCGACCGAGCCTGGTCCGCCTGCGGCCGCGTGCTGGCACTGGCCGCGCGCGCGCTGGGGCATTGACCCCAGCCGGCCGTGCATGCGGTGCAGGCGTGGGCCCGCCGGTGGGTCCTGGCGGTGAGGTGGGGTGCTGACGTCGTGATGACGTCAGCATCCCATAATATATTGGGTATTTAGTATCTTCTGCACCCGAACTCTAAAGTGGACAAATAATATATCCATTTTGATCGTCTCGACGAGCCCGTCGCAATGGTGGAGTCCAATTTGTCATTTGGTACTATTTCCAATGGTGCCCTATATAAGCCTCTGGCTCGCTTACTCTGTGAATACATCGTTTAGCGCACAATTCCATGCATCCTGCAATAAAAGCTAGGAACACCAACACTTGTGAAAATTGTCAGTATAAACCCCTATTCTAGTGTTGATGATCACTTTTCATTTATTTTCTGCAAGAGTTGACGGTGTAAAGGCAGTGCTTAACAGTCGTCAACACTCAGCATTCTTCTTTAGAAGTTCAATCTCCTGCCTCTTTTGTGCGGCTTTAAGCTGCTCATCCTGCTTGTCGATTCCTTTCCAGATGTAGTCAATGTCATCCCGATTAACAGCACGTTCCTAAAATAAAGGAAAAAATTATATTGATGCTAGCTTCATAACAATTGTAATTTACAAGAAAGCTGTTTATCTCTAACTGGTTTCAAAACTTGCCTGCTTCTCTTTAGCCGATTCCTTGAGCTTGTTGATTTCAGTCCAAATCCTGTCAATGTCATGTGCAGCAACTTCCTACAACAAATGGAAATTGATGCATTAGAACAATTGATCAGTGAAGATGTGAAGGTACAAGGACAAATCGTGCATGATGGTTTCAGAACTTGCCTCATGGTCTTCAGAATCGTCGCCAGAGTTGTTGCCGGAGTCGTCGCCGGAGTCGTCGCCGGAGGAGATGAGGTCTACCACCACTCTTCTGCCCGGGTCGTCGCCGGAGGAGTCCGCGCTCACCTCAATGCGCGTGGACCGCTTCTTCCTTCGCGTTGAGGAAAAAAACCCTGCCTCTCCATGGCGGGCGTCGCTGGAGTTCGCCAACTTGACCCTTGCGCGCGTGTACGGCTTCCTCCCTCGGGCCGACGAAGAACCGGCCTCTTCCATGGAGCGTCGAGGAAGACGCACGGGGGCGGCGCGCTGGGACGGCTCCTCTTCGTCGCCACGGAACCTCACTCTCTTGGCGGGGGCGGCGGACAGCACCGAGGAAGACGGACGGGGACGTGGCCGCGGGGCCTCCTCCTTGCAGAACCTCCCCCTAGAGTCGCGGGCCATCCCTGCGACGGAGACGAGGCTGCAACGGAGACGAGGAAGGTGGAAGCCGGAGGAGGGGATAGAAGGCGGAAGGCGGGGCAGAGCGTTTATCAAAAAGGTTCGGATGCGCAAATGATACGATGATTAACAACCACCCGTCGCCAATGAAGGGGCGGGGCCAGGTCTATTCGAATGAAGAACAGTTTGCTTTTCCCCTTTTAATCTGCAATCAAATTTTGTATCACGTATTTCTCCGTCAACCGTAATCCAAATTTGATGATATTTGTTTCTGAATTTTTCTAAAATCAACATCTATTCATTTATGACATTTTTTCATATGTAATTCCATTTCTTGGATGTTTTTATACGCCTTATATTGTTCCTTATAAGTACGACATAGAAATAATATTTGTTTTACACAACCATTACTAATGAAACTTTGCATTTCGTAATCATATGGTGAACATAAGGTTATGTTAAAATTTCAAATGCATATGAGTTCGAACATGTTTTAAAGTGTGGAAAACTTCAATGTTGAAGTAACATTCTAAGAAACTATGTGAGAGATGTAGACATTTGTACACAAGTATAATCTTCCGTTTTCGAAACCATTTGAATTTTTGTAGACAAGCTTAGGGACTTAAATTATGTTGCCAAGTCAATTTATAGAATTTTTAGAACACACTAAGATGTTATTATAATTATTACATCGTAAACAAGAGATAAAAAATCTAATTTTAAGAAATTAGGTTAGACAAGTGTGGCTGTTGATATTTTATTCAAATACTAAATTACCAACTATGAATTGTTCGTATTTTTACGAATTTTTTGGTGCTGTTTATGGGCTATAATATTTGAGGGAAGCAAGTTTCAATTCAGAAAAAATAGTGTCGGGCCCACGCGTCAGCGTCAGAAGCCTATATAAAAAAAGATAACCGTAGCCTGCCCGACCGACAAAGGCGATGCGGGTAGACTCACCCTCAACGCCAACAAGTGCTCCATTGTCCGAAATGCCCCTGGCCAAATGAATATGCATCCGCCCCGGCGACGCTGGTAGACTAACCCTCGTCGCCAACAAGTGCTCCATTGTCCGAAATGCCCCTGGCCGAATGAATATGCATCCGCCCCGGCGACGCTGGTACACTAACCCTCGTCGCCAACAAGTGCTCCATTATCCGAAATGCCCCTGGCCGAATGAATATGCATCCGCCCCGACCCCGGCTCCCTTCTTCTTCCCCGATCTGAGCTCCACCGCCGCCGCCCGCCCGTCCTTCCCCGCTGTCGCACACATGTCGCACTACACTGATTCGTCTGGAGGTGCACGTGCGAGGAGTAGGGTTCAAGGTTGCCGGAACAGCCGCAATCACTATATCAGCTTGGATCCAGTCGGTGAGCTAAGCGGCTTTCCACTGGTCCCTTGCCCGGACTGTGGTATGGCTCGGGTGGTGGAGGGGCGGACGCAGAAGGAAGGTGAAAACCACGGTCGTCTTTATTTCAAGTGTGCAAGGAACTCGGTGAGTAGTCTGCTGTGTCTCCCAAATCTGAGTTAGGGTTTTTATGTGCTTTTGATTCTGCAGTACACCAAGAATTGTGGATTTTATCGTTTCCACAAGGAGTATCTCCAGATGCTGAAGGATGCTGGTGTCATTATTTTTCGACCGTCGAACTGGGCAGACGTGGTCGATGAAGTAGTTGATTCAGTGGAATGTCAAATTGGGAGCGGCGAGCAGAGGCAAGCACTAGAGGAAAAGCAGAGGAAGAAAGCACTGGAGGAGAAGATGGACAATGTGATCTGGAAGATGAACTTGATTATTGTGGCTGTTGTTTGTGTAGTATTTGGATGTTTACTGGGGATGTATGCTGCAAAGAAGTAATTCTGATGTTAAAAGTGGTGCTTTTGCTTCATCTGTGTGGATGAAGAATGAAAAATTTGTCACATATGACAAACTTAAATGTATGAATGAAGAATGGATGGAATGACAATTGGGTCACAAATCTTAATGTGTCACACATCACAAAATTCATCAATTCATCTGTGCTGACATTTCATTGCAGCACGAGGCAAAGGAAATGTGGATTAACACAAACAGAGTAACAAACTTCTGGCATAACTCTGGCATACACATTGCAATTCATTGTGAACTGCTGCCATATAATGACACAAACAGAGTAACAAACTTTTGGCATACACATTGCAATTCATTGTAAGCTGCTACCATAGACATTGCAATGTGTTATAGAAGACATGGATTGATCTACCATGTCTCTTAGATCTACTAGTTCATCACAAGTTCAACATACACACAGGAGGAACATATTAACAGAGGATCTACTAGTCCATCACAAGTTCAACAAACACACAGGAGGAACACATTAACAGAGGAACAAATTAATTAAGCAGAGGTAGTCGCCGCCGGAGGAGCCCCACCGTCGGAGTCGGAGTCGGAGCCGGAGCCATCGAGGCTGCCATCGTCTCCGCCGTCGTCGTTGACGGGGGCGAGCACTCCTCTCTCCAGGTCCCCAACCAAGATATTGATCTTGAAGGCGTAATCCTTCACGGTCATCTGCAGCGGATCATTGGGTACTGGGACCCCGAGATGAACGGCCACCGTTCGAAGCTTCACGAAAGCATCGCGGAACAAGTTCACTGACCAAGTGGCTTCGTCGGCATTTAGTGGAGGAGCACGCACGACCGCCACGGGCTGCGGCGCCAGCGCCTTCTCGGGCTCGTCGGGTGGGGGCGCCAGCGCCTCCTCGGGCTCGTCGGGCGGGGGCGGCGGCACCTCCTCGGCTCGTTGGGCGGGGCTGGCGGCACCTCCTCGGGCTCGTCGGGCAGGGGCGGCGGCACCTCCTCCCTCCCTCGCTTCCTGGATGGCTCACTTGATGATGCCATGCGCGCGCTTGAGGAAGAAGAAGCTCTTGGATTCACTTCTTGGTGATCGGAGATGGTGGTGCTGGGGTTTTCTTGGTGCTGCGGTTGACGAAGTTCTTGGCCGGCCGGGATTTATATTGACAAGACGGCGAACCGTCAGGCGGCCGGTCACGTGCCTCGGAACCCGTGTCCGCTCAGGAGAGCTCTTGGCCACAAAAAGAGTCATGTGGTCACAAGGAGACGTGTGACTGTTCATATTTTATTCAAAATACCAAATGCCCAACTACTCCTATGAGTTGTTCGATTCTTAAAAAAAACTATGAATTGTTCGTATTTTTATTAATTTTTAGGTGCTGCTTTATGGGCCCTAATTTTTGAGGGAAGCAAGTGTCATTTCAAAAAAAAAGTGTCGGGCCCACGCGTCAGCGTCAGCAGCCTAGTATAAAGAAGGTAACCATTGCCCGCACGCGCACCAGTCAACAAAGCGACGCGGGTTTGCTAACCCGCGTCGGCATTGACTATCCATTTTGCAAAATGAATATTCAGCCGCCTCGGCCCATTCCGTCTCCCCTTCTTCTTTCCGAATGGATAAGCGCAGCACTTTCCTTAAAAAAAAGCGCAGAGGAGGCGTGGAGATAGAGACGACGATGAGCGCCGGTGAGGGGCCAAGTAGCGGACGACCCCACGCACCCGGGATCGAGGAGAACCGGAACGCGAAGCGGTGCAGCAACTGGATCCGCGCGCGTGCTGGCGAGATGGCGGCGAAGAGGGAGACGACGATGAGCGCCAGAGAGGGGCCAAGCGGCGGTGGAGTGAACCCAATGCCGGAGACGAGGGTCCTCGACTGGATCCTCTCGGATTCCGACGAGGGGCCAAGCAGCGGCAAGGAGGAGCGTGCCGGCGAGGGGGGTAGCGAAGTGGGCGAGGGGCTTGCCTCACATTTGCGAGCACAAGTGTCTGGCAACGACGAAGAGGGGTCGAGGGAGCGGCGAAGGTGTAGAGGACCTCATCTCTGACTCTGGCAACGACCACGACGACGGCGAGGCAAGTTTCTCTGAATCTCACTGCCTTTTTACTTGTTCTATAGATGGAGCTTGAGCTAGCTTGAGCTTGAGCTTCATAAAGTTAATTAGTGCCTATGATGATGTCTTCCATGCTTGTCATGATCTTATACCAAGTTCTGAGGCAAATCAGTTCTGAACTAAGTTCTGCTTTTACTTGTCACACCCTACTATGAAGCCTAAGATAATTTTCAAGTTCTTATATAATTTTCCTATGACTGTTCCTATACTGCTCCAAGTTCTGAGGCAAATTAGTTCTGAATTAACTATGTTATTCTTATATCATGTTTAACCCTGTTTCAGGCAAAACTCTTTGAGTCGCGAGCAGAGCTTGAGTTACTTCTAAACCTTAATGTCTGGGATTATGTGAAACCTGAGTTTGAAAAAATCATGAAAGAAGTGAACATCCTCATCAAAAAGGCTAAGCACATAAGGAGGTACAAGTATACTACTGAACAAAATCTCGAGCCCATTGAAGGTGCGCTCGAAGGGCTTCAAGAATCCTTGGTTGCTTACGAAGAGGTTGCAAAAAGAGCCAATCTTGATGGGGTATGATCTAGTTCAAGCTTGTTGATGTGCAGGGTCAGTAGCCATACTTTGTGGATGTTCAAGGGGCATGCCTTTGTTGATGTGTATGGTCAGATAGCACGACCATAGTAAATAATGTGATGGACAAGTTAAGTCCTAGCCTGATGGACAAGTTAACCTTTTGTAATAATTATCTTTATTCCTGTGGACAAGTTATCTTCATCTTTGTGGACAAGTTATCTCTCTTATGATGTCTGTTTTGTCTCAGAAGATATGTGTGTTGATTGTGCCTGTATGTCGAAATGGAAGCAATGAGAGATCGAGTTGACCTGTCAATGAGGACAGACTCAAAGGAGACACGGATTAACAAACCTCCGTCTCATTTGTTCACTGCCGCCGCGCTCCCGCTTCACGGCAGTGAAGAGTGCTATTAGACTTTAATTATTGAGCTCTCAGTCTAGTAACGGGCGTCAAATGCTCGTCGGTAACGAACTTTATAGCCCGTTACCAATACGGTAGTGATCAGTAACGGACTTAAACAGCCCGTTACCGATAGGGCATTGATCAGTAACGGACTTCACGAGCTCGTTACCGATAGGTTTAACTTGTGTAACGGACTCGATTTAATGTCCGTTACAAAGAATTCATGTAACAGGCGTTTAAGAAGACCGTTACCAGAAGTCCACATTGGTAACGGGCGTTGCAGAGGCCAACCCCGGGGTCGGCCTACCGCGCTTATCTGTAACGGGCGCCAAACAACAACCGTTACAGATGTGGGTGCATGTAACGGGTGTTAAGGGCCCGTTACAAATGCTGTGTGACCTATTTGAGGTTTTCACGTAGTGTGCACACCAAGCATGAGACGATTCTTATCATCATATCATATCATATCATACATAACTATATAGGAGCACCCCACAAATCATTTCTCTCAACATGGAAGCAATCCACGTCAGCGCCACATCACCATTCATTAAGACTATCTATTTATTTCTCATGTGACTAATAACATCCATGCATAGATTATCTATTAAATATGAAATTCTCGCAACAAGGCGTAAGGTATCACTATTAAATATAACTTATCCGTATGTCATACTATGATCGAAAAATTCTCTCAAATTTGGCAACAACACGCAGGAAATCACCTAGTACAACTATATAAATGGAACCCACTAAGAAGCATTAACTATATTCCTCTCAACATGCAAGCCATCCACCTCACATGCCACATCATCATCCACTAAATTCTCAATTTATGTCTTCCACCGATTTTCTGTGACTATAACATCCATACATTTTTGCGAGTACCATACTCCAAAATTTCAACAATATAAATACGTGAAAGATCAATCATTTAACAACCGTTTTCTCTCAACAAAATGAACATATTTTCATATATATAGTGTCATTTGTAAACGAATGTTGCATAACAATTACCTTAATTAGTTTATACTTTCAAATTTTCATCAACTTTTTTTAAAAATTTCCGCAGCAGCGCGCGGGGTAGTAATTCGAGACTTCTTTTCAGGCCTCCACGTTAATTCTCACAAGACATGCTACAAAATAATAAATCCTAATAAATCTCACAAAAATTAGAAACTAACTCTTATTACCATTTGCAATAATAGCAATAAGGGGTACATTCAGTTTTCTAAAAAATGTAACCGCCTCTGCTGTTACGAAAATAGTTTAAAACATCCTAAGGCTTGTTCATCTAATCACCTCCCCAAGGGGATCAGTATTCTATTCTCCTCGCACAGGTGTTAGGCCCCCGCGCCGTCTCCTCTGGGGGCGACACGGGCGGCTCCTCACCTGCCGCCGCCGCCGCCACCCCCCTCAGGGCCTCCTCCCCGCCTCGCCGCCGCTGGAGTAGGGCACCGGAAGCCCGTGTGCCTGCCGGGATGGCGGCGGCGAGGCTTCTCTCGGCGATTTGGGGCTGCTCCACCCCAGGTCAACAAGGCGGCGGCGTGAAGCTCGTGCCGGCGATGGTGTCCAGTGTTCAAATCCGGGGTCCAGTGACCCGGATCTGACGATGCCGGCGGTGGATCTGCAACATGCGGCTTCCAGCGGCACTGGGGACGGCTCCTTCGGCGTGCACACACAAGGGAGAAGCGGACGGTTGCGGTGTCAGGCTGTGGGGTGCTGGTGCGCGCCGCCCCCTGCGGCGGGCCGGCGACGGCGGCTGCGGCGTCGGGGGGCGTGGTGCCGGCGCGGCGGCGGGCTGGCATCGGCTGGAGGCGTGGTGCGGCCGGTCCGGCGACCCTGGTTTGCTGCAGTGGTGGAGCAGATGACCTGCTTAAGGTGGGTGACGGCGCGGACGGCGATGGCTCGCTGTTTGGTGGCGGTTCTCGGGGCCTACCTTGCCCAGACTAAGTTCCGGGGAAGGATTTGGACGCCGGTGATCGTTCCCGGAGGGAGTTCGGAGGTGGCCTGTGGAGACGGTGGCTTCGACCGGTGTCGCGTTCCAGCGCGCGGATTTATCCCGAGGCCTAAGTGCAGCGGAGTCCGCCGGCGGGCTGTGTGGTGGAGGTGGCGGCTAGCGGCTGCTGCGGGTCGCTTTCATCCTCGACGTCCCCGTGTGAAGAGGTGGACCTCACCAGTACGTGCTGGTGCGTCGGTGAGCTGAGCAGGATGTCACGACTCGTGTTGTTCGTCGGTGGTCAGGTCGAGGGGAGCCTAAGTGCTCGTCCCTCTCGCTACCGGCGATTGCAGCCTGAGTTGTGGTTCATCGTGTTCTTCGTCGACGGACCGGCATTGGGCGGAGCTTCGGGCGAAAGTCTATCCCGGCGCTAGTGTCGGGGTCAGCAACGACGGCGTCTTCGGATGTCGTGAACCCCCTTGGGGGCATTGGTTGAGAGGCTCCCTGCTTGGTCTTTGTTTTTCCAGGTGAAAACCTTTCTCCGGCTGACCGGAGGGGAGGCGACGGCGGTTTCGACGTCGTTTACTTCTTGAAGGCGTCGCCTTGGAAATCAAGTGATCGGCTTCAACTGTGGAGGAACGGTTTGGTGGGTGGTTGGAGGTTTGATTGGAGCATGGAGGGAGAAGAAGATTGAAGCTTTGTCTTCCTTTTTCTTTTTGTTAGTGTGTTTTTCTTGTTGTTTCTTGGCTTATCTCGGTGTGAGGTTTAGAGTTTAAGCACTCTGTTGTGGTGTAACCTTTGGCCGCATATATATAGAGGCTGGGATCCCTTAATCTAAAAAAAACCTCCCCAAGGGGATTGAAGAGGATTTGGGAGGAATAATATTCCTACAAGTCTGTTGGGAGTTAGTCCTCTCAGTCCCTCCCAATTTGGGATTAACAGAACATGGCATATATTTCTTATTGTGCTTGAGGGGAACCGGAGGTTCCTCTTCCTCCTGTCTCCGATTTTATTTTGACGGAACCGTAGGAAGGGTAGTTTTGTAACGTAAAAATTCACTATCCGATCTGTCCACAACCTAGTCCACTATCTACGCTCGCCGTCGGAGAGACCGACCCATCGCCGCTAAGCTCCCACAAGATGCGTCGACCCATCGCCGCTAAGCTGAGGCCTTCCTACGCAGCTGCCGCCTCCGCCACTAAAGCTTCTTGCACCGGGCCGATTCCCGTGCTTGCGCCCCAACGACCTGACCATGGTGGTTACGATTTACGAAGAACTGCTGCCCCAGCTCCCCGTCGCCCGCAGCTATCAAATGCTCCATCAGAGTTAACCTTCACCCATCCCTCCTCTGGTGGCCGCCACCTCGCCATTGGCCTGTTCACCTCGTGCTCACCCCAGCCTCCCAGACACAGCAAGTCTTCCACAGTTCGTGCAACAAACTTCGCCATCGCAGCAGGAGTCCATTGTTTCCGTCCATGCACACGGCTATTACGGCTTGTCAGATCCACAGCGACCATGCACCACAAACGAAGATGGCTGCCTCCTCCCTGGAGCATATGGTTCCCAGGCTCCCAGCAGGAGATCAGTCGTCCATGTCAGTGGATGCAGAGTCGGCAACTTCCACCCTGTGATCTCCTGTTATTTTGGTGGTTGGGAATGGCCTTGTGCACTCTTAATACCCAATAACCACTTACTAAATAGATACCACGCCTTGTTTTAATGAAAGACTCCTTGCGTTAAATAGAAGGCAATAAGATTTTTTAGAATCTGAAACAAAATGAATTTAGGGTGTTAGATGTTGGAAAGATGTCACTGTATTTAATCTGTGTTCCCGAGAAACCAAAAAACAAATACAACACTGAATAAAATGATGAAACAATTGAGTCCCATCCCTTTCAATTGAGGCCCTCATTGTTTGATTCCAGTGACTAAAGGTCATTAAAGCAGTTGAACAAATATCAAACTACCTCTAATGAATACATAAGGAGGGGTGGGGGACCGGTAATAAAAGTAGGAGCAGCACCTATATAAATTTGCACTTTTAGGACACTTATGGAGTAAAATTTAATCCCATTGATTTACCCTGTTTGCCAGTTTAGCAGTTCAGGGACAAAATGAGACTAAGCTTTAGCAAGCAAAAACAAAACAGGCTCCGAGAATGCAGATCGTTGGACATTGAAAGGATCCAGAAATTTAAACCTAACATGAAGCCTAAGCACCCCATGCACATCGGAGAAATGAAAGACCCCTCCCGTTTGCGGCTCTCTCCGCAACTCACAGCATACGTGTGACCAGCGCTCGCTCCCGCACCCCCGCCTGCCAGTTTTGCAAAGAAACCCCTCTGCTCTTTGGAAATTGCAGCATACTCAGCACCCAGCAAACCCTAGCCGTCGCCCCGCACCCCCTCCTCGCGCTCTCCTGTCGTGCCGCCGCCGCTCTGTGGGCCGCGTGGGGCGAGCGGTGCCTGGGCTTCGGCATACGCGAGCGCTGCAGGCCCACCCCGGCTAAGCGGTGGGCGCGCGCCGGCGTGGCCCCGCTTGCTGTTATGCGGGCGGGGAGGCTCCACACCTCCACGGGTGGGTGGCCGCGCGGGGACGGCGTCGGGGGGACCACGGAGCAGTGACGCCCGCCCCTTCCATCCGCCTATTCCCCACGTCGCGGCAGTGCCCGGGGTACGGCGGGGGGCGCCTGCGCCAGTTCGCCGCTCGTGCGCCGCCGGGCGTCGCTGAGAAGTGGCCCAGCAGCTGAGCTGGCCCCGCTTGGCGGTCCCCGCGGATTGTGCCGGCGCGGAGCGGAAGGGCCACGACGCTCCATGCCGGAGTCGCCGCGCCTGTGGAGGCGTGCAGCCTCCTCCGCCCCGGCCCCCATCTAACAGGCGATGCGCAGGCGCCGTGTCGTTCGGTCCGGCCGGGGCCCCATCGGAGCAGCCCCCGGACGACGCCGCGCGGCATGGGGGCAGTTGGGGGGTGCGGCCTCCCAGAGCTTCGATGCGCCCGGCCGCCCGGCCACATCGCAGATAAGTTCCCCCTCATCCCGTGTTCTTTCCCCTCTTTCTTCTTCCTCTCGACCCGTGTACGAACCCTAGCGTCCACTTCTCCATCTTCCTTACTCCTGTTTCTTCGGAGTGTTAACCATGGCGTGCGGATCTGGTACCTCCTGCTATTTGAGCGCTCCTCGCACTGCTGATTTGGATTCGTTGTGCATTTACCTGATCCCCGCCTACTTACTCTACTATTCCAGGTGCAGAGGTGACCTAGGCTTTGGGCTGATCCACCGGTTCCTGCTTTTACTGATCAGCGGTGACGAAAAGGTAGACGTAGCTGCCCGCTGTGCTTACTGCTTAGCGTCTCCAGTTCGCTGGCCCATGTTCTGTGATATTGTGTCCCTACATCTGCTTGCTGTATTCTTGAATCACTGTATTCTTGAATCACGTGTTTTGTCGTGCTTGCTCTGGTGTTTGTTGCCACATATATGCAATGTCATGCTTCTAGAAATTTATATGATGTGTATGGATTGGTTTGAGACGCCTGTCCATCTTGAGCATGTGTGGACTGTCCTACTTGTAGAGGCATTTGTTGAACCAAGCTGTATGATTATTGTGCCTGTCATGTCCTTTTTGGATTTTTTTCTGGCTATTACTGCTTCTCTATGTGCTCCTAACTGACCGCCTCTTTGTTGTGCCTACAGGAGCCTTCTTGGATTAGGTGATTGGGTCCATAGGTTCTCAGGGTAAGTTTTGTCTCTTCTGTAGTTTTTTCCTCATCTTTCTGGGTTTTTTTCTGGCTATTACTGCTTCTATGCTTTATGTATCCTGCCTTTTCATCTTTGTGTTCTTCTTTCCTAATTGGTATGAATGCCTCTATATGGCCTGTAAGTTTCTGGCACCTGCCATGGCCATCAGGGCCTCTTTCTATACTATCCTAGGGCCTCTTCTCATGCTCAGAATTATTTGCTTGTGCCTCAATACTCTGGTGATTTGTAGGCGCTGCAGTTTTCAGTTTTCATGCCGAGTCCTTCTGAGAGAGTCCAACGATGTCGTGAAAAGAGAAGTATAAGACATCTTCTACACAGCCAAGCTATCTTTCCTAGCACCAATGAGTGCCCATACACTGGTGCCCACAAGAGAACAAGTGAGTGTTGACGCTGATGCGAAAAACATGAATGCACTACAGTTTATTAATGGATCCAACTTTGCGCTGAGCAGGGAAAAGGTCCTTGATGGACTTTCCTGCAGAATCTGCCACCTCCAATAGACGGCTTCAACTCAATAGGATTCGTTCTAAGCAGACGTCCGGTTCTTTGCCCCGTCTTTCCATTGGTGACTACCTACAGCTATTCCTTTATATTCTTTTTCCGCCTGCTGTTGGTGTGATAAAACCCATTCTTCTGCGTCTTTCATGTGCATAGCTGCTGTCGGTGACCCGCTGAGTAATGCACTTCCTTTCAATAAATCCTATGTCGATGCCCTAAAAGGTGTGTAGGTGCTGTTTTTATATTGCATAAAGCATGCATGTTCTCCCATGATGCTAAATTGATGCTTTGCTGCTGTAGAGTCATATCCAGATAGATCGTATTACGGTGGCCCGACACATGAGTGCCCATATTGTGGTGCTGTGTTTTGGTACCAAGAACGTGTAAAGAGTGCTTCTCTTGTCAGTAAGAGAAAAATTGTGTACAACCTTTGCTGTAGAAGTGGAAAAATAAATTTTGAACCTTACAAGAAACCACCTGCTCCCCTACCTGATCTATTGCGATTTGATGGTGATGCGCGATCAAAAAGGTTTTTGAGACAAATTCGATCATACAATTCCCTATTTGCATTCACTTCATTAGGTGCTAATATTGAAAAGACAATAAACAATGGGACTGCACCTTATGTCTTCAAAATCAATGGAGTGGTGCATCATCGTATTGGAACCTTGCTGCCACGCCGTGGCGTCCGGCCCAAGTTTGCACAGCTTTACATTTATGATACCGAGCACGAGGCACAAAACAGGTTAGGCATATTTGAGACCGATGATAGAGTCATGTCCCTGTTAGGCATGCTAAATGAACATAATCAACTTGTTAAAGCATTTCGATATGCTAGGGACCGTCTAGCCCAGGAGGGTGACCAAAAGATAACACTACGATTGTTGGGCTGCAATGCAAGAGACGATGTTCGTTATAGTTTACCCTCAAGTGGTGAGATTGCTGCTATAATTGTAGGCGACTACTCAGCGGACGAATACACTTATGATGTCCTTGTGCATGATAGAGAGCGTGGCCTCAAGCGAGTTTTCTTACTTGCATCCATCTTATATGGCTTTGCAGTATCCATTGCTATTCCCGTATGGTGAACGTGGCTTCCATCTCGGTATTAAATATACAGACGCTGATAATAGTAGCGGGGCAACCCGTAAATATGTCACCATGCTGGAATTCAGTAGGATGCACATGCACTACAGGCTAAATGAGTCAAATCCATTCACTTGCTATGGTAGGCTAAGCGACCAAGCATGTGTTGATATGTACTCGACAATAGAAGCGTCTAGATTAAAGTGGATAGCAGACCACCAAAAAGAGCTGAGATCTGAATCAATTCAAGGAATAGCTGATGCGATTGATAAAGGGCTTATTAGTGCTGACTCGGTTGGCGGTAAGGTAGTGGTACCTGCCAGCTTTACTGCTAGCAGGAGATATTTCGTCATGAATTATCAAGACGCGATGGCCATCTGTAGAGTCTATGGCCCCCCTGACTTATTTGTGACATTCACATGCAACACTAAATGGAAAGAAATAGCAGATGCTCTGCGTTTTGAACCTGGACAACAACCGTGCGATCGTTCTGATTTTATAGTGCGAGTCTTCCATATGAAAGTTGATGAGTTCATAGCGGATATTAGAGAAGGGAAAACGTTTGGTCCTATTAAGGCAGGTGAGTAGTGTGTGATGCCGTTGCATATTACCTTCTCACCTCGTTTGGTTGGCTTACGCTTAATCTTCTTTGTACAGTTTTGTACACTGTTGAATTCCAAAAGCGTGGGCTGCCCCATATACATTGTCTCGTATGGTTAGCTGCTACAAGCTCTGAATTCAGTGCTTCTACCATTGATAACTTCATATGCGCTGAAATACCAGATATCAACATTGACCCACTAGGTTATAGTTTAGTTGACGATTTCATGATGCACGGTCCATGTGGTGATGACAATCCGAAATGTCCATGCATGAAGGATAACAAATGTTCGAAGAATTTTCCTAAGTCGTTTCAGGATGAGACTATCATAGATGATTTTGGGTTCACTATTTATAGGCGAAGAGATGACAACAAATGTATTTTCAAAAATGGTGTTAGATTGGACAACAGAAGTGTTGTTCCGTATAACATGCACTTGCTAAAGAAATACAATGCGCATATCAACGTAGAACGGTGTAACAAATCAAACATGATTAAATACCTGTTCAAATATGTTACAAAAGGAAGTGACAGAGCGAAGGTGTATTTCGAGATTACTGCAAAGACGTCAAACGCGTCACCTAGACCTCAGCTGGCTCCACGCGATGAAATCCAAGAATACATTGATGCTAGATTTTTTGTCTTGCTGCGAAGCCCTGTGGCGTGCTTTTGAATTTGACATCCACTTTAGAGTGCCTTCAGTAGAGCGATTATCAGTGCATCTTCCTGGGATGAACTATGTGCGTTATGAACCTGGTACTGACCTACAAGCATTGCTAGACAGCCCAAAAGCAAAAAACACAATGTTGACTCAGTGGTTTGAAGCTAACTCAAAGCACAAAGAGTCTAGGAACCTAACATACTGTGACTTCCCAAAAGAGTGGTCTTGGGATGATTCCCATAGATGTTGGCGAAAGAGAGCACCTTGTGCTAAAATTGGCCGTATATACTATGTGCACCCAACTGCTGGAGAGTTGCATTACCTGCGCATGTTACTTATGATAGTCAAAGGCGCGAAGAACTATGCTGATCTGCGAACATTTGAAGGGAAAGTGTATGGCACGTTCCAGGCCGCTTGTGAGGCGCGTGGTCTCCTTGAAGGCGACAATGAATGGCACCTTCTGTTTGATGAGGCAATAGTATCTGCATCAGCATATCAACTGAGACAATTATTTGTCACTGTTGTGCTTTTATGTTCTGTATCAAATGTGTGTGCATTATTTGATAAATATTGGCTCTACTTTACTGACGACATACACCGCAGGCTTAAAGATGCATTTGGAAACCCAAATTATATTATTCCACATGAGCAGCTCATGGCTTTGCTCATACAGAACCTTACAAGTGTATTTGCTAATAGTGGTGGTAATATAAATGACTATAACTTGCCAAAGGTGCCAGCACAGTATGATTGCATACATGATAATCGACTGATAAATGATGAACTTGACCCTGAACCTTTGATGTTATCGATGCATGCTGCCTCCTTAGTTTCGTAGCTGAATGCTGGCCAGAAAAGCGTATTCGATACAATAATTCACCGTGTTCTTGGTGGGCATCCTGGTTTTTTCTTTGTCTGCGGCCATGGTGGCACGGGTAAAACCTTCTTATGGAATGCTGTCATTGCGAGCTTGAGATCCGAGGAAAAAATAGTGCTTGCTGTAGCATCATCTGGTGTGGCATCCTTGCTATTACCGAGAGGGCGTACTGCACACTCGAGATTTAGAATACCCTTTGACATAACCGAGGCTGCTACGTGCAGTGTCAAAAGAGGTACCATGCTTGCCGAACTTTTACAAGTTGCTGCTCTGATTATATGGGATGAAGCACCGATGACACATCGGCGATGCTTTGAGGCTTTAGACACGACTATGCGAGATATTCTTTCAGAACATAATCCTGCGAATGCAATCCTGCCATTTGGTGGCAAACCAATTGTTCTTGGAGGTGATTTTAGACAGGTTTTGCCAGTTGTGCGCAAGGGCTCGCGATCCTCCATAGTTAGTGCTTCTATTACAAACTCAAGATTGTGGCAGCATGTTGTTGTTCTAAAATTGCACACAAATATGCGACTTCTTAACCCATCTTTAAACGAAAATGAACGTGATGAACTTGAGCGCTTTAGTGAGTGGGTCTTAGCTATTGGCGATGGTACTGTCCCAGCTGAAAGAAGGGGAGAGGAGCGTGAGGCTTCGTGGGTTACAATTCCTGATGATCTATTGGTCCACACAGATGGTGATAAGATCACGGCCCTTGTATCTGAAGTGTACCCAGATTTCTTGGTGAATTACCATAAGTCTGAGTATTTGGCCTCACGTGCCATTGTCTGCCCAAATAATCAGACAGTTGACGAGATAAACGAATACATTGTCTCACTGCTCCCTGGTGACAGCGTGGATTACTTGAGCTGCGACACAATATCCAAATCATCTGAGCACATACCAGATTTTGATGTGCTCTACCCAACTGAGTTCTTAAATTCAATCGATGCTAACAATTTTCCCCGCCATAAGATTGTACTAAAGAAGGGTGTTATAGTGATGCTCCTACGCAACCTTAACCAAAACATGGGCCTTTGCAATGACACAAGGCTACTTGTTCTTCAATTAGGACAGCATATCCTAGAGTGCATGATACTAACAGGTTCTAAGATTGGTGAAAAGGTTTTCATACCAAGAATTGCCCTTAACACTACAGATGTGAAGTGGCCCTTCACGCTACAGAGAAGACAATTTCCTGTGCAGATATGCTACGCGATGACAATAAATAAAAGTCAGGGTCAGACCCTATTTAGGGTTGGCCTTTATCTCAAGAAACCTATTTTTACACATGGGCAACTTTATGTTGCCGTTTCAAGATCTACATCTAGGCACGACGATCTACATCTAGGCACGGCCTTAGAATTCTGATCGAAAATGATGATGGGTCGTGTGGCTCCCAAACTCGAAATGTTGTTTACCGAGAAGTCCTTGATGCTGCTAATGCGGCATTTGCTTAGGACTCTTGCCGCACAATGTATTTTGTTCTGTACATAGTGTTCGTATGTTCTGTACATAGTGTTTGGAAATCATTAGCTGATGTCTTTTGGCCAATTTTTGGAGCTTTGGCTATAGATTTAGTATGAGCCACATGGTGCCTTTTAAGTTAAGTTGTTACTATTATTTAACCACATTTGCAATCTCCAGCCTAATTTTGCCTTTCATTTATGCTGTTCTGACAAAATATTTTGCTAATGCAGATGGATGATTTTCTGATTCCCCGCCTTTCCGTTGGAGCCTGTGATGACAATTTGTGCGTGCGTGTATCTAGGTTTTGGGACTTCTCTGATCCCAATGATGAGGCAAAGTTACTGCACAGTGACCTGGTCCTGATTGATGAGGAGGTTTGTGGATTCTCCTTTATCTTCTTGGCCTTGCATAGTCCTGGAGATGACTGTATAGGACTTTTCCATGTATAAAAAGGTTGTTTGTTTTCCAAATAACACCGAAGTACTAACATGTAGTTGGTTGCTTTCCTTTTTTTGGAACAGGGAAACAGCATACATCCTCAGATATACCCACCTGCTCATGAAAGGTTCAAGACTCTGGTAAAGGAAGGTAGTGTCTACAACTTTGCATGTTTCAAGGTCAAGAACTCGCACAACTACAAATCTGTTGCAAACAATGTCATGCTCAGCTTTTCAAAATGGACTACAATAGACGAAGTTGTTGAAGTCCCACCTGGTTTTCCAACGATGACCTATTCCCTCACTCCCATAGAACAAGTCCGTAATCGTCTTGATAAAAAGGAATACTTCACTGGTAAAGCTCTAAACTTATCTGATTTATTGTGCCGGTACGAGCCCGTTGCTAACTTGTGCGTTGTTAATGTTCAAATCAGATGTCATTGGAGTGGTTGCTGCAGTCTCAAATGTCATGACTCTACGTGGAAGGGGGGGACAAAGTGACCGGTTGAAGAGGGTTGTCACCATACATAGTCAAAGGTCAGTTGTGTATGCCTGTTGTGATTTTGCTAAACTACATATCGAAACTGATTTTTTTATATTTTTCATCATCTCAGCAAACTAAAGTGTATCTTTGAAATAACAGCAATGATTCAATTGATGTTGTGCTGTGGGGTGAGCGTGCCAGTTCGTTTCCAGCTGACCAGCTGCACAAAGATGGACAAACATCTCCACAGGTTGTCATGTTTGTCGGCACTCTCGTCAGGAGCTTTTTAGGTATGCTTTTTTTAAGAACTGATATAGCATTTCTCTTCTTTAAGAACAATTACAATACTGATATAGCACTTCCCTCTGTCCCGCTTTACTTGCACCATGCTCTTTCATGTTACTGCTACTCTTTCATGGAAAAATTTGGAGTGGGAGCTTTTGTTTGTTTCCCTATCTGAACAATGGTTCTGCATGCCCAATTTTAGATTACCTGCTGCCTTAACATAGAGGTACTATTGTCATTCCCTTTGAATATCAATCTGCAGTTCAAATTCTAAAAATACATTTCAAAATTCTGGCAGATTACAAACTCGCAGCCTGCATGTTTTCTTCATGTAGTGCTTTTTGATGGTATAATTTCTTACTGGTCATGATGTTTCATATTCTTCAAATGACTTCTGATGAGTACCTAACTACGATTCAACCAGTCAAGTACATGCCGTGTAGTGCAGTGCAGGAGGTACTTTTTGGCCGTAAAATCAACTGTCAAAAGTACTGAATCAGCAGGTATAATAAGACCCCGCGACTTTGTATAACCAAAAAAACAAGGAATGGATTAGAGAGCTTCTGTTGCAACGTCTGCAACATGACCGTTAGGTAGTCCTCTTTGCCACGTCCATCTCGCCTCCAAATTCCAAAAAAAGATGTCCATTCCGACAGAAAGCAGCCTAGCTGCTGGCTGCTAGCATCACTTGCTCTCCGAGCCGGCCATGCTCGAGTGCCTTGCAAGCAACATGGATCAGTGCAAGTGTGCAACCCAAATGCAGCAGTAAGCCAGTAACAACATGAATAACTAACACAATCTAAACAAGATCCCCCTCATGATAATCGATTAGAGTACTCGATCCGTACTAGGAGGACTAATAACCTGGCCGTGCAAGCAGGCGAGATGGCTGAAAATTCGGTTGTTGGCCTAATAAGTTAGTCTGATGGACTGAGCGACCAAGGAGAATTAAGCTAAGTGAGAATTTGAAGGAAGGCTTTGCTTGCACGGGGACGGAGGAATTTAGTCTGATGCAGAGCAGCGTAGGGAGAGAGAACTTGATACAAGGCTTTGCTTGTGTTCCTGCATCAGCATGGCTATGATAATATTGTTAATTACTTTTAAACACACTAACTGTATATGCTGCTAGCGTATTCAATCAACCAAAAAAAGTCAACTTAATAAATAGAGGGTTTATTTCCAAGGATTTTTCCCCTGCAATCAGTATATTTTGTTTCCTTATTCAATGAAATCTTTGTTGTTGTACTCCAAGTAGCTGTAATAGATTTGTAATGTTGCAGTTCTATTTTTTCCAGGAGTTATATCCCTAACAGGCGGCGCATCGTGTAGATGGTATATTAATCCGGAAGTCCTTGAAGCAAGTCCTCTTATAACCAGGTAATGTGTTTATCCAGGATGTGTTTCGTGGTGGTCATCCTTTACTTCATTTAATAAAAGGTCTTTCCACTCTTCTTTTACAGCGCTGCAAGCATGTGCCAGGCAATTAAGTGGGATCAGCAAGTGACATCACCTGGACCTGTATCTGCTGCTGACCACAAGAAGATTTCTGATATTAAGTTCCTTAACCCCTTCAAAACCAAGAAAACAGAGTTCCTGGTTACTGTCACAGTGAAGAAAATCAACAGCTCCTCATGGTGGTACAACTCATGCCACAAGTGTGCCCGAATAGTTAAGCCTCATGATGACTTATACAAGTGCACCGATTCTAGGTGTGGTCACATCGGCAGCCCTGCCCCAAGGTCAATAGATTTCGCTTGTCTTTACTTACTGCTCACCAAAACACCTCTCAAACTGTACAGTTATGCTTGATGATCTGTTCTGCTGCTGCCCACAGATACAAACTTAGCATTGTTGCTGGAGATGAGACCGGAGACACCAATTTTATTGTGTTTGGAAAGTGGGCCCAGCGCATGATAAAGAAACAAGTTGACACTCTTATAGCTTCGAATCCGCGTGGTTTCCTTCCAGATGATATCACGAGGCTCCTAGAGAAGGTCTACATATGGAATGTCAGCTTCACAGAAAACTCGAAAGATTCCATCGAAGAATGTTTTCAGGTCAATGCTCTTATTGAAGAAGTAAATGATGGGAATGCTCTTCCAGCGACACCAACAGGATCGCAATCGTCATCTCTTATGCTCTCTCAGGGTGCTGGTAGCAGTATGCAAAGCACTCCTCAAAAAAGCTCTGCCCTGCCTTTGACTTCACTGCCTGATGCTACAGAAGCTAGCCATGCTTCAAGTGCCACACCATCTAAGAGAACTCTGAACATCCCTGGACAGCCAAATACACCGCAGAGTGGTGGAGACACTTCTCTGAATGAGGTAGCCTATAACTCGTAATCTGTGCGTTCATTTTTCATGATATTAAGTATTTAAGAATCTTAAATTCCTTTTGGATTAGTAATATCACTTGTCTACTGATTCTTTTATATGCTACACTTTGCATCAGATTGTTGGTGGTGGGCACAGTGTAGGTGCGTCTGATGCCTCTGCAACCAAAACTCAGAAGAGCACTGCCAAGAAAAGGTTAGCCTCATGGATAGATAGTTTTGAGTCTTTCCTTACACAACCAGCACCATATCTCTAGGACTTAGTAAGTTGCTTATAGGTCTCGCACATCGCCTACCAAGAAAACTGCGAAGAAGTTGTTCAACAATCAGGATGCTCCTGGGAATGAAGATGATGAAACCTGTGCTGATGTGGCTGCTGAGCCAAGGTACTGCCTTGCACCACTACAAACCATGCAGTAGACTAAATTACCCTACAAAATTAGTTGTTGTTTTTGGAGATATGTGGTTCTTCTATAATCTGATTCCAAAACCAAGTTTATTTTACTAACGGAGTGAGTGAGCTAAGTGCTTTCTTTGCCATCTGTTTGTTTTACATACTGATCACAGTGATAGCGATCTAGATGACTACATGGACCTACAACAAGTCTACTTGTGCTGTTATTTTCTATTCATTTACTTTTCTAATATCATTATTGTATTGGTTCCTTTACAGCTCAGGCGGAGATATGTAGGTATCCAGGGCAAGAAAGAGGATGCCCTTCTTTTGTCTACCAGTTGCAGCCTGTCGCTCGCTCCTCACATGTTCTAAACGCTTTTGGTAGTTTCATTGCTGCAAACTGTGACCTCTTTTATTTGATGTTGTGAACTTCCTCAATGCTTAGATTACTTATTCAGATTAGTATTCCAAGCTACTATCTTAAACGTTTAGTAGCTAGGAATCCTAATCGTAATCTGTAATATATTGATAGAACCCTATGGGCTGCAATGATCGAAATGTGTAATATATGGCTAGACAGATACCTTATGGGCTGCGAAGGCCATTTGATCACCGGCACTGATCCATACTGTTTGATGAATTCAGCCGGGACAAATGATGCGTTTGTGTGCTTTCAATGTTGATTTTCTTTTGGTTCTGTTAATTTTGATCACGGTAGAGTACACTTTCGATAGGGTGCGCAACGCGCGCCGGATTGTTCTAGTATCCATAAATAGTGTGTCTATTCTAGTTGCACGAAATATTTGTAACCTAGTTCCAACCCTACTTAGCAATTAGCATTGGCAATATTGAAATGTAAAAAAGTAAATGCGGGATATAAGTGGGGAAAATAAATAGCAGGTTAGAACGCCGATTTTTTTTCCTGAAGCTCCCCTAGTCCTTGTTTTTTTTGAAATAGGGTAGCCCCTGCTTTTATAGAAAGCAATTATGGTTTGTTACAGACCCATTAGCACCGCTGGGGACTCCAGCTTACAGATGAAGAACGCAAACACAAAAAGGGATCTAGAACCTGATCTGGAAAGACTGTCCAGCTGCACAAACTACATCCTCCCTTCTAATTTTTCAATAGAAGCAAAAGGGGACTAGCTAAAACAACTTTTATATAAAAGACTCTACTGGTAGACATTCCTTTCTTCTTTCCAGGAAAGCTTTAGTCCATCCTCGAGCTTGAGCCATCATCTCGTCTAGTCTTGCCGCCTCAGTACACCCCAGTCTTGCCCGCCATCTCTGCAGACAAGCGTGAATTTTGAACAAAATATCAGCAGGGTCTTTTGGGAACACCCCCTCTATAGCCATTTTATTGCGTGTCGTCCATAGCGACCATAAAGTCATTGTTAGCGCATACAATTTTAGCCCATACCCCCCATCATGTAATAGTAACCATTTTTCCAGGAAGTCTTGTAGACTCCTCGGAGGTCTATCCCAACCCATTGCCTCTCTCAAACACTCCCAAGTAAACCTGGCCAGTACACAGGAGAAGAGTATGTGGTCCGCGCTTTCTGGTTTGCCACATACTACACAATTTGGATTTCCTTTCCATTTCATCCTTTTCAGCATCACCCCAAATTGGATTCTGTCCCGACAGACTAACCACATAAAAGTCTTAAGTTTCATTGGCAACTTACTCTTCCACAGTTTCTTCATTCGCTTGTCGGACACCCCCCGATATGATAAGCATCTGTACATTGATTTTGTCGAGTAGCTCCCAGATTTTCCTAGTTTTCAGATCATCTGATCCCTGTCACCATTCAATTGTACTCCATTCAATTTTCCCATCCGCTCCCCCCATTGCAGCTCCTCTGTTGGGGTTAGTGGTCTACTCAGGTCCATGTACCACCCCCCTCTTTGAACCGTTCGCTTACTAGACACTTTTTGTCTCTGCAATACTCATATATTTGTGGGAAAGACAGCTTGAGCGGTGTCTCCCCGATCCACACATCCTCCCAAAATTGCGTGTTTTTGCCATCATTTACTTTCATGACTGCCCCCCGTTTGAGCTCGTGCTTCACTTTGTTGACCCCCTGCCAAAACTGAGATCCCCCCTTCTCTTTGCAGTTTGGGAAAGCCTTTTTGCTCAGATATTTGTTTTCTAATAATTGGCAGCACATATCGTTCTCCTCATGATTATACATTCTCCACACCCACTTCAAAATTAGAGCCTCATTCAGGATTCTCGTATTGATGATACCTGCCCCTCCCCCCAAAACTTTCGGAAGGCATGTGTATTCCCATTTCATCATATGGTATTTGAACTTGTCTCTATCACTCCCCCCAAAAAATTTAGATCTCACAGTGTCCATTTGTCGACGGGTCCCCTCATGCAGCAGGAAGATACTCATCATGTAAATCGGCATGTTGCTCAAAGAAGTGTTGGTTAGGATTAGTCTCCCCCCAGAATTCAGATTTTTACCCTTCCACAGTTGTAGTTTGTTTCTCATTTTCCCCACTATACCCTTAAAAGCCCCCATGCCAAGCCGTCTGTCGCTGATTGGAAATCCTAGGTATTTCATTGGAAGACCCCCCACTTGACAATTGAGCATGTTTGCAATTCTTAGTTCTGCCTCCCTATCCATACCAAACGCCACCATTTCACTTTTGTGGTAGTTAATTTTCAAGATAGATAACCATTCGAAGCAATACAAAAGGAATTTCATGTTTGTGATAGATCGTTTATCCCCCTGACACATTAGCACAGTGTCGTCTACATACTGAAGATGGGTTACCCCTCCTGGAATTAGGTGTGGCACCACCCCTTTGATGTACCCCTTCTTCTTGGCCTCGTCCATGATGTAGGCCAAGGCATCCGCTGCCAGGTTAAAGAGGAGGGGAGGTAGCGGGTCCCCTTGCCTAAGCCCCCTATGGGTTTTGAAATATGGACCATTTAGGCCATTAATGTTCATACATACTCTCCCCCCTTCACTGTATTCATGACCCAGCTTCTTAGTTTCTCATCAAAGCCTTTTCTGTTTAGCACCTCCTCCACAAAGTCCCACCTGATACTATCATATGCTTTCTCAAAATCAATTTTAAAAATCACCCCCTTAGCATGTTTTGTTTTGAGCTCGTGCATGATCTCGTGTAGCATCACAGCTCCATCTGTTATAAGCCTCCCCCTGATGAACGCAGTCTGACTGGAACTGACTAGTTTGTCTGCATATGGGGTCAGTTTGTCCATCAACAGTTTTGTGAAGATTTTGAAGCTGACATTCAATAAACAAATGGGCCTAAATTGCTTTACGTTGTTGGCCTCTTGAACTTTCGGAATCAAGGTGATCACCCCGTAGTTAAGTCTGGCAACATCCAGGTTATTTAAGTAGAAGTCATTCATCATTTCTAGCAGCTCTCTCTTTATTGTATCCCAACAATTTCTATAGAACGCCACCCCAAAACCATCAGGTCCCAGGGCCGTATTTACCTTCACCCCAAAACCAGCCCTAGTCCTTGTTTTGGAGCACCCACACAAGGGTATAGCTCCCCCCTTACCCGCAAAAAAAAACTCCCCCTTGACCCGCACAAGGACCAAGTGCTCACTAGTGGCAATCCATTCTCCATTCCGGATTGATAGATTCCAAAACAAGCACAACACTTCTTGAGGCTTCTCACAAGACACCTCCTTTAGAGCTCACAAAAAATGCCACCATCAAGTTATCTAGGTGATGCCGATCACAAAGAGTAACAATCAAAGACTCTCACTTCACCTACACAAACCAAAGAGATGGATGGATGCACACTTGCTACTCCCCAAGCACTAATAATGATATCTTAATCTTCAATTAAGAACTTCTCAAATCTCTTCTAGTTCTCAACTTTTTCTCGACCTCAAATTTTCCTATCAACTTCGTTCACTGAGTGCCAAGAGAGATGGAAGGAACCATGACAACGTGTGTTTATAGACCAAGTAAAGAAGCTAGCTGTTGTTGTTCATGTGACACAAAAATGGCACCACCGAATCAATCGATGCATGTTTCAAGTACAATTCCTCAATGGTCACTGACACATCACTGACTCCTTTAATTTGGTGCTTGACCATTATTTCCATGGCAACGATATGTACGGCCTTATTTTGAGCCTTATTTATGGCAAAAGTCGGTGATGTTTCTGAGCTGATCGCATTGACCCATTCGGTGGGACTCAAGAGCATACATCCGCTCGCAACTCAAAAACATCATATCACCGACTGATACTCTGCCACGTCACTGTGCTCACACCGTACCATATGGTGGGGTGGGCTAGCACATTGCATGCGTGCTATAGTCAACAACTCATTTGGTGACATATCCCAGTTGTCAACGATTGAATTGGTGACATGAACTTCTTCAGTCCAAGTGCTTGAAACTCTTCAAATTCAACTTCTCTGAGTTCCACTACTTCTCACTTATCCTTTAAATGGCAATTACAATTTCAATCTCATAATGGGGGCCAATAATACCATGAAATCCTCATAACACAAAAGAATAAACTTCGTAAACTGACAGTTTTGCTCACTATAGCTGTCTTTTTCGGTGCACAATACTACCTTATACTACTGTTCGAAAAGGACTCGTACGAAGGATCCGACAGTTGAGATTAATTGTACACTACCAAAACCTTAAGTTGTAGTATATGTAGTATGCATGAGTAGTATGGGGCATAACTGGAAATATGTAAAATGACATTATTGAAATATATCAAATCTTTCTATAGGGTGCGGGCATGTTGGGGGGGGGGGATTTAAACCCCAAATAATATAATTCATGCAAATAACAATATTAGCCATATCAAAAACCGGTTATAATACTTTTTACTACCACCACCTTGGTAGTATTGTGCACCACCGTAGAAAACCTAAAAAATTATGGTAGTGTGTTGGATGTGTGGAACAACTATCAACCAGATAAATTATATAGAGACTACAAATCTGCGGCACTTAAATTTCACTTACCAACTGCTGGTCAGTTGGAGCATATATTAAAATCAATGAAAAGATGCAGGTGTGAATAAAATAAATAAGTCATTTTAAGACAGACCCCAACCAAAAAAGAATTTGCATGAGATAACCCCTTTTACATATAACTAAAATTACAAATAACAAATAATGCACTGACGAAGAAAATGAAACAAAATAGAGAATGTGGATGAACATTGAATTGGATACTGACAATTTCGATGCCTTACGGCATGATTGGTTTCAGCTTTGTAAAAATGCAGCTTGCAGACTGCGGATTTGTAAAAGTTGTTTTGAACAAAAATCCTAATTGTAAAAAGATAGGGTTGTTTGACATTATGTGGGTTGTAATGTTGTTTTTGCTGTGCAATGTCTATAATATATCCCTTAGCTATTTGTTTGCGTGTGCAATTGAGAAATCACAATTTTCACAATAACAATTTAATAAAAACAGCTTAATTTATAATTCTTTTATATTCTATAATATATCCCTTGGTGGACAGATCTTGCTTTAGCTTTGGGATATCTTTTTTTTCCTCGAACACTTTAGCATTGGGATATCAGAACTTTTAGTATATGTGAGGGGGAAATTCTGAGACGATTCTTACTTGAGATTTGGTTGTGCTTTGATCTATATATAAACACTCGGACACTGAAATAGAGAACAGATCACAGATCCAAGAGACCTCCTCCGATCCTAGCAATTCTCCACTCATGGCACTCGCCACCAAGAGAGTTGTGTACTTGACAGCAGCTATTTTCCTGATTCTTGCAATCATGTCACACACTTCTTCATGCTGTCAAGCTGGGGAAGAAGGTACGCAAATAGTTCCTTACACTTTGATTTTTTTTTGAGATGTTCGGATTACTAACTAATCATGCATTCTGAATCTGATTGTGTTGTGTCGCAAGTGTAGTTGACCTTGACGACCGTCGCCGCAAGCCAGAGGTGACGTGCTATCCTTACAGTGCTTCACACTGTGTAGATCATGACTGCAGGCAAGTTTGTGCCAACAAGGGCTTCAATGGCAACGGGGCCTTCTGCAGCAAACGTGGTTTAGCATATCAGTGCTGCTGCCCACATCAAGCAGTGTAGTGCATCAATCTGTTCGACTTGAATAAAAATAAAATACATTTCCTATTGCACAATATGTGAACGCCAAGCATGTGTGGTTCTGTTGGCACCTTTTGGAGCCAACAGCACGCAAAGGCAGCTGTCGCAGCGCTTCTGCATCGACACTGGTCAGACCAGTCGCCGGGAGATTCCGGCGGTAGACCTAGAACGCAGGCTCGGGAGAGACCCCGTCAGAGCTAGCGCACGTAGGGTTGCTCTAGGGTCGGCAAGGCCACCTAGAACGCCTTCAGACATCGCGGAGACGAAGGAAGAACAACAGATGGGATTGGAAGAGCTAGGGTTTGGAGATAAAAGTAAATATGAGACAAATAAAGGTAAATGTATTTGATCCATTGGATGATACTCAATCGGCCACGACCCCTCATATTTATTGGGGTGGGAAGGACTTGCCCCGCAAGGAATTCCTTTTACAAGTTTAATCCTATCAGGACTCCTTGATTTGGTTCGGACGCGGGGGCACCGGTCAGACCGGTTAGGCACACCGGTCTGACCGGTGTGGCGTGCCGGACCAGCTACAGGAACCAGGACCGGTCAGACCGCCCTAAGGCACCGGTCAGACCGGTCCGTCCTGCCTGGTCGGCTAGGTGCCAAATTTGAGTGTCAACATATTCCCCCCTGTTTTTTGGCAAAGGATACGTGCCAAAAAATACTTTTCTAAACTAAAAAACACTTAGGACGATATTTAACAAAACAACAGCCGTTCACATATTTTACTCAAGTTGAGGATGACACCTGCTTCGGTCTCCACTCCTTCAGGGTCCGTGTTGACTTGGCGGGCTTCTCTTCAATCTGCTACTCCATTGCTCCTCGCTTACGTAGCCTTGCAACCTTCTTTTTTGAGTGTGGGACAAGCCTGAGGGACACCACCTCGGCTGCATCTCCTTAGCATTTTGCTTATTGCTATTCTCACCTTGCTTAATAGTAGTACACACATTATTTTTGACCAGATTGCTATTGCAAATAATCGACCTTTGTAATGCATTATAATTTGAATATGCAATAGGATATTGAATCATATATGAATTCATGTACATACTACTATAATCAGCAGGTGAACAATAGCAAGGATAATACCAAGACGATGGCATAACAGATCCAACAAAAGGATATTGTGAAAAGTTACCTCGTTGGTGATGAGTACCTTTATGTCTTGGTGGTGCTTTTACGCTCTTAGCACCGTTTGACTGATTACTTCGATCCTTAGTTGCTCCTTCCCTCTTACACTTGGCCAAGAGTTCATTAAAACTTGGCCTTGCTTTTTCTTGGGTTTGGAACATCTTGAACCTTTCTGGAGGCACTGGTCATACCGGTTGACGCATTGCCGGTCTTCTTGGTCTTGTCTTGCCCCCCAAGCGTTGAAGTAGCTGAAACCTTGGGGATCATCTCCAGAAGCTGTCTCTCGTTGTGTCTTTGCTCTCCAATGATCACATTCTTCCCTTTAGCGTTTTCGGCTTGATCCGGCCGAATAAGCACATTAGGATTTGACAACTCAAGAGTACTAACAAAGGCACTATTAGGGAAAGGATTTTCGTCGACTTGCATCTCATGGAATTTCAAACGACCTTCATTAATGGCCAATTGTATTTGCCGATGAAAAGTATTGCAATCATTGGTAGCATGAGAAAAAGAATTATGAAATTTACAATAGGCACATCTTTTTAATGGATCAAGAGGTGGTATAGTGTGAGACATTTTAATTTTACCCGACTTAAATAACTCATCAAATATTTTATCACACTTAGCCACATCAAAAGTAAATTTCATCTCATCCCGACTCTTATGAGCTAGCTTAAGAGAAGCACAAGTGTTTGCTTTATCATTAGGTGACCATGTTAATTCAACAGCACACACTTCTTTATTCTCATCGTCCGATGATTCATAATCTAGCATATGCATGTTTGGACGATCAGATTTGAGCCGAGTATCTTTGCTTCGGCTTTCATGAGCTAAAGCTCTTACTAAGACTTGGGCAACATCAATAAATTCATGACCTTCTAATTTTTCTTTAATATGGGATCGCAAACCATTAAAAGCTAATTCAGCAAGATCCCTCTCAGAGATAACAAGATTATAACAACGGTTTTTGGTTTCTCTAAACCACCTAATGTAACTAGTAACAGGTTCATCATGCTTGTGCTTAACCGATGTTAAATGACTCAATCTTAACTCATTATCTCCGCTATAAAAGTGATCATGAAATTTTTGTTCTAATTGTTCCCGAGTACGAATAGAGTTAACAAGTAATGAAACAAACCATGAAAAAGCATTACCAGTTAAAGATAAAGAAAATAAACACACTCTTATTTCCTCTATGACACTAGCTTCTCCTAATTGAGCAAGATATTGACTAACATGCTCCCACGTAGTTTTGCTATCATCCCCATTAAACTTCACAAATTCAGGACAACGCCAACCAATAGGATAGGGAACCGAATCAAAACTAGAAGGATACGGTTTTCGATATGAAAGATTTTTATTTTTTACTTCTATCCCATAGTCATCTTTCATTTGTTTAGCAAGATTAGCATTAAACCTATCGATGACTTCTTGGATGGTGGTTGGCATTGGCGTAGTAGAAGCATTCGATTGCACCACATTCGGCTGTGTGTATGAGCCAGAAGTGTTGTGTTGCAAACGGCTATTAATTTGGGGATTAGGTGCGTAACCATACCTAATGCATGTTTCAAACGGAACCATAATTGGAATACCTTGAGCTACTGAAGTATTCCCACCGGATCGGCCAGAAGCGGCCTGAACGGGAGGAATAGTAATTATAGGTTCCGGAGACGAGGGAAAAGGCACCATAGCGCCAGCACCGGTCTGACCGGTCGGACCCACCGGTCTGACCGGTCTGTTATGACCAAACGGCAGCAGTGGTGTTTGTCCCACAAAATAATTCAACGGTATTCCATACTGAGGATTAATCATTTGTGCAGCCGATGAATTAATAGATGGGGTCTGAGGTGCCACAGTTTTAGAACCAGATGCAACATTATCATCACCCTCTACCCGTTTACCAAGACTCTTATCTACCATGTTTTGCATATTTTCAATCATTGATAAACGAAAGCTATCCATCACGGTAGTAAGATCATTAACAGTAACTAAAGAGGATGGAGATGATGATGTGCCCACATTGGGCGGTACCTTAGCTAGGTGGTGGAGTGTTGAAGGTGATGTCCTTGATCTTCTTCACCTTGCCTTCGCGAGTCTTCTTGAAGTGCGTCAAGTAGTGAAGCCGATCCTCTTCAGCCTTCTGCTTCATGAGCTTTTCTAGTTCTTGGTGATCTCGTTCGGCCTTTTGCTTCATGAAGTCCTTCATGGCTTGACGATCTTCAGGTGAGAGCTCTTCATCCGTGAAGTCGACGATGTTGTCTTTGTCTAGCTCACACCGAGACATGTCGCCGGAGTTGGATAGATCGGTTAAGATAGCCAGATCTTCGTTCCCCAGCGGAGTCGCCAATTTGTTGGCACCTTTTGGAGCCAACAGCACGCAAAGGTAGCTGTCGCAGCACCTCTGCGTCGACACCAGTCAGATCGGTGGGGTAGATCGGTCAGACCGGTCGCCGGGAGATTCCGGCGGTAGACCTAGAACGCCGGCTCGGGAGGGACCCCGTCAGAGCTATTGCACGTAGGGTTGCTCTAGGGTCGGCAAGGCCACCTAGAACGCCTTCAGACGTCACGGAGACGAAGGAAGAACAGCAGATGGGATTGGAATAGCTAGGGTTTGGAGATAAAAGTAAATACGAGACAAATAAAGGTAAATGTATTTGATCGATTGGATGATACTCAATCGGCCGCGACCCCTCATATTATTGGGGTGGGAAGGACTTGCCCCGCAAGGAATTCCTTTTACAAGTCTAATCCTATCATGACTCCTTGATTTGGTTCGGACGCGGGGGCACCGGTCAGACCGGTTAGGCACACCGGTCTGACCGGTGTGGCGTGCCAGACCAGCTACAGGAACCAGGACCGGTCAGACCACCCTAAGGCACCGGTCAGACCGGTCCGTCCTGCCTGGTCGGCTAGGTGCCAAATTTGAGTGTCAACAGGTTCATATATTGATCTTACTTCTAGTAATTCGAGACTTCATTTGAGGCCTCCACGATAATTCTAACAAGATGTGCTAAAAATAATAAATCCTAATAAATCTCACAAGAACTAGAAACACATTACAATAATAGCAATAGGTGTATATTCAGTTTTCTAAAAACATTACATGCCTCTGCTATTATAAAATAGTTTAAAACATCCTAAAGGCTTGTTCGGCTAATCACCTCCCCCAGGGGATTGAAGAGGATTCGGGAGGAATAATTCTCCTACAAGTCTGTTGGGAGTTAGTACCTCTCAGTCCCTCCAAATTTGGGATTAACAGAACCAGGCATAAATTTATATATGAATTATCCATATTTGTCACTATGAAAAAATTCTGCAATAACCCCCCTAATATCAATCTAAATTATCCACATATACCATTTTTAAAAGATAAATTTATAGTGCTTGAAATGAATGATAACTGTCCATCCAGTGAAATCTAATGGTAGTACCGGGAATTAAAAATTTGGTGGAACCAAGTAGTAAAAAGTATATCAGTAAAATATCCTCTCAATTTGCATCTATGTTATCGATGGATGTCATTACTGAAATACTATAATTTAACTAAATTTGCATCTAAACTCCATACCTATGTATGTATGTATGTATGTATGTATGTATGTATGTATGTATGTATGTATGTATGTATGTATGTATGTATGTATGTATGTATGTATGTATGTATGTTAGTTAAATAGCTTAATGTCATAACCACTAAATTACTCAACGTTGACATAGAAAGAAAAACAAACTCAATGTGGTAGTGGAGGCACAACTACAACTAGATCCGAAAAGATTTAAAATCCTAGTTCGTTCCCATAATTTACAAACACACAAGTATGCATTAGTGGGGTATTTTGAGAGGTAGTGCATAATGTGTGCATTATATGAATTTTAGTGGAGTGACTCAATTATTATCTTTGTGAGTGATGAGGTCGTAATACATCAACCCATTCTATATTCAACAAACTGAACAAAAAAAAAAGAGGAATGAGAAGGTGTGATGAGCTACACCGTTCCTTAAACTAAACATCTCCTTGAGTTCACTGACCTATTTGTTGAAGTCGTGCTTACCATAGAAATATAGGATGTGCACTTGCAGCAGGTACGTCACCTGTGATGTATGTGGTGGTCTCTTTACTCGTGTGTGATCAATATAATACAAGAAAGGAATTAAGGTTGCTAGCGACCGGGTCCTGACGCCCAGAAGAGCCAGAGCTCTTGCTTAAACCGATTGGGATTATTGTCAGGTTTACACCTGGCCTGCTGCTTTGTACCAACCAGCTAGCTTCCATGCACTCCAACCAAAACAAACAAAAAATGGTAGGATATATGCTTATTAGCTTGGCTACCTCCAACCTCTTCAAGACAACTTCGGACTAACTGACTAAGATAACGATTGGAACAAGAACTATTTGTACAGAATGCCTTCAATAGCTCAGCATCAATTTAACTATACCCAAAGGAAAGTAGCATCAACTCCTATAAAGCTGGAAAGAAATGGGCAAAGATCAGCTCTCATCACTGGTGCAAAGAGATGGGCTTCTCGGAGAGAGCCCTCGCTGCAGTATCCCTGCTCCTACGGGTCCTTACGCTCCTCCTCTTGATAGCTTCTCTTATCATCATAGTGACTAACAAAAAATATGAGCCGTTTACTGACGTAGTAGACCCACCAAATCTCACTTTCCGGGACTTCTACGCGTACCGGTGAATTTCAAAAGATCTCTCCTCATGCATCTATCAAGAAGTTATATTTTCCTTTTGTGAATTTTGTTGGTTGGTTGCTCAATTTTAGCTTTGTGTCGATTTGATACCTTTTTCAGGTATGTTCTGTCGGCTGCTATCATTGGCTGTGCATATACTTTGTTGGTGCTTCCGTTCGCAGCCATACATGTTGCCCAAGGGAAGAGAATTGGGCGTGGTCGTGGCATAGCTCTCCTCATTTTCACAGATGTGGTAAGCATTAATTCTTGCACTATGCGAGGAGGACAGGGGAGCATCGAGATCTCCACGTCCAGTAAAGTTACAAAAGGGTTTCCCTTCGTTCAAAGCATATTTCATATAGTTACACTCTCTATCCCAAATTACAATTTATTTGGCTTTTCTAGATACATAGCCTTTGCTCACTGGTAGGGTGAGAGGCTTTAGTCCCGGTTGGTAGATGCCTTAGTTCTCTCAAGTCCAACCGGGACTAATGATGAGAGACAAAAGACCCCCTTTTAGTCCCAGGTAAACGAACCGAGACTAAAGGATTTTCCAGCAAAACCAAAAAAAAGCACCCTGGGCGCCTGCAACGGCAGCCACACCCATGCACCGAGCCTGCTCCACCGCCGCCACTGCTCATAACGATTGCCAAGAACACGAACACAGCAAGAACACGAACAAGAAGTTCAATTCCATCTCAATGCCATCTCACAATTCATCACACAATAACCATACAACAATAAGTCATTCAATTTCACCACTAGCATAAACATCACAAACTGAATCGATTCACAACACATCCACTAGAAAAATACACAAGTTTCATCCGATTTCGATTCACAAATAAAAATCAAAACCATTCACAAACTCACGAAAATCCTACAGGGCGTTGTGGCCGCCGCCGGGGCTTGGCCGCGCCGTCCGCTGGGGCTGTGGCCGCCGCCGGGACCTGGCCGCGTTGGCCGCCGGGGTCCCGCGCCGCCCGCGCCGGCCGCACCGGCTGCGCCACGGCCGCGCTGGCCGCCGGCGTCCCGCGCCGCCCGCGCTGCGCCCGTTGGGCTCCCACGCTGCCCGCGCCGACCGCCGGGTACCGCCCGCGCCGGGATCCCGCCCTCGCCGGCAGCTCGCTGCTCCCTCCTGCGATCCAGAAGAAAAAGGAAGGTGAGAGAAGAGATAGAAAGGATAAGAAAGAAGAGAGAGAGGAGAGGAGGAGAAATTTGTGGCTGCGGGATAAAGATAAGGGAGAGAGAGGGAGGCTGTCGGTGGTGACCCTTTAGTCTCGGTTGGAAACACCACCCGGGACTAAAGGTTGACGCCAATTATTACTGGTTTGGTGCCCTTCTTTAGTCTTGGTTGGTATTACCAACCGAGACTAAAAGGGGCAGATCCCACAGCTATTTCAGGCCACGTCGATGAAACCCCTTTAGTCTCGGCTCCAAAGTTGAACCGGGACTGAAGGGTTGTACCAAAGCCTCCGATTCTACCTGTGGCTATGGATCTGGATGGATGCATGTGTAGATACATAGAAAAAAATTTGTATTTAGAAAAACCAAAACAAATACTAATTTGAGGTACACGGAGTAGCTTTTTATTTCTCTAGCAAAAAATAGTGAAATTATTATTCAATTCCTACCGTTATTCTACCTCTATATCTTCAAAATAAAAAATATCTATCGAATCAAACTTTTTTCCCTCGTATTAGAGACTGAATAAAAAATGCTTGCTTACCGGGTGAATGTCCCCGCATGCTGCAGGTGGTTGCTGTGCTGATCGCCACAGGAGCTGCGGCAGGTCTGGGTCTAACAGTTGAATTCCAGCGTTATCCACAAGATTACGATTTCAAGAATTTCTTGAACTTTGTGGACATCTCGTGTGGTTTGATGCTGGGAGCCACAGTATGTATGGTGATCATGATAATAGCCTCGGTTCACTCCCTCACCTAGCTAGCCCAACAAACACCTGCATCAAGAAAATTTTATTTTGTAAATTAGAAAAAGGTTTTTCTGCTTCTGCATAAATGGATAATATTTTTTCTTTTGCTTCTCTACCAGTATCAATTCTTTGGTCAACCAGTATGGAGAGTTTTTATGTTCTCTAGAAAAGTGACTATTATTGAATATATGGTCTACAACAAGAGCAGTTTTTTTTGTTCCCATCTTTATTCATGTTTAATGATGATGACGACGACGACGACGAAGACAGCCTGTTACTCCATGTAATAAATGATGTAGTTACAACTTATGATTTACTAATTATATATGGCATGTATATTCTAAAAAGACGTTTATACACAGCTAAATGGAGACAATTTCTTTTTTTCTTAAAAAAATATACAGCTGCCTCAACATGGCTTTTGCATCACATTGATATGAACCAACTTAGGTCATGGCCCCTCTTGGCCCAGGAAAGTTTCTAAGGAATTAGAACATACAAGCCCAACAGCTCCGTGCCTCGTCGTTGCCCATTGGCAACTGTAGTGTGTTGCAACTATATGTCGCTTCAGCGATAGAGAATGACCAACCGCTACGCTGGAGGCGGGCCCACCTATTAGCAGCATGAGGGCGGAGGGTGGTGGCGTGGGGGCACGGAGGGAGCTCGCCACCAATAGGGTTAGGGTTAGGGTTTTCGGGGTTCGGGTTGCCGGGGTTTGGGCCTTCCGTGGCCTCCGGTTGTAGAGGGAGGACCTTGGGTGGCGGGAGCTGCCGACTCTGGGTGGTGGGAGACATCCGGTGGGAGGCGGGGGAGTCACGGTGACCTCCCTGGCGGGGCCAGGTTAGGGCGGTGGTAGCCGACGGCAGCGAATCTAATAGCGGTAGGTGCGGAGATGGAGCTGGTGGGCAGCGCGGGGGCGACGTAAGTGGAGGTCGGGAGGTTGATAACGATGGCGTGCGCATGAGGATGCAGACGACGATGGTGGGTGTCGTGGGCCTGAGTGGGCCGGTGTCGCGGGCCTAGTGATGCCTAGCCGCACCCAGTGCAGTGCCCGTAAATAGTCTATTGTTCATTTGCTTCCCTTTTCTTTCATGCTTCCGAACCACAACAACAGCTTGAACAATCTGATAAATTGCCATAAAAATATGCTATGTAATATAGGGATGCCAAAGCCTAGACGAGGGGATCTGTTCGCACCCAAAAGTGGCAAGGTTCGAGATATGTGAGGCTAAAGGCTAGAAGTGACAATTTAGTGCTAATCCTTGATATTTTGCTAGTTTGGCTTGGATATGCATTTTACAGGATATGGAGTTCATCTTGGACATTCTGGATGTGATTTCATTGAAAGGAACGAAGACACACTTGGAGCAACGCTAAATCAAGTCAAATCATGGGTTCAAGTTATCAAGGTGAATTATTTGCCAAGATGATCAAGATGGACATTTGGATCATATAATCATAGTCAAAAGTGGCTGATCTGGCTACTAGGATAAGGCCAACTGATCTGATCAGTTATTGGCCATATGGCCGATTCAGCAGTCCTGACCGGTCTGACCTTTCAACACCACTGGTCGGACCGGTCAAACCAAAGTGCTCAAAATGCCAATTGGACTTCACCATTGCGTAGATCTCGTCGAGACGATCGAAATGCATATGTGGAACGTCCAGTTCGGAGTCCGGATGAGGGAGTTATGGTCCTGGCAAGAACCAGCCCTGCGCCTGACCGGTCTGACCGGTGGGACCCGACGGTCTGACCGGTGCTCGCAGCCAAATCCGAGTTAGGAGTTGTATTTCGACACGGTATTTGTATAGGCTTCGACTCCTACTGGGGCAAGACCTCCCCACCCTATATTTATGAAGGGCCACGGCCGATTGAGGGGAACACAATCGAATCTATCATTACCTTTACTTTTTACTCTAAACCCTAGCTTTTCCAACCTCCATGCTTCTCGTCTCTTGATCTCCACGACTTGAGATGGCGTCCTAGGGCCTGCTGGTCGACCTAGGGCACGCCGGCGACGTCCACGCCCTGACGGGGTCCCTCCCGGGCGAGAGCTTCGACGGCCTTTGCTAGTTTGCTCGTAAACTAGTCGTTCTTCGCCACGTAAGTGCGTCGGTTATCTCTTTGCTGGTTTGCTCGTAAACCTAGCCGTCCTCCATCACGTAAGAGTGGTAGTTATCCTCCCGAATGATCAACTTGAGCCAAACCCTAGGACACCAGTCTGACCGGTGCGCCTGACCGGTGTGACCGGTCCCGGTGGCGACTCTGCTCTTCGATCCGTTCGCGTGCTCTTGCTTGTTGACCCTGAAAGGCGTCAACAAATTGGCGACTCCGCTGGGGAAAAAAGATCAGGTTGCTCAAACCGTTCTATCGATCCCTAGCCTTTTAACCTAATTGATCCATTATTCTTGATTCGTCACTATATAGTTGAATCTGGTCTTTTCAGACCGATTGCATCTAATATTGTGACTTTGCATCAGGCTGCTCAAGCCGTTTGCATTGTGTCTTGCTTGCTACTACTTATTGAAGACTAGAAGAGAAGCGAGGCTTTAGTTATTGATTGTTTGGATTTTCGAGGATATCTGGATTTATCTATATTACAAGATCTGAAGCATTAATATTTATTATGGCGGGCTATCCATATACTTCGCATCAATTCATCTACAACGAGCCCAAGGTACAATTTGCAAATACATTACCTATGTCTAATGTTAATAGTTATTTTGCAAGTACCATGAATCCTTATGTTGATGTTGCTAGATTTGATACTAGTAGGCATATTACATCGACTAGTAGTTGTTCAGATGGTTTTACTTATGCAAATTATAGTTCTGAATTTAATATGCAAAAGCCATTGTCAAATAATATGCATGCTTTGAATTTTAATGATACTAGCAACATACAACATTACACTCACACACCGGCTGTACAACAAGTTCAAAAGTCAGTTAACATGCATCAAGGCCAAACTAACACGATGAGTTCGGCCAATTCTTATGGAATACCACATGCTAGTAATTCTACTAATTTTCAACAAGGTGTTTCATCTATTTATTCATCGGCAGGATATGTGATTACATCACAAAACATGCCGGTGAATGAGAAAATTGGCTATGCTAATTCTAGCCATCAGGCCAGTTATTCTCAAACATCATGTGCAACTGATCTCTATAATATTCAGCAAGGTAGAGATGAATCGGTTTTTAATTATTTAGAAAGATTCAAAGAAATAAAGAATCAGTGCTTTAATTTACCTTTTTCCGATTCAGATCTAGCTTATCTTGCTTTTAGAGGTTTAAAATCATCCCTTAGAGATTGATTGAGAGATATAAAATTTAATTCGCTTGATGAAGTGTTTGTGAAAGCTATGGCATATGAATTAAGTATAAAAGAACAAAACGAGAAAATTGGACATGCTAATTCTAGCTATCAGGCCAGTTGTTCTCAATCATCATATGCTACACAACATGACACTCGAGTAGAGGTTGCATCTAATTTTTCAGCACCACATGCAAATGCTAATAATCATGATTTGGCTCTAAATGTTCCTAATAACTCTAGCCAAATTAATGAAAATTCAGCAAAGATATATGCACCTCTAGAGTATAAATCAAATGCTTGGTATGCTGAAATTGCTAGCATTAAGGCAGACTTGGCTGCATTGATAAAAGGGAAATCTGAACTTAAGGAGCTTATTGCCTCGGCACATGAGTGTGAAAAGAAGAACGATTCAGATTTTCATTCTAAATCTGTTCTATTAAAAGAGCCAAGCTTAGCTGTAGAAGAGCATATTAATCAAAAGGAGACAGCTACACTTGATTTTCCTGAAGCCAGAGTTGTCGTACATTTCACTAGTGATTATCATGCCACTAAGCGACAAGTTCAGGCTGAGAAAAGTTCAGAACATCAAACTGCTGAAAACAAAGACAAAGGAGGCGAGAAGGGATCATTGGCATGTCGACACAAGGTGATTTCCAGCAACCCTGGAGGCACCGGTCTAACCGGCTCTCTACACCGGTCTGACCGGTCCAGGCAGAGGATGACTGTGGGCTGCCGTCAAGAGGAGAAATGAGACATCATCCACATCAAGGTTCCTCGCCTCTCCAATGTATTTGATAAGGTATGTTTTACAAGTAATTCACAATCAGATCATATATTTTCTGTTAATTTATTTATTAGTGATTCTATCATAAATAATTCTAAGAGATCGATTGAGGATGATTTACTTGTTAGTGATTGCATGCCTTTAGATTCTACCAGCCAATGCATTGTTAAAATTAAAAAGGCTGATCATAAACATACTTTGACATTTAAATTTTCTACATCATCATTGTCAAAGTTTTTCTCTTCATGGTGTACTTATGGATATTCTGGACTTAAAAGTAAGAGATCAAAATCGAGAGCCTTTGTGAAGTCCGATGCTAATATAGTGACCAACTTTAAAGCATCGGGTATGAGAAGTGCAAATAAAGGTATAGCCGAATGGGTCCATGAGAAATCTGAACCGTTCGTTTGCTTAGCCTTAAAGCCTTCTCCACAAAAGCATCGGTTGGAGAAAATAAAGTACACCTTTGATTTAACTTTGTGCGATAATCTATTTGATATCTTGCTAGAGAATAATTTTATTAAGCTCTCTTATCACAAAGTTAGTCCATCACCTCTTGAGTTAAAGGATAGAAAATATTGCAAGTGGCATAATTCTTTTAATCATAATACTAGTGATTGCAATATTTTTCGTCAATTCATACAATCAGCCATTGACACTGGACGATTGAGGTTTGCTCAAACACGAGAGGATGACCAGTTGGCTACAATTGGTTTTGATGGCAAAGGGTCATTAAATCGGTTAGTACCAGCCGGTTTATCCAAAGATCCGAATTCAATTGCCAAAGAGGAAGATTCAAAACTCCCAAGTGATGAGAAAGACATCGTCCATGACTTGCAAGATCAAGTAATTATCGAGGACGATGGAATTATCAAAATCCCAGAAGTTACTGGGGGGCAATCGAATTTTTCTATATCAGGTCAGGAACCTGCTATTCTTCCTGTGCTGGAGACACAGGTCAGACCGGTGAGGTACACATGTCTTACTGGTGCAGACCGACAGGTCAGACCGGTCACTCAGACTGGTCAGACCGGTCACGGTCTGAAAAATCCAGAGATGTCCAAATCTGGACATCCTGAGGTAGATGGAGGTAAAGACCGTGTCAAGCACAATGGTAGAAAGCCGAAGCTCACTTTTGATGAACTTATGGCTAAATATCAAAAAGAAAATGAGGCAAAGCGTACTAATCGATCAAATAAAGTTAAATCATCAAGATTGCCTCCTAAGCATAATTCTGGGAATTGGAATCGGCAAAGGAAGGGTTTTCAATCAGCAACATCATATTCTCCTTTTGAGCCATCAATGCCGGTTTCATATGCTCCATATCCCACTAGTGCTCATCATTATTCATCATGGTGGTGGAGTGATTCATGGACACATACTCCTTCATATTTCAGACCATATCACATTGAGTATGCAGCTCCAAGATGACCATCACATGCAAGGCAGCCATATGTTGAAAGTGACCGTTTTGAGTATAAAGATCGGTCTAGTGTTCAAAATAAGAAAAAGGTTGTCAAGCAAGTTTACCGAGTGAAAAGAGATGGTTGCAAGGATAAAAGTTCAGATCTGAATTCAATTAATGAAAAGCCGATTAATGTGTTGATCACTTCGGCTATTGGTGGCAAAGGGAGGGAAAAATCATCTGTTGATCCTCCAAGTGCCAAATCTGAGCGAAAGGAGTTGAAGAGGTCAAAAAACAAGAGAGGAGCATTGCTGTCCAGAACTGAAGTAAAGTCAAGTCATCCACTTGGTTTATCAAATTGGCAGAAAAAGAAGCTACAAAAGCTTAGTGCTCAAGAGCTGAGGAAGAAAGGCATGGCATGGGTTCCTAGAGGAAGCATTCAGACTCAAGACAAGGGTGATAATCAAGCAAAAGGTGCAACACAGTTGAAGGAGAAGAAAAGATATGAGAGACGGTCTTCAAAGTTGAGGTTTGCACCAAATCATCAAAATTATGGGTCATTACCTAGTCCATTTGCTTTACAAATGCCACATATGCCTATGTTTCAGAATTCATCCTTAGATATGCTTGATTATCCCTCATACTCTTATTTTGGTCCTTGGGTTCCACATGGATCATCTTTATATCATAGAGCGTTGTCACCAAATTACTATGCATATTGATTAATCTGCAAAAACCGAAATATTTAGTTCTTAGAGATGGTTTTAATTTCTGAATTTATATATCTCTACTCTATTATTTCGGTTGTGCATATTCTTATGGATGAATTCTTTATGGATGATATTATATTATCGTCTTTGACAACATGCATGGCCGATGAATCTCTAGCTCATCGTCCTAAAGTGATAAGCTTCCCGATGAGAGGTTTCTTATAACCTTTTTGGTGCCTTAAGTGCTCGGGGGGCAAGACTTAAGCAAAAAGAGTAATTTACCACTTTGGAGTTTCTATTTACTAAATCGGCTTGCAAGATTTCTCAAAATGTTGGTGCTGTCCTTATTTCACCAAATAATAATGTTTTGAGATTTTTAGCCGGTTGGTATATTTAACCTCAATTAACAAGCCGAATGTGATTTTTTATATTCAGACTGGATTTGGGGGTCCATAGTGGTAGAATCATGCAAAGGCATTTAGGGCTCATTACCAGAGGCGCAACAAGTATTTACATTAAATGAGTCACTATATATATTTCTTGGTATATGTCTAGAAGGTTATCTTAATTTTATAACATCTATTTTATCTAGACATGAGAATTCAGGATTAGTACTCTCAAACAATGAACATCAGGCTATGGTGTCTGAAAGACATTTTCATGAAAAAGGGCCGATGTTTAGTAATCAGAGAGTACGTCCTGAACGGACCGGTCTGACCGCCACCTCGACCGGTCTGACCGTCAGTGACCGGTCTAACCGATCCTTGTCACCGGTCTGACCAGTGTGGCTGTTGGTTTGGTTGTCCAAAATTCAAAATTTGTTAAGGCCAAAATTGACGTTTGGAGAAAGTTTGTTGGCAACTGTTACATAATTTGAGATATATTGGAAGGATTAAATCGAGAACAGACAAAGATGGTTCAAGAGTAATCCGGCTATCATCAATTACAAGGTAATTGTGTTATATTCATTTTTTGAGGCTGATTACTCATCCTACTCTATTTATGGTCAAAATAACTTGTGAATGCATTACTGAATTGTTCTATACTTCATCATTGTCAATTTAGTGAGCATTGCAAAGACCAATTGTCATTATAGCGATTTGGTCGATTTATGCATTCACAAAAGCTTACAAGTGTGAGAATGACTTTGAGATAATATTTCAAGGATCTATAGCCGAGGGAGTGTGTACTCAGGCTTGTCTCACTCACACAATATGTATAAGTTGCAGCAACAAGTTGAAATCTTCATATTGGACGAAATCAACTAAAATGGTCGATAGATGCTATCGTCCTTAAAAAAGTGAAACTTGTTTGCTACTCTTGTGCTCAACATTGTTCTTGTGCAGTTTTGGGGCTGGTAAATATTTTTTGGTACGCAAGCTTTACCAAGAAACAGGAGGGCATATGTTCGCACCCAAAAGTGGCAAGGTTCGAGATATGTGAGGCTAAAGGCTAAAAGTGCCAATTTAGTGCTAATCCTTGATATTTTGTTAGTTTGGCTTGGATATGCATTTTACAGGACAGGGAGTTCATCTTGGACATTCTGGATGTGATTTCATTGAAAGGAACGAAGACACACTTGGAGCAACGCCAAATCAAGTCAAATCATGGGTTCAAGTTATCAAGATGAATTATTTGCCAAGATGATCAAGATGGACATTTGGATCATATAATCATAGTCAAAAGTGCCTGATCTGGCTACTAGGACAAGGCCAACTGATCTGATCAGTTATTGGCCATATGGCCGATTCAGCAGTCCTGACCGGTCTGACCTTTTGACACCACCGGTCAGACCGGTCAAACCAAAGTGCTCAAAATGCCAATTGGACTTCACCATTGCGTAGATCTCGTCGAGACGATCGAAATGCATATGTGGAACGTCCAGTTCGGAGTCCGGATGAGCGAGTTATGGTCCTGACAAGAACCAGCCCTGCGCCTGACCGATCTGACCGGTGGGACCCGACGGTCTGACCGGTGCTCGCAGCCAAATCCAAGTTAGGAGTTGTATTTCGACACGGTATTTGTATAGGCTTCGACTCCTACTAGGGCAAGACCTCCCCACCCTATATTTATGAAGGGCCACGGCCGATTGAGGGGAACACAATCGAATCTATCATTACCTTTACTTTTTACTCTAAACCCTAGCTTTTCCAACCTCCATGCTTCTCGTCTCTTGATCTCCACGACTTGAGATGGCATCCTAGGGCCAGCTGGTCGACCTAGGGCACGCCGGCAACGTCCACGTCCTGACGGGGTCCCTCCCGGGCGAGAGCTTCGACGGCCTTTGCTAGTTTGCTCGTAAACTAGTCGTTCTTCGCCACGTAAGTGCGTCGGTTATCTCTTTGCTGGTTTGCTCGTAAACCTAGCCGTCCTCCATCACGTAAGAGTGGTAGTTATCCTCCCGAACGATCGACTTGAGCCAAACCCTAGGACACCGGTCTGACCGGTGCGCCTGACCGGTCTGACCGGTCCCAGCGGCGACTCTGCTCTTCGATCCGTTCGCGTGCTCTTGCTTGTTGACCCTGAAAGGCGTCAACAGGATCATTTGAAGCTTAAACAATCTGATAAATTACCCTGAAAATACGCTATGGAATATAGGGATGCTAGAGCCTGGACGACGGGAACATTTGAAGGTAATTGTCAGTTGAGATATTTTTTCTTGATAAATTGAGACGCCCACTTATGGAAAATCAACGTTTAGTCCCAGTTGGTAAGGACCTATTAATTAATTTGTCGTGACGAGATTAATGGTGCGATGTGGCTATTCGAACTCATGACCTCTGACCTTGCACGTATGTACCTTCCTTATAGTAACTTGTGGAGAACTCTTTAATCTTGATTGATATTACCAACCCAGACTAAAGCTTTCATCACCAGTGACATTTCGTGACTGTTGTTTCAAACCAAGACTACTACCACACGATGGCATTAGCATCCCCCTGCCCACGTTAGATGCTAGCTCCGCCACTTTGGAACACACTAATTTTAGCAGAAATTCTCACAAGCAATACAATTACTTCGAGATGTGTCATGACAACATACTACTTTAGCTAGTTCAACCAAAGCTGTCACTATGCCACAAACGATTTGTGCTGGCACATGAAAAATAGATTGCTGGCACATGTAATTATCACCCGCCAACATAGTGGTAGGGGCACAGTGCTGGCGGGTGCTTATGTCACCCGCCAGCACAAATGACACAGTGCTGGCGGGCGACATAAGGCACCCGCCAGCACAAATGGAAGCCTTTGCAAAATCAACCATCCCTTTTTAAAGCAGTAAAACGTTGTCAAATAAAAAAGTTGTGAACTACAAAGTTCCATAAACTTCTCAAGATGTACAATTTTTATTCAGGATGTTGCTTCATTTGACAAAGTGGTAGTAATTTTGTTCACAAAATCTATATCTCTTATATAGTTTTAAGAAACTATGTGAGAGATGTATAAGATTTGTGAAGAATGTTGCTACCACTATTCCGGATGAGCAAATGACCAAAATAAAAGTTGTTCATCTTCAAAAGTTATAGAACTTTGTAGTTGAACCATTTTTTATTTGAATTACTTTTGTTAAAGTAAAGTACGTCTGAATTTTTGAAATTTGAAAATTTGAATTTTTCAAACGACCTCAAATGGAGAAACTCTCAACATGAAAGTTGTAGATCCTGAGAAGTTATGAAACTTTGTAGTTTACAACTTTTTTATTTGAAATCATATTGTCAATGAAATTCAAATTTGAATCTCTCAAATTTGAAATTCAAATTTCGTAAACGACCTCAAATGGAAAAACTCCCAACATGAAAGTTGTAGATCTCAGAAAGTTATGAAACTTTGTAGTTGACAAGTTTTTAATTTGAATCCGTTTAGTGCTTCAAAAAACCGATTTACACTCGGTGTAGTATAATATGAGTAGAATCAAAACTGCATATGGACGCATATGAGTGTGTGGTGTAGTGGTAGAGGAGGCTTCGCGCGAGGGGGAGGTCACAGCAAAGATAGCTATTTCTCCTGGCACAAGACCGCTGACGGGTGTTGCGCCCGCCAGCACAAAGGCGTTTTAGCTGTCAGGACAAATCGTTTCTGGCGTAGTGTGTCCGACACCGATCTACTCCTTTCGTTCGAAATTACTTATCATTTTTGTTTTTCTAGATATATTCCTTTTGTTATACACATAGACATAAATATATATCTACATGCATAATTAACAAGATGAATGTATCTAGAAAAGTCAAAATAAAAGTAATTTGGAACAGAGGGAGAGTGTTGTGTATATATTATGCTGGTCTTCGAGGGCCATCATGATCACAATAATTAATTAGCAGAAGATGGTTACTGTGAAAATGGTTGGGTAGAATTGATGAATGAATCTATAAAAGATCCGTAATGTTCTTTTTTTCAGGGAAATCCGTAATGTTTTTAGAAAGGCAAAGCTCCAGCCCACAAGTACCGGCCTGGCCCATCGAATTGATGGACCATCGTTCATTTCTAGCCCATGATGATATTTTGTCATGACCAAAAATGTCGGCAGCGGTTCGAAGCGGGAAAAGCAGCGATGCATTGCGCGAGGGTTGAAATCCACCACTTTATAATTAAGGATGGATTCGTATCGGATATGCATAAATTCGAATTCGGATGTCACTTTTTACCATATTTTAATTCGAATTCGAATCGGATACGAATCTTAGATATCTACGAATACAAATCTTTTTTTTACCGAAAAGACTGTTGGGGAGTTCCCCACGGCATATTTTATAAATAAAAAGGGGATATACTTACAAGAGGGGGGATGAGAATGTACATGACCAGCAACATTAAGGTATTGTCTCTAAAAAATGAATAAAAGAAGCCTGCATATCCTCTCTAACTCTCACGAGTTGGAGGTAACACTAAGACCTAAACCTTCTAGACCACGAACTCAGAGTGGGCACTCCGTTGTCAAAAATCTTTGAGTTTCTGAGATTCCAGATCTCCCAAGCAGCAATGGTAAAAACTTTGATGAAAAAAGGCAGGGCAGAGCTACCATGTGCTCTCAAAACCTTTGCACCAATATCATCATCATCAGGCCAGCAGTCAGAAGCGAAGGAGCACGCATACGAACCTTATTAGATAATAATACAAAATAGGTAGATTTGCTTTTTATCGATGAGTAAAAAACTTGGATGAAAAAAGGCAGGGCAGAGCTACCATGTGCTCTCAAAACCTTTGCACCAATATCATCATCATCAGGCCAGCAGTCAGAAGCGAAGGAGCACGAATACGAATCTTATTAGATAATAATACAAAACAGATAGTACATATAATGTATTCATTAAAAAATATTATAATATTTTTAAAATTAACATGAATAGCCATACTAAAATTAATTTAATTTTATTATTGCATATCACTAGTAATATTAGACCAAAATAATTATTTATTAGATATTCTTTAATAGTTTAGATAATGTATGTCATTTTTAGATAACAAAATTAAATTAACATAATTAATAACCAAAATAAGTTTTAGATGGCTTTATCACTACTTTATTCTACACGGATACAAATAGTGTCGAATAGTGTCGGATAGTCCACATTTGTTGCCGAATACGAATACAGAAACAGATAGATAAAATATGGAAAATCGAATACAAATACATCCATTTAACCTTCTCATTAAAAACGGATATGGATAAAGATATGCATATTGGTTTACCGAATATGAATTCGAAATAATTCGGATATTCAGACATCTGAATGCATCTTTACTCATAGTCAAATATGTGTACAGGCAAAGAATGGATTACACAGAAAACGAATGGATGCATGCACAATACAACATGTGTACATTGAATCAACCAACTACCTGACCAACTACCTCAATGACAGTTGCCAACTAGACGTTTCATGGTCTATGTATTGATCCATTTCACTTGAAAATTCTACATGCCCATACCCTTTCAGAAACAAGATAAAACAATGGATTAGTTATGATCTTCCTTTCACAAAACAAAAGCATGGACCTATCTTCATTGGGCAGCTTTCAGAAGCCTGGTGAATTCCTCAACCTCAAATTCAGAATTCATGGGCCACAAAGTGGCTACAATCACCAGTTTCAAAGTTTCTCTCCACCTCAGCTTTCCACAAAGGAAAAAGCCTATTCTATTGTCCGAGTTTTGCGAATGGGCTTGTAGTCCAATGGTAGGACGGTCTAGTGGGACGCTACCCAGCAGGGTTCAAATCCTGGTGCTCGCACCTTTTCCTGGATTTATTCCGAGATTTTCTGGCGTTATGCGTTAAGTGGTAAGCGACGTTCCCGTCGACGACGAGACGCCAGTGGTGACTTCGAGAATCTCTAGATCTGTCGGTGCTCAGTCCTTCGGAGGTGCTCATAGGGGTAGGGTTTGCGTACGTGTATTCATAGGGTGAGTGTGCGTGTGTGTTGTGAGCGTCTGCATTGTACTGTGTAATTCTGAAAAAAAATATTGTCCGAGTTTTAACTTTTCATAATATTTCGATACGAAGAGAGTAATTGTATAACTTTTTAGATAAAACGAATGGTGAAAGTTATAAAAGAAAGTTAATGGCGGTAAATATTTCGATACGAAGGGAGTAATTAGTAGCATTCCTTTTCTATGATGATGTGGGGGCAATACCATCAAGGAGATTTCAGATTTGGTATGGTCCATCATCTACGGTCTCTATTGACACAGTTTGTACTGCAGTTATGACTTATGAACACGCGTACATTGGTTCATGATGCCAATCAACATCTTGCACCATATTTTTCATCAATATGTAATTTAGATTTTACTTACATCTACAAGGCCCTCCATCCAAATAAACTAGTATTTTTGTTGACTATTCCATCTATCATTGGTTATAACATTTACACATAGAGATCCAAATGTTATAGCTGTATATCTTCTCGTCGAACAGTGATTAGTCCTGCAAAATTTAATACCCTTCTTATTATACAGAGCTTAAGACTGAAGGCACCTCGATTGCCTTATTAGCTGTGCATATGCAGGACGAATTAAGCAAGGAAGAACCCCATCCCAATCTATCGTCCTTGTAGGTGTCCTTTCCTTGTGCTTAACTCCTCGATGTTCCCAAACACGGCCCTGCATGCATGCAGAGGACCTGTATAAATCCTTATGGAAACAACCTGTTGAACAATGCAAGCTCATAGCATCTAAGCCACAAATGGCCTTCTTCTCAGCTCGAGCTCGAGCTCTCGCTGTGGTAACTCTATTCCTTCGGGTCCTCACAATAGGCCTCCTCGCAGCTTCTCTTGTCGTCATAGCAACGACAGCTAAAACACAGGTCTCTATCGATGGTACAAACATTACCTTTCAAGGTCTATACACATACAGGTGAGTGAGATCGAGTTTGCAGCTGGCCATGAGAGTTCAGGAAAAAAAATTAAAGGATAACCGAATTAAAGATAGTATATATTTTTTTCATGAAACAAGAAAATATAAGTAAATGATGGAAATTAAAGAGGACAACAATAAAAACCCTTATGCAACTTTGTTGAGTTTGGTCTCTTCGTTTAATTTGTTACCCTGTTTTTGTTCTTGCTTTTAGGTATGTCTTGTCCGTGGCTGCCATTGGCTGTGCATACAGTCTGATACTAATTCCTTTCGAAATAATTGCTGCCATCGAAGGGAAGAGAGTTGGAGGAACCTGTGCGGCAAGGTTTCTCATTTTCATTGATGTTGTAAGCATTCCTTCACTTTATTTTTCAACAGTAGTTGAGTTGCTAAAGTTTATGAAGATACTGTATGATGGTACTACTATTCTTTATATATAGATATGGTATGTTGCCATGTCTATGTGTTTATCATTGTCAATATCCAGTGAAAGGACTAAGGGGCTTTTTGGATCTTAGGATAAAGTTTAGTACTTGTCACATTGAATGTTCAGATGTAAATTACGATGACATAAGGTAATTATAAATCTAATTGTACAAGTCCTAGGCTAATTCGCGAGATAGAATCTATTAAGCCTAATTAATTCATGATTAGCACATGTTTACTATAGCGCCACATAGTCAAATCACTGACTAAATATGCTTAATAGATATGTTTAATTATTTTAAGTAGTGTCCAAACATCCTATATGGCAGGTGCTAAATTTGGGGGGGGGGGGGGGGTTCGAAACACCCAAACTATGATATTTTAGTACTCAATTGAAAACATCTCTTATTGTTTGTTTCCGAATTAAAGATTGACTGAAAGATGGTTACAGGATGCTTACCACTCTATGCTGAACAATGATTAATGTACATTATTTAGGTATTTTGCACATTATTCACCTCGGGAGGTGCTGCCGGACTAGGTTTCGTGGTTGACTTTCAGCGTCTTTATGGAAAAAACTTTGACTCCGCTGATAGAAAATTCCTCATCTCCTTCAACGCCTCATGTGGTTTGCTCCTAGCGGCTGCCGTCTGCACTGTGTTCATCATCAAGATTTCAGTTCATTCAAAGTAACGAATGAAGGTTTACACAATTATGGTGACCCGCCAGCATAAATAATTTTTGCTTCTCTGATTTCCTTTTATGATGATATGAGGAGTAAACTATGATGTTTGTGTAGTTTGTGTTCTTAGCAAAGGATCCAGGATGGTCCAATAAGATGCTTACTATTGCTTTGATATATATGCATCGGTATTAATATATTGTGGTCACAGGGCTCTACCAAAGGTATTGGCATTTGACTCTCTATTTTGAGCATCAGTAATAATCACTTATTTTCGATCACGACTTTGGCATCGCCTAACAATGGAGAAAATGCCTGGATTCTACCAGTAGGCCGGGGCATGCAGTTGCTTGGCACTATCATTATGGTCGATATATACAGTCCAAATCGATTTATTTGTATCGCTACTAGTTTTGCTTGGATGCATCAAACTATTAGTTTCCGATTTCCGTCCTCGTGTTTGTCTGCGAATGGATTCCTTTTGTTTTGTCGAAATTTGATTTCCTTTCTTTAAGATGATTCATTTCGAGTGTCCAAACAGCTTGACCTCCAAACCTAGCACTGGTTATATGTGATTGGGACCAGGAAGAAGCAAATAGGGGCATAACAGTCTTTATGTGTAAGTTAAGGAACGTGAGGCAAAAGTGGCACACAGGGGGTGGGAAATTTAAACCAATGGTAAAGAAGGGAAGTTGAGTTTTTTTCCTGTAGCATATAAGGATTGGTACAATTTCTAGTGCTATACAAGGAATTGTTTCATTTTCCACTACTAGAGAATCAGGCATTTGTCCCTGGCCCGATTTTTGATTTGTACCGGGTATTTTTGCCCTCGGTACAAATAATAGCATTTGTACCAAATGCCCCCTCACAAGGGCGCGTCGGGGCCATCTCCAACCCACCTGGTATAAATGTGAGGCCAACACATTTGTACCGGTCGGAGCCATGGCCCGGTACAAATGTGAGGCCATTTGTACCGGCCCATGTGGTGGCCCGGTACAAACGTCCAGCGGCTGTATTTCCTTCTTCTCCCCCCCTGCCCGAGCCCCCCTCCTCACTCTTCTTCTTCCTCTCTCCAACTCGAGCTCCCTCTCCCCAATGGCGACCTATCAGGGAGCTTTTGCCCGATTTGCGACGATTTCTCCACGACCTAGGAAATTGCACTGCATAAAGGGGCAAATAGACCGAACTATGTGCCTGTGCGTGAGCTTGCATTGTGTGGCCGCGATTGCTCCAGTATCTTCCAATGAGGATTTATGAATTCCACCAGTGGCACATGTTCCAAGCTGCCTGCGGGATGGAGTTGCTCTATGTTCGTATTAAGGACCATCATTATTTCCGTGGGCATCAGGTCTTCACTATTCCCATGAAGGAATTCTGGTTCCTATTCAATATGGATGCACTTTACGTCTCATTCGTCAGTTGCTGGGCTCTGTAAGTGTTTGTTCTACTATAAGTTAAAAATAAATGCTCTAGCCACTTTCTCCCATATCTAAACTTCTATATTTTTTTGTGTCATATAGTTTTGAGATGCAACGGAGCAGGAGGAAAGGAATCATGAGTGTGGGCTACATGGATCCTTTGATGATAACTCAGAACACTCTCAAACTTAATGAGAGGGAAACACTTAATCACATTATCAACTTTCTAGACAAACACCATGATAAGGCTGTCATAGAGCTGCCATACAACTTCGGGTGAGCAACGTGTATCTCATCTCCTTATCTTTTTCGAAAATTACATTGCATAATTTAAGAAACTAATACTTCTGCATCTATGGACAGCTTCTACTGGATTCTCTTTAGTTTTTGTATGGCATGAAGCAAGGTCTTTGTCTTCAACTTTGTACAAGACTACAGGTAACCAAGATATCGTAGAGTTGATTAAAACTGCATGGACTTGTCTTTGTGATAAGTACCCCGGAAAATTCAACAAAAACCTTTATCTCTACTATGATTGGCCAGTACGTGTCTTAGCTTATTCAATTCTTACAATACAATAAAAACTTATTTCATGACTTGGTTTTCCCATATGTGCAGGTCATGGCGCAGCCTTCCGGCACAAATCTATGCAGATACTATGTTTGAGAGTACATGCACCGTGTTACAGCCTGCGCTGATGGTAGCAAATTCGAAGAGAAGGTGCATGCACACACAACTGCGATTACATGTAGTTCTTATTATTCATATTCTCAGATCCGGTTCTTATTCTTTTGTTCATATTCTTTGGTAGATTGGCAACATCAAGGAAGGATTCCTCGAGACAGAAAATATTCGATTGATTCAAGAACAATTATGTGGATTTCTTCTAGACGAGGTTATTAATCCAGGGGGAGAGTTTTATGCTGGCTTATCCTCTATTCTTGTAACGGGAGCGACAACCGGGGAAGGGACAAGTCAGACCAACAAATAGAAGCATCTGGAAGCAAAGACCAAGCATCTGGAAGCAAAAATTAAACTCTGCTAACATTTCATCCAATGTATATTATTAATCTAAATTTCAGTATGCACAATATGCTAATGTGTAATATTATTTCCAAAGTTCTTCAATTTCAGGATTTGAGATGATATATTCTACAAGCATTCATATATATTTATTTGTTTAATATTATCTCTAATATTATACAAATAAATATATACGAATGTATGTAGAATATTATCTCAAATATAATATTTTATATGCCACACGACTTTATATTACAGCGTATTAGGATTAGTATCAGTACATTAAGCAAATACGTTAGAGAAAAGATACATATTGTACCGGGTGGTACCTCCACCCGGTACAAATGCCCCCCTGCCACGTCGGAGGGGGCAAGGGACATTTGTACCGGACCGAGGCTCCACCCGGTACAAATGTGAGGCATTTGTATCGGGTATCTCGCACGGTACAAATGCTCAACCTCATTTGTACCGGATGGTTTGTACCGGTTGGATACCTAGTACAAATGAGGGTTACCAACCGGTACAAATGAGTATTTTTCCAGTAGTGTTCATAGCATTGGTCAAACCCTGATGCTGTTGATTTCTCTCTCTTCAATGAACTATTTGACTTTTCTGTCTTTTAAGTACTATATACTAGTGATTTATAAATAAAATGAGCATGTAGTTCATGGAAAGGTAATGTGGTATGCACCTTGGGGTGGTAAAGGATTCTCTAATCTAGCCTAGCAAGTTTAAGGATCAGGCTCAATATATAAGGCCGGGCCATAACACAATACAATTTTGAGCTACAAATAATAAGGGTTGAGTTACCACCTCTATATGCACCTGGTTGGGGAAAGACAATTGGTCGTTGCTACAAGGCTAAGCATGTGTTTGGTTTGGGGACAAACTAGGTTGGGTTGGGTTCGATGCATTTCATAAATGGTTAAATAAGTTGAGTTGATTTCATTTGTTTTTTTGGTTAGAGACATTGAGAGTGATGAATGGATGTCCTTTTTAACCGGTTAGTATCAGTAAATAGTAGGTCCCACCTGTCAGTTGTGGGTTCCATCTATAATTCCTCTAGTTTACCTTATCTTCTTCCTCTGGCACGCTCACCCATCACTCAACACCTTAACTGTCACACATCTTTCCTAGCCTTGGCTAGTGAGCGGAACTCCCTGGGGCGGAGCTCCTTGTGCAGCTACCACGCACGCCCCAGCCAATGGTGGAGCTCCTCCCCGGTCAGCGGTGGCCGCCGAGCATTCCTCGGTCAGTGATGGAACCCCTCCCCTTGGCAGAGCCCGAGCTTGCCATATTGGCGCGGGAGCTGCCTGAGCTTGCCCTGCTCCAGCCTTTCTTCACTGAGCAGCTTCTCCCTGCCATTCTCACGCAGTCCTCTTCACCTCCCATCGAGCCCACCATCCACACGGTCCTGCTCTGCCGGCTTTACCCTCCACGACGTACCTGCAGTTTACAATACCCCCATGGTGTTTGAGTGCAACGAAGTGGGTTGCCGCTGTCTGCTCATATTGGGCAGATGAGATGGACATGCATCTACGAGGTATACCCCTACACTACAAGAAATGTGGCCACTAGTGATGAAAATTTTATGGCATATTTGTTCTCATCATAGATCTATGATGCTTCTGGCTGAAAACGTAATAAAGTTTCACATTCGAGTAAATTTAGTGACACATAATGTCATTAAAGTTACCACTGTAGCCAAAACAAATTGTCACTCGCTGTTACATGGTGGTTTTGTGATGGTATAAGGTCCACGAAAATGTCAAAAACCATATAGGGTCCCACATGTAACTTTAAGATGATAAATAGAGTGGTAAACTAAAATGGAAAACGTGCTCCTCCCGATCGGATGGGTAGCCTTCACTGCGACCAGGTCCCACATGTAAGGTCACTTTCATGTTAGTGTGATAGTTGGCGGTAGAAAAGCTCACACTCCAAGCAAAAAGTAGTCTACCTACTTCCGCGATAGAGAAAAAAAAACAGAGAGAAGGCGGCCAGTATGGAGTACCATGATGTCCCAGTCTTACAACACAAATCTGGTCCTTCCTACAGCAGCACATCAATCCGGTCAGTTTGAATTTGCCAAAATTTCATTAAGTCTTTCATTCTGTTAGGAATTTTGAGTTGCATTTGCCAAAAATTTCTAGATGGATAGACACTGGATAGCCGGTTGTCCCCTATTTATCCCCGAGCATGAGAAATGGATCTGTGATACTGTGGATTTTCTTAATAGTTACATACTTAGCGATGAACAAATGCTATGCCTCATTCTGGCAATTTAGTTTTAATTTTCTGCCTCACTATTCATGTGTTTCCTTTCAAAGTTGATCTCATTGTGTTATGATTTAACCTTCCTATTCATCCCTCACTTATTGTTTTATTATATTTTGAGAGTAGAGTGCACTACCGGTCCACGAACTTTTTATGGTGTGTCATCCCGGTCCATAAACTTTCAAAGTGTGTCATCATTGTACCTAAATTCAATTCGGGTCTCTAATCAACCCCTAACGGATCCGCGGTGCTGAACGACTCTTGCATATTTACAACTAGAACCCTATCTCCTTTTGTTAACTCATTTTACATCCTTCCTCTTTCTGAATTGGTATACTGCCTCGCGTCGTTGCCGTTCTGCCTAGCGCCGCTTCAAACATGTCTTGGCAAGGTTCCTGGTCGCTGCCGTTTTTGAGCTTTTGCTACTGGTCGTGCGAATATGATCGACAGCCGGCCAGTGCTGCAGACATTTTGCACAGAAATAGATATCACATTTAGATGTATCAAGAGATGGTGCCATTAGCGGTTAGCGCTTCAAAAAAAAAGAGATGGTGCCATCACGATAAGACATAAGACATCACGTGTCACTAATCAAAATACACTACGGTGGTCAAGAAACGACGAGGCCAGGGCAACCGGCGGGCACTGTGATCGATTGGCGGCGTTGGTAGTGGTACGGTACTCACTTGAGCCAGGACTTGACGCCGACCTGCAGCAAGTGGGACTCCGGCGGGTTGCGCTCGACGGTGATGGAGACGCCGCCGGGAGGGTTGGTGTCGATGCGGGACTCCGGCGGGTTGCGCTCGATGTCGATTGAGAGGCCGCCGGGAGGGTCGCGATGCAGGCAGGGGATCGAATTGGAACTAAATCTTCAAGGTTCTCCTTCCTAACGGGTTCGTATGTCGCGGGTTAGACCCGTTAGCAGGCTGATTAGAGACCCGAATTGAGTTTAGGTACAGTAATGGTACACTTCGAAAGTTTATGGACCGAGATGACACATCATAAAAAGTTTGTGGACCGGTAGTGCACTTTACTCATATTTTGACCTCTTTTGGTCTCTGGTAGTAAATATTTATAAATGTTATGTATGTATGGTCAATTTGTTATCATCATCTTTTGGAGTCTTTTTTCATAAATGTGAAGTGTCCGCATTGCATTCTTGTAAAATATATATTGCACTAAGAAAAATATATGTGTGAGAGAGATACATAATAGAATCTATTCTTTTGGAAGATGAAGAGAGGTATACATAACAGTTTTTTGACCAAGTGTTAGTTTGTTTCCTAATTACTTTGTGATATATTCTGTTATCTGCATTCCCAAGCAACATATTGGTGGAAAAGGCACTGGACAAAGCACCATGGGGTGGCTATCAGAAAGTGCAGATTTTTATTAAGCTTTATTGGGGTTAAGGTCTCAACATTATATGGGTGATAGGCTAACAGAAGTGTGGAACCTCTTGCTCTGGCCTGTATTTGTGAATGACAACGAAAGCAAAATTGTGACAAAGTTTTGATATATGTATGTGTGCATATGCATTGCAGTTTGAATCTTGTGTATACATAGATACTAAAATTTGCATACTTTTATTCTTATGATGTGAGGGTACATGCCTCAAATTTAAAAGGAAATATAATTATGATTTCCTTGTGCTTAATAATTATATTCAAAGTGTTGTAGGAAAAATATCAGAATATTACATCCTGATGCTGAATTAATTCTTAGAATTCTTGCTTACTAGATTTTTTTGAAATTGTGTGCAGTAAATCATAAGTTAGTGTTTAGAAAAGGTACACGAAAGGAAAAGGTCAAAATTACTAGCCTCAAGTATAGCTAAAATCCGGAGGACCACAAACTATGATTTAGTTCATTTTACCTCATAAACGATGTCATTTGGCTCAATTTATCCCATAATATGATTTTCTTTTTTTGTTTCTCCATACACAAATTGAATTTGAATTTAAAATTTTGTAGGATGGTAATAGACATCATAATATATGTCAAAAACATAAAATTAGTTTTTCATCATTATTTAACTTTTGTATCATAGGAATTAATTTATGATTAAATGTCTTACTCTACAAAAATAATGATAAAAGTCCATGACATATTTTTCTGACATGTATTATGATGTCTACCATCAAGATTTTTGGTACTGTGGTTTCTGAATATGAAATTCTTATTACCAAGTTTTTAAAAAAATATGTTCTTGCTTCTTGTACATCTTTGCTAAAGATATAAAATTATTGTTTAATTGTTTTTTACAAATATAAATTCTTGTTTAGTGAATTTTATTTTGAATTGTTATATGTTATTAATTTCAATAATATAAATAAAAATTCAATATATGGTGGGAACTAGGTCCTGTATCCATTTGATAGATGATTCTTGTAATGGTTTATGTGTAAGGATCAAAACAAGTAATTACGATGAAGTCTTGAGATATCAGTAACTATGATGCCTTATAACTCTATAAAAATTTTGGATGCAATCTTTTCTATATCACATACTTGCTGCACATGTACACTAGATTTTATGATTAAAAATATAATAAATAGAACAACCACACCGAGGCTTGCCCAAGGCCATCGTCCATCACTGCTGTGAGCCGTTGGGCAAGGAACCCATGGTCTCACCTGCGCTAGCGCTTACTCATCCCAACCAAGTTGTACCCCCTACATGGCGCCACCATGGTGCCAGAGCCTCTCATGTTGGGGCCAGGGCTTCCTCATGGGCTCATGGCTGTGCCGATCCTTGGCCTCTTGGTGGTGGACCACATCCGCTAACATGTGTTGCACTAAGTTCGTGCCTATGTGGCCATGCCAAGATCAGTGGCCACTAGTTTTCGTTACCACTCGACTCATAATATTCTTTTTTTAATCAAGGAATTACAGAGTTCCCAAAAGACCCTTCAATTCGAAGATAACCCATTGTGTACGCTCTATGTTGAGTTGTCTCAAAGTTACATATCAATCCATGAGAACGCATAATAGTTGACACCAATGTACTTGCTCTAGTATGTATTTGTTCCACAGTTGGTCAAGCATGCAGAATCTTCAAGGATTAAGATGGGGTTGTCTAGATGATCCTCAAGCCTTCCGAAGCACCTTGAAATTGATGCTTTACTGTTTGCACTGATGAATATTCACACTATTGGATGATCAAGTTCTAGTAAGTACCAGTCGAGAACCCCCCTCCCCCATTAGTACTGGGTGCCCGACTAGTATCGCTTGGACATTACTAAATACAATGCCATTTAGTACCAGCAAAAATACCCAGCACTAAATTCATCATTTAGTACCAAGAAATAACACCAACTGATACCATTATAATCAGTTGGTGTTATTACCCGATACAAAATGTTACTCCATGGGATACAGGTCCGACCTGTTCATCTAGCTCATCAACAACCAGCCAGTAGTATTTTTCTCTCAGAACAAACCAACCACTACCCACCAGCCAATATTACTTTTCTCTCAGAACAAATCAGCACCAACAACCAGCCACCAGCCAAATGAACAGGTTGGTTATTGCCTGGTAGTAAATGTTCCAAGAGCAATAGTACTGGGACATAACACCATTTGGTACTAAAGAGTGACATTAGTACTAATTCCATTCATTAGCACCATGGATGAATGCTCGGTTTTCTTGTAGTGCCTATATATAAACCACCTTTATCTTGAAGCTCCACCTATGGACTTCTTTTGCGCATGTACTGCCCCCGTCATGACCCCACATGTTGTTGCCTTAATGCGACAGTCTATAGTTTTAGATTTGGGTGTTTTGTGTCAGCTGGACCAAACACCATATAGCCACTAGTGTGACTCTAGCTTGCCATGGGAAGCTCCATTCCAGCCCCTCCTGCCATAGACATCCTCGTTATCGCCGTTCACCCTAACCCCACCTACCAAATGTCCTCTACTAGTCACACTGGCGACATCCACGCCGCAAAACCTTAGCACCAACACTCTCGAGGCCTGAATCCTAGTTTGTTACCAGAGATACTCAACAATTCACCTGAGCTAAAAATTTCTCACCATATCTAAACAGAAATCGAATGAGGAAGTCTTAATTAAAAAAAATACTCGCATATCTTGTATTTTTTTATAATTAGATAATAATCCAAGTAATAATTTAAAAAGAACGAGGAGGTAGGTTGGCTTGCTTACAATGGAAGCAATGATGCATGGAGAGACAACTGTGCACCGTATTTTGTTAGTGTCTGCGCCGTTTCCGTTACATATGCAAACAGAAGAGAATACCTGGAAAGCTTCTCGATGGGCGGGCTGCAGACCGTCCATGGTTCTCCCTCGAGGGAAGGACCATCATGTCGTGCATGCATCATTGTCTAGCTGTTAGGCCATGTGGTTGCTTTCACGGAAAATCGGTGTACCGTTTCCACATCACTGGTGGCTCCATCTCCAGTAGCCCACAATATGTCAAGGTCCTCACACCATGCACCCTCCCCTCTCTCTATATATAACTGAAGGTATCTTAACAGGCAGTATCTCTGTCACTCTCCCTCCTTTCCTCCCAGCGACGAGAGGGATCAGACCGGAGGCTGCAAGTTCGTCCTCCATCCTCAACTCGGTGCTGGTAAGGTGCCAACGGGTTTGATTTGCTTCGGTCGATCGATCCTGGCTTCATTAATTTGGTCCTTTATTAATTTTGTATATACAGTTTGGTGGAAGGAAGGATCAATGGACATGATCTCGAGCACCACCAGCAACACTACTGCAACATCTGCTGAGCAGAATAAGCAGGTAACTACTCCATCCATGATCTGGCTCCTTCCTCAGTTTCTCACTTTCCTAGATACTCCATCCAGATGTCTTTCCATATACTGATTGATAGGTGTGTATGTATTTGTTAATGCTTCATCTTTTGGGTTTTCTGGCGAACTAGCTCGGTCGATAAATAATGCGTGATGATTTGTTTTTGCCTCGATGATTAATAGTAACACGGTAGCTAACTGCTAGGAGTTGAGGTGTACATCAGCATATAAAAATACTTAATAGATCATGTGTATCCATGCGTCTCCTCCATGAAAATTAAAAGATCAACAATCAAGTCAATTTTAAAATAATGCATTGATGCGTCGATTGATATATATAGGCCGAGCAAATTGAGATTTTCCTCCATTTTTCTTTATTCCAGTTTTCAGATCGTTTAATCACCGTGCATTGTTGACAAGTACTACTATTTGTATATGCATCCGAAGCTAGCAGGAAACTATAGAATATATAGGGAAAGATAAAACTTTCCTGGAGTTTTATATTTGTATAAAAGATGGCACTCCATTTTTAAGAGGTGATACATAGAACCATCACGCTCTATATATGTACATTATTCTCCGATTCCGGTGACATGCCAATGAGGTGTGGAATCAGGGTAGTGACCTTACTCACGGGACTGTTGTGAGTGAAAACAGAAAGTTGCACTGATGGTAGGGATGAATGGGAACAGAGATGGAGGGCGTCAAGTCCGCATACTGGCAAAGCCAACTGAATTTGTGTAACAACAAATCTGGTCAGGGGGAGCCATGGGAGAGGAGGGGCTAATGATTTAGGGCTGAAGGCACAACGGTGAAGGTCACGATAATCAAGGAATCAGAGGAGAATGGAGGGTTTGGGGGTGGTTGTTGGTGTCAAATGTCAACAAGTTGTGGGGAGACACAGGCGGAGGCGCCTAGCAGGCCGTGCGCGGGCCAGGCACGGGGTTGGGGGGTTCTGATGGGCTGATTTTAGTTGTGGGCTGAATATGTGGACTCCGTGGAAGTAATACGGGACTACAACAAGGAATTATCCTACCCAAATATGGGAACCGCGAATACGGTTGGGAAATGATCCCAACTGTTCTTGTTCCTGTTATAGCCGAGTTTTCCTATTTTTTCCCGTTTCCTATTTTCCTGCTAAAACGGTGTATGATCGGTTCACACGAGATACGGTGTTGGTCGGGACAGGAATTTCCTGTTCCTGCATACATCCCTAGTGGCCGCAGAGAAATGGGAGGAGGGGTATAGGAGAAAGTTTATATTAAATAGATGTAAAATGGGCCATTGGGTCACATGAATTGATGGCCCAAATTTAGAAAAAGCCCGATAACTAGATTGAGAAAAACAGTAAGGATGAGAACTAGGATGTTGGATCGCATGAATCAATGGCCTAAAATTTAGGACATGCCCAAAATAGGATATGATTGGATCATGATCGGTCAAGAAAATAATTAGGATGCAGATATGGGCTAGCTATTGGATCACATTAACCGAGAGCCCATAGTTTAGGATTTTCCCAAATAGGCGATAGCAGATCCTAAGAGAGGGTCATCATTTAAAGAGAAAGGAAGTGGGGCGGAGAAATTGACAATATAGGATCATCATATGAATCGATGGCCCAAATTTAGGACAAGCCCAAATAGGTGGTCGGCTCGTGATCAACCAAGAGAGAATAAACGGAGTAGAGAAATTAGCCCTTAGATCAGATGAATCGATGACCTCAAGTCTAATTATAACATGTCCAGGAAATTGGATATTGTCAGGATGGTCATCTCCAAGAAGAGAAGAGGGGTGGAGAAATGGGCCATTTGATGAAATTAATTCGTGGTCCAATTTTATAGGATATGCCCATTTAAGCTATGGTTATATGATCAAGAATTTAGGTGTATTAGCAGGTCAGAAATGGGGTAGCTAACTCATGCACAAGGACGATTTTGAGCCACAGCCCACCCCACTCAACAAAACTTTCCACTTTTAGAAAATTTTAATTCCCTAGACTTTCAAATTAGTAATATCATAACTTATATACATTACTTCGATGTAGAATTTCGTACTGCTAACTTTTTATGAGATAATTTTTAAACACAATTTTGATGGTGTGCGGTACTTATGCATACAACTTCCATGTATAATGTCTAATGGCCAACTTTGAGTGTTCAATTGTACGGAGTTATAACTTATACACCAATTTAACACGAGAAAAATTCATAACAACTTATTTGATAAATGTGTAGCACAACATTTTCATAATATGCAGAACTTAGATGCGTGATTTATACACATAAAAAATATTTACATGAATATAAAAATAGTAGGAAAATTTTGAATAGGAGAAAATAGAAAGAAAAAAAGAAAATGGGCAGGTGCGTCCACAGCTCCGTGGTCCAGACCCACTTCCTGTGTGCAGCACCCTCCATAGTGGAGCCCAGCCCCACACTCACTGCCTCCCCATCACACGCCACAGAGCGTGGTGGCGCAGGTGGGTGGGTTCAACTTCGTGGGTCAGAAATGCTCATGTGCGTGATAAATGCATGCTCAAATGAGTTTACACAAAATGGGTTGAATTTACATCCATGGACTGAGATACCTTTACAATAGATCCATTGGAGCAACTACAAGAGCACATGTGTCTTACCCATAATACCTTCTTAAGGGAGACAACTTACGAAAATGCCCAAATTTTTAGCGACGGGAATCCCATCCACTTCACAATGAACATGATGAACCGTTTCCTGCGGTTGCTGACAGGTGCCTTGGGGCCGCCAAAAATAATGTTGACCTCATGGTAGATAGGTTGGAACTCATCATTCTGGTCAGCAACACACCTTTGGAGAGGGTCGGGCAGCTTCTATCGCGCCTCTCTGTTGTAGTCATCGTGTCGGTCGCGACTGTCATGATCACTGAGGTCGTCATGGCATAGTCATCGCGGTCATCATGATGGCAATTGTGGTTGTCGTGGTCGTTGCATCGGCGGTCTTTGCCGTATTTGCAATGACGATCCTTGTGGTAGTCATTCCAGCATGGGCGTTTGATCTCCTGCATTGAAGCCCCAAGTTCCTTCAATGTTGTGCAATCTCGGAGGTTCCGGCATGCGTCCTTGTGGAAGGGGCATATGGCATTGAGGGATTCGTCAATTTCCTCTAGAAGAAAAGTTGTCAATCGCACAAGGCTTGCAGATGCGGTAAGGACCTCTTGTGCCCTCTCGTAGAGTTGGGAGGGGTGTGTTGATGCTTGATCATACATCCGCCATTGATGTTGCACACCCTTCTGCTGACCTCTTATCAACAAGGAATTGGACGTTGACCACCTCTTTAGTGTTGACTAGCTTGTTGACTATTTGCATCATCTCTCCAACGGTCTTAGGAGTCGCTTTGAACACCTTTTCGAAAACACTCCGGTTGGTTAGACCAGTGAACTAGCTAGTAGTTGATCACATCATTATCCATGACACCAAATAGCTTGTTGTGGTTCTCACTCGAAGAAGCATTGGTGTATTCCAGAGAGTCTTCTTGTTCCTCTAGCGGACGTGACTGAGGTTCTTGCTATAGGTAGTCTAGTAGTTTTGGGTAAGGCTCTAGAGGGAAAAGCCCACAAGTCGATGTTGGCTAGCTTGAGGTTTTCCAACCATAGAAGGGGCACGGGGCCCATCACCACAGGGAGGTACACAACCATATGCTTGTAGGTGTCGCATGTCATGTTAACCGTGATGTTGTATGTCCTTAGCCAGATGCTAGTGTCAAAGCAGCCGTCGTACTTGTCGATGGCCTATTTGAAGGTATTGAGCCATTCCACAGTTTCAACCCACTTAATGAAGACTGTGAAGCCATTGATCGCCATGTCCTGTTCGTCATTGAGGTTGTAGGTGACTGGGCGGTCCTAGAGGCAATCGTCATCGTTGGCAGGCCTAGGGTGGGTGTAGGCATTCTCCGGCATGTCGTGTTGGTCGTCACAACCGATGTTATGATGCAGCATCAGGGCATATAATGTCCTTTGCTTGTGGTGTCATTTGTTGAGGAATCGTGATCGAAATTGCAGTGGGGCTCAAATTCCTCACGCCCCGCGGTGTCATCTGTTGAGGTCATCATGTATATAATGTCCTCCACGCTTGTTGTGGAGTTGTTCCTGAAGCTAGGTCTAGCAGTCACCTCTGCCGCGGTTACATTTGTCATTGTTGTTTTTGCGGTTGGGTGTAGATTTGCATCTTTGGCCAATGGGGCCCTGTTGGCTGAGCAATTTGCATTGTTGGCTAGTGGGTTTGTGCAGTTGATGTTTTGTTCCACCTCCTCCACAATTATGAGGTCTACCTAACCTCATGCATGGTTGTCGTAGTTGTCGTGATTGTAGTTGGATCTGCTATGAGCAGTTCAACTTGGGGAGTGTCGGGTTAATGTGGATCTATGTGCCTGTTCCTTGACCTGGGCATTCGCAATGCAGACACTGGCACAGAGTTAGCGAGTTGCGTCGATTTTCAAAAGATGATATAGTCAGCAAGGAGCACACCAAGGTTAGCATGGGGTGTTAAAAACATTATGGATGGCATTCTCGAAGTTCGCAGTCCTGTTCGCAATAGGCTTTAGCGTCACCTCCTTTTGGGGAGGTTAGCATTCTTGATCTGTGTCAAGCGTGTTAGTGCTCACGAGAGGCTGATATCTACCATGACCATGTTGTTGCAGCAGTGGACTGCTGTGCGATGTCAGCATTTCTGTTGTTAGCGGCATGCACGGTCGAAATTCAGTTGTTTGTGTTGTTCTTCCAAAGACTCGGTTTCCCCATCCATGTGTGGATTGGCATTAGAGACCATGAAGGTTTCGCGATCCAATGTGGTGGAGTAGTTGTCACTTTCTTCCCAGTAAGAGTTCGGGGTTATTGTTATGCGAGGCATCTAGAACATGCCACAATCTAGGAACTGAAGAGATTCAAGTGTTTCTTCAAATTGGATCGGAAAAAGGTCGAGTAGCCTATGGAGAATGAGCTCTTCAAGTTCTTGAAGCCGAGGGGAGCACGTGGAGGACCCTGTGCCAACCTTGTAGAATGCAATGTCTCGTAACAAAGACCGGTAGACTCTACGATGGCACTGACGATGCGATCTAGCCCCACAATTAGATCGTGAGGCATGGGTGGGTGGGTTTGCGGGAGGAGGTTAGGAATCCTTGTGGTGAGAGTAAGTCTACCGACCTATTAAGATAGCAAGGTGATAGCATTTGGCTAGAGAGTAGGTTCCTTCGGTCCAGATCCCTCGAATGAGGGGTCATCAGAGAGGGTCAGCTTGGCAGCTGGTGCAACGACATCCACTAGTATCGTGCCAAAGTGAATGTTGGAAAGGATGGCGATGAACTCTTTCATGATGTCGGGGAAGGGTAATGTTGGGTCAAATGCCATTGAGCTACGCCGAGATCTCACGATCACCACTACTTGGTGCTCCAACTATTAGATTTAGAGGTTTGATAGTCCACCAGGGGGCTACCCAAGTGTTTGATTTATAGGAGAGGGGATCATGAGATCAAGAACTCGTTGGTGACCACGATAACACGAAGGGGACAAAGGGGTTTGTACATGTTTGGGCCTCTAGAGAGTACTACCCTGCGTC